>CM035433.1:75483381-76003381 GCA_020310875.1 Ceratopteris richardii
CTGGTGGTAGGAATACAAGTTGACATCTGTGCAGTACAATCTATTGAAATAAGCCCAAATACATTAGGGTCAATTCCTCAAATGTGTTTGACAAAACATAACACAACACAAAATTGTTTTAGCCTTGCTCAAAAAGGAGTCAGAATAAAAACAGCGAAATTGAGCCGGTCCGGAGTGCTGAAAAAAGAGCTAGACATAAGACCAAAGAATAAAGCCACTCTAATGAAGGTGGTGTATCTGAGATGGCATGGAAAAAAGGGTGGGAAATCAAACAAACACACCAAACAGAAAGTGCACAAGCCACTCTTCACATTAATGCAGACATCTTGCAGTGAGGAAGACATGGAAATAAAATCCGGACTCCCAAAAACAAGGGGGGTGGAAGACATGCAGCATTGAAAACGAAGGGAGAAAAATATTGTAAATTACAAGCCGTGGAAAGAGCCAGATGACATGTAGAGTCGATAAGATGATGCACAAGCTTTCAGAAGATCAGACCTGCCACAGATGAGATACAACAGAATGCACAAACTCAAGCATTCACAATCATCCCACCAAGTTAAATGCATAGAGAAGCACAGGTGAGTACGCAAAAAATCACAATTGCAGAGAACAAATAGATTATTTGAGTGCACCACATTTTCAGGCATCACACCATCCGAGCAACAAATTCTACATACATAGAAAAACACAATGCTTTGACACATACCACAAAACTCAAACACTTACAATCCCTTTTCCAAAACGGACATTCTGGATTGGAAGGTTCTTCACATCCCCCACACTCCCCAAACCTTCAAATACTCTAGTACCAGACAATCAAATGCAAAAACAGTTGAACATTCCCTGTGCTAGTACAAGCTTCAGAGACAAAACTAGGAATATGCTGACAGCCAACAATGATAGAGACATACATAATGCACCTCATACCACTGTGAAACTCATCAGGTCTCAACCAAAGCATGCCCAACTTGCAAGCATCCTAGATTGTTTTGACGTCACCTTGTCTGGGGTGTTTTTGAACCCTAAAACAAGCTCCATCGTAAACTCATTCCCACACATTATACCACTTTTGCATTATCTATCTTGCCACAGGAAAGCTGCCAGCCAATCCAAGTTCAAATGAGTGTTCACATTCTCAAGTGCATGTGCACCCATAGATTTCCATACTAGCAAAGAATGCGTTTGTGTTTTTGCGCGCATCGTATGCATGTGACTGAGTATCTTACTGTGTGAATGCTTCTCCGTGTGTCTCGTTCCCACACATTATACCACTTTTGCATTATCTATCTTGCCACAGGAAAGCTGCCAGCCAATCCAAGTTCAGACGAGTGTTCACATTCTCAAGTGCATGTGCACCCATGGATTTCCATACTAGCAAAGAATGCGTTTGTGTTTTTGCGTGCATCGTATGCATGTGACTGAGTATCTTACTGTGTGAATGCTCTCCATGTGTCCGTGTGCATACACATGTACATGTGTGTGGGCGCATTCAAATGGGTATACATGAACATACATGCATGTGTCCATGCATGCACACACACACTCATGAGTGCACATGCAAACACACGCGTGTCTATGCATCCGTTCTGTGCATGCATATGCTGTGTCGGGGGAAAAGTGTGTGTGTGTGTGTGTGTGTGTGTGTGTGTGTGTGTGTGTGTGTGTGTGTGTGTGTGTGTGTGTGTGTGTCTGTGTGTGTGTCCGTGTGTGTGTGTGTGTCCATGTGTGTGTCCATGTGTGTGTGTGCACATCAATACAGAGACGTGTGTGGGATATACATGCTAACCTTCAAGGGAGAGGAAAACAGATGTAGTAGATGTAAAGAGTGAACAACATAAAAGACAGAACTAGTACAGATGGAGAACTGGAATCCTCAACTTAGTATAGACAATGTGCTGACAGTGAAGGTACACAAAATCAGGCCATGAATACTTGTGAAGCATGTACAAAAAAAAGGCCCTGTTAATACAAAATGGACTCCAACTCCAGCCTAACACAGCCATGAAATTTTTGGCTATGCAATTCTATACTTCTTGCTCTAAAGATTTAATAAAGAGCTTTTCACAGTTCGGCTGTCTGATTTATCAATATATCAACCCACAGCACATGAGATTGATTGATGAATGGAGCAAACCCTTACTGCAAACAATATACACTCAGCCGCATGTAGCTCCTACTTTTCTTGACTCACCAGCTGGTTTTGCAACATAAATCTGCTTCAACTTTGCTGGTAGTGTTGTGCTTCCTCTCTCAGATGATGTTGTGTTCCTGGATACTCCCTTCTTTTGACTTCCTCGGGCCCAGTCCCCACTCATGTTATCCCTTGGCAAGCCCTGCTTGGAAGTTCTCTGATCCGACATCTGGATAGATGAGGGATGAAGGCTAGGCGAGCCAGTCCTCCCTGAGTTCTTGACCTGTGATTCCACAGTTATAGGTACATTCTTATTTTGTTCTTGATAGTTTGAACTCGGCATTATGTCTCTATGACTACGTTGATCATTGGGACTGGCCAGATATCCTTGCACATTTTGTGAAAATTGATGAATCTGTGGGACTCCTACACTGGAAATCTCCATCTGCATCCTGCTAGTTAAATGCCCTGCATCAGAAAAGGAACCATTTCCACCATGCAGGCTACCAGCAGCCAAGGAATCTCCCAGTCCTTGTGCATCCAGATATTGTGTGCGCCCATCAACAGGTGTGAACAACCCACTTGACCCAGAATTTATGACAGGAAGTTGATGGAAAGTGCCACGCACATCCATAGGATTACTTGAAAGCCCACTCTGATTGCCATGATTTCGAGAAGGAAGAATCTGCACCGAATGGTCTGCTTGTCTTGACATAGGCAATGCTGGGGCTGTGCCAGAAACTGAAACACTATGTACAGGAGGAGCAGGTGCTTTAGACCAGTGGGACTGTGCCAATCCATCTACTTGAGACACCTACAAAGAGCATTATCATTTATAAATAAAGACAATACGGATAGCCTTACTCAATCTCCAACACAAATACTCAAAATTCCCACAATATACACTCCAGAAAATAATAAATTTGCATGAGCTGAATATTTCTTTCTTTCCTTCTTAAGGAAGTCGATCATTGAGATCTACTCTTCCGGATTAGCTTGAATCAAGGTGGTAAGGTTCCTAGGGTTCATTCAAACCAGTTCATAGGGAAGAACCTTACTATTTGTCCATTAAAATTATATACCAACCTATAAATATAAAAATGGTTATTAATTTATTTATAATACATGTACGCTTAGAGACAAGAAGACATCAAAAGACCTGGATGTGAATACAATACATGTACATTGAAGTTCTCGAAATACACACAATTTTAAGAATAAGGATCTAAACTTTAACAGACAAGAACCTTACACGAACCGAATGGAAAGAATCAGAAGAACCTTATGTGGGACAATATTGAATAAAACAATGTCATACAAAAGATCAATGCATGCTCTCACACATGGAAGGTCCTACAATCTCAGAATTCCTTAAAGGATCCGGAGCAAATGCTGCCATAGCGAAGTATAAAATGGGCATATAGGAACGAATATACTCGAAAACGACAATCCATAAAAGACAGTTGGTGGACATGAGTCTAAGCACATATAGAAACTGGTCATACATTCAAAATTGCACTCTTAATGTCCATGCCCCACTACACTTACAAATTCCGGTTGTAAAAATGCATGAATTGCAAGACAAGTGACGATGGAACTTTTAAAAATTAAATTGAAACAAAGGGAACTCCTCACTTGCAAGCATACCAAAAAAGGATATGGAAGCACGAGCTTGTTTACACAAATAATAATTGGGTTATTTATATCTTTTGCATGTGTGAATCATAGTAATTCAGTTCGCAGTTTTTGTTTTGATAGAATCCATTTTAAACAATCATACGACTTGAACCATAGGAATAAATTCTTACCATGCCTATTCCAATCACATTAGTAGTTCTTAAAGACCTTATGTTGTTGCATAGAGGCATATTATTGCTTGTGTTCTTGGTTTTTAAACTTAATGTCCTAAACTATTAGACTATAGAGTTCGAGCACTAGAAATTGATAGTGACACCTTAGACTCTTGAAAGCTTGAAAGTTTGAAACCTAAGACACATACAAAAAGAAAGAAGAAAAGATAGAGACATGTAGAGAACAAGTACCCACAACTACAAAGCCACTACTCAACCTTTTAGCTTAAGGTTTGTTTAACTCTAGAAATCATTGGATCTCAAAAGAGCACATCACATAATAATTGGCAATAACAAGTCCTGTATATTGTTGTTGCTTCCTCATTAAGGCATACATTTCTCTTGAGCTAACCACATCAAGAGATATCACTCAATGCTTCTACGTGTCGAAGAGCTTGGTTACAAAATCAAGTTGCAAACAAATATCAATACTCGTAAAGAAAATTATGTGCATGTAAAAAAGTCAAGATAAGCACCATTGCGAAAATGGATCATTTTCATAGCATGAGTTCTAATGAAACATCAATACCTACAACAATTGCATCTCCAATATCAAGTACCATGAATACCAACGTAATCGCAAATAACATGAAAGCATCTATATGAAACAACTAGATGGAAATTCTGGAGCACAATAATACGTACAATAGGATCACAAGTTCATCGAGCTGAGTAAATCTCTGAAAGACGATCTTTTAATGATTGTCCTACATATTGAAGAACCCAATCGACAAAAGCATGCAATAGAGAAACATACACAAACATACATATGTTTGATCCCACATGGTGGATAGTTGCATACAACATGTGTCTCCTCTTGCAAAGGAACAATAATCTTATGTGCTGTACTAACACACGCATGGAAAGCATCATAGGTGAATCCATGGGAGAAATGGTACAACTAGTCATGATGTACAACACCACTCAATAGCATGTCCCTAAAGTATATGGTAAAAGGAGCATACTAAAGGAATACTCAAAACTTCATGTGCTAACCACAATTAGGGCATATCGATGTGACACAAAAACCAAGGCTTGGATGAAGACCATTTTTAAGCTCAAAAAGATCAAAGACACTTCTTATGAGGGACAATCTCTCGTCTCAAGGAGAATATATTAATTCTATCCCTTCAACCCATGTAGATTATGCTTCGACGTCCAAGTTTTAAGAAATGCACACTTGCCCTTATGTTTAACAATATCAATGACAGATGAATTGAAAAGATTACTCACCCATTTCCATAATAGACATTTCCATAATAGGCATTTCCATAATGGGCATGTATAATTGAATATCAAAAATTCTGAAAGATATTGAGTTATTTGTCACATGTATAATGATAAATTCTCTCCTCCAATTTTGTATGCAAAGACTCCCCTAATAAACATTCCTAGAGGTGAATGCTTCCTTATCATGCATGAATCATCATATGTTTCCATTACAAACATTATCAAGTTTTATATGATATATAGCACCAAAACATTCAATAAGTTAAAAATATATTTCATATAATTTTATTCTTGCTTAGATTGGACAACTCATCAAGGATTCTGCAATGTCTCGACATTGCAAATATCAAAATCTCTATAATTTGATTGTGTGAAAATAAATAGAAATCTTGAAATAATGTATTACAATGTTCATCTATATGCATGTTGTTATATGAAGGTATGTAAGTTGCACCATTAAAAATCATGTTTGGATAATAAAATAATTACTAGTGCCCTTCATGAATACAACTTTCAACAAATCTAAATCAACCTTTTGCAGTTCAACTTTTAAACAATTGCTTCGAAAAAAGATGGAAGACAACATGGTGCAAGTGGAGAACAACATCTCAACATAAACAACAAGACCATTTTATTGATGGACATGCAAGCTACACATATGCTACTTGGGGTAGTGAAACATGTTTTCCCTGAAACCGGTTTCCCCCCAAACCCAAGGGACATCTAAATGGATGCCTTAAAGTGTCCAACCAAGTGTGAAACGATCACCAATGTGGATTGGGCGACCTCCTCAAAGTGAGTTTATAAATAGAACCCATGGACTCATTTGTGACTCATATGAGCACTTGGACTCTTGGCCCTCAACAAAGCCTCAACACCAATATTGGTGGAAAGCTCGTGGTAGATCCTCCACACTCCTCTCTGCAAGGCAAGGCAAGTCAAGACACAAGAAACAAAAGGGTGGACTTCGAGATCATCATCCAAATAAGCCACAATTGATATAAAAACAATAAGGAAATAGAGAAAACATTAAGAATAGACAACACACATGGGAGACGTATGGACCTATGCTCCAAATATTTCATTGCACTCCAATGCTTGAAGTTGCACCTAGATATCTTAAAGATTAGCTTTGAGTCCAAGTTCTCCATGTACTTCAATAGATCTTCTATGGCTGAGGTAAATCTCCTCCATTCTCCTTAAGTATGACAACGCCCAAGATATGTAGCACATCTTGAAGTTGTTGATGAAGAAAGGTTCGAGGTGGGAAAGTTGTTGATGAGGAAAAGTTATCTCCACCTCCAAGTTTGAGGAGACCACTATCACCAAGCTCAAGAGAAAGTTGCTCCACATATTTCAAGTCTATGTGTTGTAAGTGCCTCTTTATATTGGCTCGTAAATAATGGCAAAACGGACTCTGCAAGCTGATTTACGTAACATTTCTACACAAAAAGCAAGCTTAGCTTTCCCTAAATTTTGCTAACCCTATCACTAGCCATGGGCCAAGCTTTTTACATACTTAAGTATTGACTTAACATGTCTTATCAACTGAAATTGTCTTGTCAAACTAGGTTATAGTGTGAACGCATTAAGGCTGACTTTTGGAGGTTCAAACCAAGTTTGTTAGTCAAGTATCACAGATGGCTAAATTGCTCTATTTGAATACTTCCAAAATATGTGAATATCTTCACATGCAACTTTCTACCATTATTTACTTGTTTGACCAAGCTTTGATCGATTGACTATGAATTTGGACTTCATCTAGTGCAAGGTTGACCAATTGACATGCTTTTGGTCATTTTGCTAGCAATGCCCCTCCTCATCTGACACTCGGTACTCTCACAAATAAGTTATATACAAATCTTACATATTATATTTAGACATGTCTCACAAATTGAGGTACCTATATAGTTATATTTCACATAAAGACACAAACACAGAATACTCATACATCCCATACTCTTTTCAAACAAGCATTCTCTAGAAGGATATTGTTAAAAAAATGTAAGATAGGGCAACCTTCCACTAGGGACCCTACTTGAATGTTTACAAGATGGATAATATCAAACTTTGAACTCGACAAAAATGATAAAAAATATAATCAAATGTTTTTATTATATAATGTGGAAGAGCTCAATGAAAGCTGCCCGATCATATATAACATGTGTGTTTGGCATCAAAGTCATGGTCAATATTAAAACCCTTATCGCTTTAAGTATGAAAAGCACTTTATAGATTAAATCTATCATATTAAATACAACAATTAAAATTGAAAAACATGGCATCTAATAAAAAATTCCCACATGCTGGTTTCTAAAATTTACCCAAAAAAACAAAAAGCCACTAGTAGATTTTTGCATAAAAAATCATGCCCGACTTATGGAGCTTTGTTGTAGCTATAAAAAGACATTGTTGGAGAGCTCTTTAGATCACTTTGAGGAGTTCTCTTCATGTGCTAGCTAGGACTAGTGGTATTCCTTCAACTTGGAGGAGCAAGAGGTGTCTTTATTCATCAATTTCAAGGTGTGCAACAATTTGACTTGCAGGTTGACTATGAATTTGGGCTTCACCTAGTGGAAAGGTGTCATGACACGATTTTGGTCATTTCGATACCACTCCCAACCATTGAGAAGAAAAAAGCTAACCCTCAAGCTTAGGAGCTTGAGGCTAGTCAAGCACTAAAGTACATTTTTTAGATCTCACACCTATTGAAGGACTCCTACATGAAAACTCTATTCTAGATAATCACCTCAAACATCTGAAATTTCATCCATCCAAAAACTTGATTCTAAGTTCAATCAAAGGATCAACATCTATAGATTATGAGCATGATTTAAGAACATTGTGCAAAATGCACGTAACGTAGTCTTTCAAAGAGATGGTCTTTTAAAGAGATAGTTCATTTGATACATAACAATCTGAATACACTTCCACAACACATGGGACATTCGATAAGAAAGACAATGCCAATGAAAATTCCCGACATAAAGTTCCCAACCCTCTCTTGATTAAAATATAGTGATTAATCAAGAGAACCTCTCATATGCGAGGGAGCACATGATAAAGACAAGTGGGCACCTGCCTTGCTTTCCTCTTGCTTATAAAGAGACAATCAAAACTTTACCTACGAAGTGTTTGTTGGAGGAAAGGCCTGTTCCATTTGGAATGATATGAAGATTTAAAAGAACTACATAAAAAGTGATGTCAATTCAAGAAGCTTGCTCGGGTGCTACATGTACACTCATAAATCATGTTTTCATGCTATTGTACATACAAATGTTCATAATCATTGTCGACTATAAACACATGATATATTTAAGCTATGGAGGCTCCCAAGAAAGCCACTTGGTTAACCACCCATATTACCATGTCAAGCATATTCTTGATGTTGCCTTGGTCTCATTGACAAATGAAAATTTATTACAATCATATAAAGGCTATTACTAAAATCTTAATATATTTTGACTTCTTCCTCCTAAACTCTATAATTTTCTTTTTCCCACATTCTCGAATTCTAGTAGAGGACACATTGTCAATGTCAACCAAGAAAGAAAACAAAAATTAGTAGACAAAAGATTTCCTCTAGCTATTATGCACTATGACTACAAAAAAGCGCCTAGAATTGCAAAATACCTCTTAACATTTGATACACCAAAAACCTTATATCCACGCGTCACAAGTGAGATGCCAACAAGTTGCCTTAACAACACAAGGACATAGCTCCTTACACCCAAGGTGAAAAATCTTACCAAACGAAAGCAAAAATTCAAGAAAAAATGTTTTGCTCTAGAGTCTTAAATAGATTTGGGGTAGGAAATCAACACCATGAAATGCTCTCAAGAGGAGAAGCCCAAAGAAAGAGAACGCTACAACTCATGCCTTACTTATTGGACAAGTATTAGCACAAATTTGCATGCACAATGATTCATTATGCTTATAGGAAACCAATAATGTCACCTTAAAAGCAACAAGGAAGACACTTGGCACATTCAAGCACCCATTTCATCAATATATGTGCATGTGTGTGTATATATGCACATACAAAATTTAATATGCAAGTCTCATGACCAAATGAAGCGTCTTCCTATGTCAACATTGTTTCATACATGAACCAAAGTTCCATCACAAGGATGTTATTTAAAAAACCTTCTCATAATGCTTGAGCATATATGAATCCCTTCCCCATCTATGATCTAAATGATGCTTTTATTGCAAAATCCTTTCACAAGAATTTTTTCCTAGCTATTTATGTTCAACGATTAACAATTTTTGTAAGCCTTAAGCCATAAAAGGGATAACTTTGATATATGCTTTTTAGTACACAATAACAACCATGATCAACCTTTGGTTTCAGTTTTACTTGATTCCCTTTTGTGCGAAAGCTTGATGAAATCACTATTCACACTACACACTACACAAAAATGGATTATGTCTCCCCAAAGCTTCATAGGAATCAGCCTAAAATAGACATATTCACATTGAAGGGAGCTTCAATTGTCTTCCACAAGTTGTTGTAATTGATGAATTCACCAAGCTTGAGATCGAATTTCGAAGAGGAAACACAATTCTCTCGTCACATCTTTACCCATCCCCTTTCAATCATACAAATGGTGCTAAGGAGGATATCATTGAAATGGTCAATAATCGACTTTAAATCTCCTTTTGCATTTGCTCAATTTTCTTAACTTTACAAATTTCTTGTAAGACGTTTGTTGGCTTACCCATTCGCCAAATCAAAATAATTCCTTCTTAATTCTTGAAATCATTTCTAAGTTTAATGACTTATATTGTTCTGACCTCTTGACCTTCATTAGCCTTGCTTCTCTACTCGAATAACTTCAAATATCATTTTGTCCTCGCCCTTGATCAAACGGACATTTTTCTTGACTACCAAGAATCTTCTCCTCATAGAGAACCTTTCTCCAAGCCTTCTTGAATTCTTTCTAAACATCATGGTGCCAATGAAGCCCATCAAACACATATATACTATTTGGTCCTTCATGCCCATCTTATATAGAATCTACGATCACAATGATGTGCTCCTTTATTGACATATTTTCCATATTCATTTCCATAAGGTATAAGAAATAGCATTTATAAAGTATTCCTTTGGATAACACAAAACAAAATGTACAATTGGGTCTCATATACCTTGAGTTTTGTGCAACATAAGAAGTTCAATTTGAGTTCATTGTGTTCTAACCATCATTCTCAAACCCTTCCATGAGGTCATCCTTCTTATTTTCCATCTATCTTGCAAGCTTTCCACCATGTTCGAGTCCTCAATAAAGATAATAGGGGGTAACCACTAGGATGGTGAGATACAATATTTCTCTAGTCTAAATGAATCCATGGAGCAAGGATATGGGAAATGGACAAGCACATCCAATTCCAACAAGTAAACTTAATATTTTAACATTTCCTAAAAAAGCTCTCACAATTAGAGGCCAACAAATGCAAGTTACTATGGCTCAACAATCTCCAATAGTTGTGATGTGAATAAACCCTTCATACTTGTTAAACACCTTGGTCCTTCTCACTTGCAAGACTTATAACTTTGGAAAAAAACTCTAAAAAAGATTGTTTTATATATACCTTCAGAAGTTCAACGTTATCCAAACTTGCAAAATCAAGATAAAGAACAACACAAACACACAAGGAAAAAGCAACAACCAAAGAAAGAGACTACACGAAAACAAGACCAATATATATCATGAAAATAACAAACAAGTAAGAACGCCAATACAAAATGAACAAGAATAAAAAATAATAAACAAATTTTAAATTTTTAAGAGGTAGATATGTATGTATGTATATATATGTATGTATGTGTGTATGTGTGTGTGTGTGTATGTATGTGTATATATATATATATATATATATATATATATATATATATATATATATATATGCATACACGCGCGCGCACACACAAACAATGTCACTATTTATATACTAATACTATGAGGCATCCTTGAGCATGCCATCTAAATGGTAAATGGCCATACACTTGGCCCTCTACACTCTCAACCCATCAACTATCTTCTAAAGAGCTAACATGTATCCAAACTTTCACTTCCTCAATCATTTCAAAATATTTGTAAATAACTTGGTAGCCTAAGTCATTAAGAATCATCTTGAAGCATTCCACGAGATTTGTAAAAGCCTTCACCTCCATTGGCTCATTGTAATTCTAAAATGTTTCCTTACAAATTTATTGCATACATAACAATTTGGCTTTAAGCAATATGGTACTTCTTTTTTTCCTCCTTTCTTATTTTTGAATATAACTTTTTTCTTTTCACTTTTGGTTGGCCTTTTAGACACTTTCCCGAAAAAAATGTGCTCTAATATTCTCGAGAAAAGCTAGAAATACACAAAGCACCCTTCATTCAAACAAGCACTCCATTTGTGTGGACTTGCACATTGCTTCAAACTCTAATTCTCTTTGATTTGAATCGTGGTCTTCTAAGTCAAATACCCCATTCAAAACTTAGTGAGCCTATCCCCAAATTCAATAATGACTAACTTAAATTACTTAAAAGGCTCTTAAGATGTTCTAAAGAGCTTCCCTTCCAAACATCTCTATTGATAAGCTCGAGATGTAAAAAAAGGATCATCTCTTCAAAAATATTAAAAGAACCTCTCTCTCTCTCTCTCTCTCTCTCTCTCTCTCTCTCTCTCTCTCTCTCTCTCTCTCTCTCTCTCTCTCTCTCTCTCTCTCTCTCTCTCTCTCTCTCTCTCTCTCTCTCTCTCTCTCTCTCTCTCTCTCTCTCTCTCTCTCCCCCCCCCCATATTGTTTGATTCAAAATCCCAAGATGAAATAGTACCACATGGAATAATAAAGGAGTCAACAATTCTACCATGGCAAATTACAAGAAAGGCTAAAGATAATGCAAGATAGTCTTTGATTGTTAAACGTGAAGCAAAAATTATAAGTAGGGCACAAATGAAGTCCAAGCAAAACTAACCACAAGACATGTCGCCACTCTAACGCCATTATCAATCAAACACTAGCATATCCACCAATAATATGGATGCCCACCAATGGGTAAAATAATAACGAGGGACTATACGTGGAATAGAAATTAAAGTTTATGATGCAAAATATGTTCCTAGAATGAAGAAAAATTATAATATGCTAAAAGACTTGATATGATAATCTATCAAAAGAGATTTAAATAGGGTTCTTAACAAATATATAGGCATCTTAATTCTTTGTTAAAGGCAACAACAATTTAGTCAATGGCAACACGACATGCATTGAGAGGTAATGCCAACCAATTTTTCAAGCATTTAAAGCTTCAACTCAATAATGTTGTGCTAAAGCATCGATTATAGTAAGGCGAGAATCAAACTCATCATACACTCCTTCATATGAGAAACCCTTGGAATATGAAACATAATAAGTGGAATAGAAATTGTTTTTATGATGTAGAATGTGTTCTTTAAATGAAGAAAAATATTGATGTGCTAAAAAGTTGGATGCGATAAACTACTGCGACATTTAGTTGGAGTTTCTGACAAATACACATGGATCTTTCATGTTTGTCAAAAGCATAGTCAAGAAAATTCTCACTCTGAAGAAAAACATCGGCATGCTAAAAAATTGGATACAATAAACTATTGCCACATATTTAGTTGGAATTTTTGACAGATACTCATGGGTCTTTGATGTTTGACAAAAGCATAAACAAGAATATTCTCAAAGGCAACAACTATGATGCTCTGCACAAATGATACCCATGTTTGTAAATATGATGCATGTCCATTGTCACCCCAAATCCCTCACAACAATATGCTAGGAGGCCTTCAAATTGTGGTACACATCTAAAGTTTCTCTCACAAATTAAGCATTAGAATTCAATATCTCAAAGAAATTTCACCTTAAAGCTACTTCATATGAAAATTTGCAAGTCGTTGGTTGAGATGCCTCTATGCATTATCGTGTAAATAAGAGGAATTAATTGAATATCAAACCATCTTCATAGACTATATAAATGAAGAAGAAAAAAGTTATACAATTCAATTCTGATTGCATATTAGGGATCCATTTTAAGTAACAACAATCTCCTTCCTTTTTTGAGTATTCTCCCTTAGGCCAAAGATGCAAAAGTTATGCAAAGAGCAAAAGCCTATATTTTGCCCTCCCATTAAAATTTTGTTTTTTGCAAAGTCACTACAAGACAAAATAAGATATCATTTGTTTGGACGTGAAAAGGTTCTTGGATACAACCAAGAAAAGCATCATAAGGAATACAAGGAGTTGGGAATTGCGTGCACCAAGGAGTGGAGAAGCAAGAGCGTGTTTCGTCCTTGGTCTTTCTATTATTCATTATACACATACACATCTCTTTTGAGTGATATATCATACAAATATATCATGTGAAATATCATATATTGTCTTTATTGATGCAAATATGTATATACATCTATAGTTTTTATAGGGAAAAGTCACTTAGTTTTTATAGGGAAAAGTCACTTGGATAAAAACCTCGATTTTGATTTGGGATCTAAACAATTCAATCGAAGAAATCTCAATCTAAATCTCACGATTTAAATCTCTCGGTCACAATACACAAGTAAAGGATATAGGAGAAAAGCATGCACTAAGCAAAAAAGAGAGTAATACACAAATAAGTAGAGAGAGAGAGAGTGTGTAGAGAGACAAAGAGTGTGCAAAGTGCACCGAGCGTTGAGAGGCTCTAAGACAGACAGTGGAGAGCTTGAGAGCCAAAGATTAATGAAGAGAGTATTGCATGCTCTTGTGTTGTGGATCAGGTTCATTCAAGGAACAAGGCAACCAAGGTGTTGCATTAGTACTACCAAGGAGGTCTTGCAACATTAAAAGTCATCAAGACTTCAATCTTATTAGATGCTTGAGTGCAAGGGTGCACAGGAGTAAACCACTTGGCTAAGGTGAAGAAGAGGCACAAAAGTTGACCGCACAAGTGCTTGGCAGTATTGTACTTTTTGTCCTGAGAGCTTCCCACAATGACTACTTTTGTCTTCTTCTTGAAAACAAAACCAATTGTAATCTTATATCTTAATCAAGGCACAAAGAACTTCCAATGCAGCGCGTCTTTCTCCTCCTCCTCTACTCTTATCCTACAAACACTCAAGCCCCTTTGACTAATGAATTCCCCAAACAATGACCAACCCTTGGACCCTAAAAGTTGTTCTAAGAATGGACCAATATTACAAACTTCAATACCCTCCTTCCATACTTTCATTGGTTAAGCCTTACATAATTAGAAACTCATCCATCTAGACGCTATATACATCCCCGCATAAGTTCTAACCAAATGTCAAAGTTCCTTCCGAAGGCCCTTTGTTCTAGAAAACAATTAAGTAAGAAAAAACAAAAAGGAAAAAAAGGCATACTTACTAATAATAAGCAAAGCCACAATCATCTCTCCAAGTTGTTTCACTTTTCACATCAATAATGTCCTAGAGTAGGTACAAGCTTTCAATAAATGATACCTTCAACGAGTGTCACTTTATGAGGGTAATGAAGTTATTCTCTACTGCCTTTAGTACATCAAGGAAAAGCTCAACCAAAACGAAGATTTTCCTTCATAAAAAGGAGGAAAAATCACAAGCTTCGTAGGAGCCTTAATAATATAGAAACATTTGATTATAGTCAAGGCTTCAGAGGGTAATACACTAAAAAAAAAAGCTAGTTACCCCATTTTGATCTACCATACAATTTGCAAACCTCTAACAAAAATGGTCTAGATCACTTATTATCAGCACGTAGACACTTTATTCTTCTTCTAAGTTGAAACTATTACCAAACAAGTAAATTAGTGTAAGGACACAAGTTTTCCTGAAATAAAAATGACAAGCTACCTTAGCACTCACATACTTCTCAAACTCACAAATTCATCAGCTTCTTTTATTAAGTGATTCATCATAATATAATTTTTATAATTAAGTGTTTAATTTACAATGATAACCAATAAGTACATCACCAAAACAAGGTTCTCCAAAATCAAAATTTGACTCTAAGTACATTCGTAAGAATCTTCAACTAATGGAGAAAAACAAAAAAAAAACCTTGAAAACAATGGTAAAACATAAACTAGTACCATTTAGAGGTCCTAACAAAGTCTAATGGTTTTCAGCAAAATTATTAGAACCAAGAGCAAACATGACTGCCAAAACTAAGGAAAAAAAATTCAATATCAGCTAAGCCTCTCATCCCCCAGCATAGCAAGTAACCTATCCATGTAATTCAGCATCTTTTTCTATTCTAGAACATATGCCCTCACTCATAAATGCCACTTGCATATCCTAGGACCTATCTTATGGAAAGTTTCTTCATCTATGCAAAGGTTGTCCCTAAGTTTTTTCACGTCTTTTTGTGATATATTACAGCTAAAACTCATGCAAAATGGGAGACAAATAAATCTTTAAAAGGGAACATGAGAGGACCTGATGTCAACCTAAAGCAATACCTGGAAAGGAGCAGGGAAACCCATATCAAACAAGTTTGGGGCAGAAGCAATCGACATTACAGAAGAGCCAACCACTGGAGCCCGTTGGGTCAAAATTAAATTGGAAGATCCGTTGAGATGCTGAGAGCCAATCAACCCATTCGATGTGGAACTTAGATCTCCATTATTTGCGGTCAAGGATCCTGATGATCCTGAAGGTGCAGGTATATGTGTCCAATCAGGTTGCTTCCCAGATGGATGATATGCAGTTCCCATGAAGCTGACACCAAGCTGCCCAAACTGTCCCATTGGTGCATATGTGTTGGTATAAACAAGCATGTGAGGATGCCCTTGGATGTTAGATAATCCTGCTGGGTTCAGAAAAGGTGTTGCTCCATAGAAGGAGTCTGGAGATGCCACATGCCGTTGCTGCCAACCAGAGATCCCAGGATCCACAGAAGCCATTGATGCATCTTCACGAGCACCAAAATTAAACACTGGTTCCCTGAGTATAGGATTGATGTCTATGGATGGGAAATTTGGCACTCCAGCTTGCATTGATTGTAGCACAACCCCAGAGTTGGGAAGATTCACTGAACCCCCTTGAAATAGACTGGGAGGTGTTTCAATTGAGAGATCGGCCGGTAAAGCCACAGCCATGGGATTGTCAGATGCACAATTATTTTGAACCTTACCAGACAAAGCATTTGGTCCTTCACAAGTTTCAAGAAAAACCAAGTAAACTAGGAGTCAACTTTGGACACCAAGCAAACCAGAAATGAAGAGTCTTGTGAGACCTCACCAGAAGTTATTGTAGAGCAACCCATATTCACATCTGAAGCTAGACCATCAGAATGCCTTTCAATTGGATCCTCACTGTTCATAGCAGCTGCAGCGACAGCCGTAGCTGCAGCTTCAGCTGCAGCTTCTGCTTCTAAATCAACCACCTTCTGCTCATAACCATTATTTTTCCTTCTATGATCAGTATTCATCGCAAAGGGCACATCCAGATGTGAATCCAAAAATTCAGACACAAAACTGCTTGTGTGACTAGAAATATGAGCTGCATTTGATGAGAAATCAATAGATGAACTGGTTTGCACAAGCTCTGGGATTGGTGTGGCAGCTTCAGAACAGTTGTCGGGGGGGATTCGAGTTGGGGAAGTCACAGCTCCTGAGAATATCAGACAACATAAGAGCCTGAAGAGGACACAATGCATGCATAAAAAATAAAGGATAAATGAAAACCAATAACAGTCAAATTCAGCATTTCTCTATCAAAAAATGAACATTATCTGGGTTCAACATCCCCATTGCTGTAGACCTGGGTGAGTGTGAAAGAGAAACTGCATCAAACATACACTACATACCAAACTGAATTTTCTCTCCAGCCAACAAGGAGCTCAAGGGCCCTGATGCTTTCACTTTAGGAACCGCTTTCTCAGCAGATGGCAAAGATGAATGCACTAATTCTGTCTCCACTGGTATGGTAGACTTCTTTTCAGAACTGGTCGCTGATTGCGTAAAAGGCACATCCAATCTGAAGGGTTTCATGGCCTCTTCCAGCTGTATTTGGGTCAAGCTTACCACCTGATCCAAACAGGAATAGTATGTGATTTGACACGAGTAAATGAACACTTGAAATTGAAGAAAGCAGGCAGCTTTTACCAATGACTATAATAGTACATTATAGGTTAAAAAATATTACTTCTTGACTTGAACGTTGTCCACCCCATGCAGTTGTAGTTAGGTGTTCAGTGGTCTGATTCAAATTTGCAGAACTTGCAATGCTTTCAGTCTGCTGCTGCTGTATGACAACTTTAGAAGCTGACGATGATTGCCCAGGCCTTCGATAAATGATCAAAGACATATAAGATCAGAAAAATAAGGATGTGATGGATACTTCGAGAAAAAATATCTTTAGTAGAAGCTTGTACTCACTTCGACAAATTTGAGTTCCTATTTGTTGAAGTAGCCAATGGAGTGGCTGTTGATCCATATGACGAGCTTAATGCCCGGGATCTGATGTCTTTCTGGGTGGATGGCCTTCTCATGACATTCTTGTTGACTCTAGCACCTGTAAGCCCATTGTTTGCACCTGATGTTTTCGCGGAGGATCTTTGCTGTTTCTTAATTTGTTCAATTGCCTGCAAAAGCGGGATCAAATGCATTCAGTGCAAACTACACCCAACTAAAGTAAGCCATCAGAAACTCCTTAATTTGTAAACATGTTTGCAATGGCATGAAAATGAGAAGAAGCAAAGCATACTCCAGCATCCTGAGCTTTTGACCTACTGTCTTTCTCCCTCTGCTCCCGCAACTCTCGTAATAGTTTACGCTTGGACCTCACCTTGATAAAATCATCTTTGTCATTAGGAGTTTCTATCCCTGGTTGTTCAAACACACAGACAACACCAGTTCTAAATGCTGCATCTTCAGGATTTTCAACTTCATACTTCTTCAACAAACTTTTTGTTCTACTGGTTGTTGCAGGTACATTCTCAGTAGTAAGCTGCATATTTCGAGTTGCTTCTGTTGAAGACTGAGGTGCTGGCCTGTTGAACTGCTTTGTCTCGTTGCCGCCAGCAATTGTAGAATTGCTTACTTGTCCCCTCTTAATATATCGGTACCCCCTACTTTCCCGAACTTCCTCCATACTAGAAGACAGACCAGAAACAGCATCTACAACTCCCATGTCTGCATCATAAAATGGTGCAGATTCTCGAACTCTGTACTCTGTCCTGCGATAATTCCTGCGATACATCTTCCCCCGAGACGTCTTTTTCACTGCCCCTTCAGCTCGGTTTTCAGCCACAAATTGACTACCCTGAAAAGAATTATGAAAGCCACCACGAGCTCGGAATCTTCCTCGGCCCCTTCCCAAAATGCCTTGATGCCGAGCAGGATTACCCCTTCTCCGGCTACCACGTGAGGGCCTCCCTGCGTATCTTTCACTGTTATCAGGCATCATTGTGTCATCTGCGATTATAGGCTCAGATTTATTATCTGGCTCCATTTTCTGCACATTCTTAACTTCAATTTTTGAGTCTCTGTCAGAGACGGGCATTTCGACTGCTTGCTCAATAACAGGAAAATCATTGGATTGTTCAATCACACCTACTGACTGTATAATAGTTCCTACTGCCCCCTGAGTGGTCTCATCTGAATCTTTTCCCACTGACTGATGGCCCTCAGACATAATTGGTATAGCCTCCACATTAGTAATGCTTTCACTGTGTTCATGCTCCATAGAACCCACATCGTTTGGTCCCTCAGTTTGCAGCTGATGTTGCTGAACTGAATTGTTTTGCCCGGGCATAGAATGAATCTGCATGACAGATTGTGGAACATGTGTCATGGTCATAGGTTGACTAACAGCAAGAGAAGGGCCTATCTGTCCAAACTGAAGGACAGGAGCCTGTTGATGGCCATGTATATGATTAAGATGAGTAATCTGAGGATGAATGTGTAGAGGCATCTGTATAGACCCAATCTGTATAGCATTAGGCATTAGAGGTACACTAGGAAGGAGGCCTACTTGAAGATGGAAAGGGAGCTCCTGTTGACTTGGAAGAGATTGAACAGATGAATATGTGGGAAGACTAGCACCTGCATGATTAAGCCTGCCCGATTGAGGAATCGGCACAGCCATAAAAGAAAAAGGCTGCTGGAATTGCTGCATTAGTGACTGCCTTGAACTGACTCCTTCCAAGTATCTAAGTTGTGTAGTATCACTTGTACCAACAGCCAGGAAAGGGGCCTGAATGCTAA
Organism: Ceratopteris richardii; assembly: GCA_020310875.1. Lineage (NCBI taxonomy): Eukaryota > Viridiplantae > Streptophyta > Polypodiopsida > Polypodiales > Pteridaceae > Ceratopteris > Ceratopteris richardii. The sequence continues at coordinate 75,502,806 of CM035433.1, forward strand.
ATGACTGCATTTCATGACTCTGTACTTCCTTCTGTGCAGAAAAATCCTCAACTCCTTTTACCGCTTCTTTACATTTGACTTCAGGAAGAATCACCGATTGTTCCTCTTGTTCTGAGACAGACATGTCCTGCATAGGTACTTCCACATTCATACTTGCACAGATTTCTTCTGAAAGGGCACTATCCGTACTCTGTGTACCTTCTTCGCATTTAACTGTTGTTTCAATATCAGTACCACTTATAGAAACTTCTCCCTCCAGATCCATCTTTCCTTCCAAATCAAGCATTTCTGTTGCTGATTCATCAAGAGACACAGTGGTATCCAGGTTCTCAGGTCCCTGAGACACCTCAAGATCAATTGGCTTCTGGCACTCTAGATCTTCAGAACTTTCTTGGGCTTCAGAAAGATCAGAAATCTCATCCACTTCTCTATCTGAGTAAGTCTCAGAAACTGCATCAGAGTGCAAATCCTGAGCCTCATCAGGTTGAACAACCATATCTTCAACAGTGTCTTCAGAGAACTGCGATCCAGCATCCGATATCACCACTTCATCTGATAAGACAGATTCCACCTGCTGTTCAGAAAGTTGTACATCTACAGCTGAAAAATCATGATTATCAGGGCAAACTTCATCATTTCCTACTGAGGGCCTATTCTCTTCCTTGAATGGACCGATTGCCTCACCATATCCATCAGCATAGGCACGTAATCCAACATCAGTTTCTGGATGGGAAGCCTGCTTGCGAGTAATAACATTTCCTGGGGGAGGGGGTAGAACCCGAGGTTGCTTTGGCAGCGACTGCCGAAGGCGTCCATAATTAGGATAGTCAGAAGGATCTGGAGACTCAGGTTTGATGGTTGTTGAGTAAGAAGACCGCTTGCTATCGCTAATCCACCAATCTCTTTCGTCAATATCATCAGATGCCCTGATTTCTGAGAATCTCCTTGGACTTCTTTGTTCACTGGGATTCCTAAAAGAGCCTTGTGGCTCCAAAGTTCCCTGCTCATAGGAATTGTCCATTCTTAAATGCAAAGCCTTTGGCGGACCTTTTTGGACAGCAGCAGCTTCTCGTCCAGTACTTGAAATATCTCTTCTCCATGTTTGAGAAAGTCTATCACCAGTCATAAAAGCATTTCCATCTTTTGTATGAGGAGCCATTGAAGAAGGCCGTGGGACACTTGGAAGAGGAGCATTTCCTTGGGACAGTGGAGGCTTTGTTGCGACTTGCTGAGGGATTTGATCCACTTTACCAGATAATGAAATGAATTTCCTTTGCAAGTCCCTGCCTGTCTCACTCGGCTTCGGCGCAGTGTTCCTCAAATCCACACTACTATCTCTTGTTCCTGTCCTTAGGCTGGAACTCTTATCCTTCAGCAACACCTCCTCTTGTCTCTTCTCCAACTCTCTTTTAGCCATGCGCTCTTCAAGTTCTAAAAGCTTCCTTCTTGCAGCTTCTTTTCTTCGCTCCTCCTCCATTTCAGCCATCCGTTTCTCCTCTTCCCTGGCCTTCCTCAACTCTTCCAATTTTCTTGCTGCCTCTTCTGCTTCTCTCTGTGCTCGGTATGCTGCTTGCCTGGCTTCTTCTTCCAGCTTGAGCCGCAGCTCCTCTTCTTCTCTCGCAATTCTCTCTTGTTCTTCTCGTTCTTTTCTTGCAAGTTCAATAGCCCTCTCCCTCTCTTCAATCGCCCTTTGGCGTTCCAATTCCATCATTTTCTCCACCCTCTCCAGCTCAGCTTCGAAGGACTCCCTGGCAGGGTCTTTATATTCTTCCATCTTTATGTTCTCCTTCTTTATTTTGGGTTGTGTTACATGAAATGCATTAGGCCTAGAGCTAATACCATCCCCTAGGAAAGGATCATCATTGTGCAAATGTCCATACAACCCTGGCACTATCTTCTCTCTTTTATTAGTGACTCCAGACTTTGCTTTGCTAGGCAAAGACACATCAGATCCAGCATATGCCAAAACAGGCCCACCACCCACTCGTGAACTTGGTGACATGGCACTTCCTGGAAATCCTTGTTTGCCAAGAAAGACATCTTTTCCAAAAGCTGACTCTTGCATGCGGTGTTGTGAGCCAGGATGGCTATCTCTATAAAGGTTATCATGTGCAGAGGCTTCAGTTCTCATATTATTTCCATCTCGAATATATGTCCTTCCATTAGGAAAACCATCTCGATCAGTCCTGTTCATTGGGCTTGCATATTTTGCATCTCTGTTATTCAACTCTGGAGCTGGGAAACTCCATCCCCTCTTTAATACATCATTCCTCCCTGGAAAATGACTTGATCTGTCAGATTTTTCAACAAAGTCATTCTGAAACCTCCCAACATCACGATGGTCCCTCCTTACATCATCCTTCACAAACGCAGACTTTGAACTATGCACATTATGCAATGAAAAGTCTAATTCATTCCTAGACGAAGAGCCCACACGTGCTATCGGTCGCCTGAGATCTACATCTGTGCTTCGATCCATTGACCAACTGCCTTGCCTCTGAGATCCAATGTTTCTTTCAGTCCACTCGCTCTGTACACTCTCATGCATTTGAACACTTGACAGAGTCTCTCTCTCATCATCAGCCCAATTCGAAGTATGCGTTAGTTTTATCAAAGGAGATGGTCCTCGATGATAAGCACTTCCTCTATCGACATTATCATTTTGATCTGGGAACACTGTTCTAGATTGCACCTGCAGAGGTTGGGCAGGTTGGAACTGTCTATTGACACCGTGATTCAACTCTGGCACATCATCTCTTATAACGCTTTGCTTTTGCTGGGATGCATCGTGTTCCAATGAGGATCCATGGTGTTTCTCCCGCTGCTTATATTGAGAATCTCTGGAACTAGGTCGGGGAGGTAGGGCAGGAGATGAAGGTATGGCAGCAGCTTGTAGAGTGGGGAAATCTTCCCCTCTAAAGACAACTGCATTGGTAACTGAACTAGATGCGGATAGATTGCTACTAGGTAATATCTCCACAGCGCCTGGAGGACTTACGATAGATTGGCGACCCACAGAGAGTGACCTTCTTTCTGCAAAATCTGACGATCTATCCACAACTGCTCTATTCCCCCGCACAACTGTGTCTCCTTTGTAAATATCAGATCTCGCAGGGTTCGCATCAAGACCCTCATCCGCAATCTGCTTAGACCAACCTGAAGATCCCAAACTTCCCACAAGCGCAATGGTTGGATCATTACCCGAGTGCTCTCGTCTCAATGAGGGTAAGTTGACGGGGCGTGGTACTGCAAGCTTCGAAGTCCTTGACCCGGTAGCCGATGAGGACGAAGAAGATGTGATCCTGGAAGAGCGAGACAGAGGAACCATACCTCCATAGCTATTATTAAAACTCCGCGATCGCCCCAAGCCCGATGAACTAGATGCTGCACCTCCATTGGAAAGGGAAACCGTTTGTCCGTACGAATTGTTAAGATTCACAGGAACGAACTTAGAAGAGCTACCACTCCGTGCCATGGACTGCACAACGAAGCTGAGTTAGCGTCTTAAAGTTGTTCCGCAGCCTTCCAGGAGTTTTCGGGTTTCAGCGTCTTGGCTGCCGTGTGAAGAAACGCTCCAATGAACCGGACGACGGTGACCTCTACACAGTCAGGAGTAAAACTAGGGTTTCTGCGAGAGATGCAGACCCACGCCCACGCCCCCTGTGGGATGCACGCTTGTGAAGGAAGTCCTCTCTCTATGGGCGGCGAATTTGGGTTTCGGACAAATTTGGGATCACAATAGAAGGTTTTTCTTTTCCGGGTTTTTCCCTCGTTTTGCTTTTCATGTTCGAACCTATTCATGAGCACGTAATTTATAGAGCATACCACATGAGAGAAGAAGACCCTCCAAATCATGAGGACTTAAATCTTCATGGATAAGTAGCTTCTCTTAGAGTGATTTCACATATAGCGGTGGTACAAACTTTACATCCATTATTCCATATGGTTCAAGCTGGGTAACCAAGTGGCTTGATGTCTTGAGTCTTAAGGAGAAAGTTCTGAGTTCAAGTATTGGTTGGACATGCATCTATGAGTTCTTCACAGATGGGTGCCTCTACCTGACAAGGTTGGGTGTGCGAGTGTTTCTAATTCGTTGTTCTCTCAAAAAAAAAAATGTACATCCATATGGCAAAAGGTTATTGGAAGACGCATGACAAGAGTTATGGGCCTACCAAAATACTCGTTTGGCTTACCCCCCTCAAACTGAATGAACTGATGTGGAACACAAGAGATCAACAATTGTGCACGTTTTTCTTCAAGATCGAACGACCACAAAGTCTGATAATATAAATCCTATGCTTCATTGTACCACCTTGTGTGAATTCAACCTGTGGAGGAAAGGCGAGAGAGTGTTTGCTCCATCGACCTAATCTGAAGCCACCCTAATTTACCTCTATATCTGCTCATGGGGGTTCTTTGCTTCATTGCTACATACTCAACCAAATACCATATATTATGAGGCAACTTAAACCATGCAAAGGGCCAAGGAGACACTTATAATCCAAAGTTTCATCGTTATTTCAAAGTCCAAGTTACTTGTATTGTCAATCTTTTATTTTGTCTATCTTTTTTGTTTTTGGAGGCTCGGTCTTCGGCCTACTTTTTCACTAGAGTTGAGATTTGAAAAAATAACTCACACACCATGAGGACCTCTTTTATCTGCCACCTTCAGAGGCCAATATCGGGCCAATCTACAGATAGCAAACCCTAAGCCTTCACACCAAGGTCCAATGTCTTTACCACAACATCATGCATGTGACTATTTCATCTTATTCTATTTTGTAGCACTTTCAAAACGAGTCTTAATCTTTTTTTTTTTTAAGTTGAGATGTTGCTAGAGTTTGGGAGCTCATGAATCCAATATGCTTCAAGCCTACAAGAAATGTGTTTGACATTAAAAAGACCCACCATCGATATGAAATAACAAAATAAAGTACTTGGAATCCTCTAGTCTTCCCCCACTTGAGAAATAAGGGCATCTTTAAATGGCAAATGGAAGTTGAACTTGGGACATTAATTGATGCGAATATTATATATATACGAATATTTTATCAAATTTTATATGCCAATATTTTACTAAATTTTATATGCAAATATTTTTACAAATATTTTCATTTTGCTAACAACATGGCAAGTTCTCTTATGAAGTTCCAAGCTCTCGTAGCATAGTGGTTTGATGTCTTGAGTCTCTAGGAGGAAGTCCTGAGTTCAAGTCTTGGCTGGACATATCTTGAATTCTTCAAGGATGGGTGCCTCTACCTTAAGAATTCACATGTGTGAGTGTGTTTCCAATTCACTGTACTCTCAAAAAAAAAAAGTTCTCTTATGAAATTGTCTCTCTCAATGTGGAACACGGATTGTCATGTTCTTTCCTATGTCACGATAATTGAAATATTTTCACTTCATTCATGTCTTAGAAATTAATAAATTGTTTGATGGAAAATAAAGTTCTAGTAAAAATAATGTAAAGGTTTGGATGTTCATGCAAAAAGCAAAAGCATGGGAATCATGAAAGATTCCTCTTGGTTCATGCTTTTGCTTTTTCCATAAGGATTCTCTCTATTCTTAGGAAGTGTTGATAGAAGCCTTGAATATTAATAAATTACCAAACATAAATTGTTGATTCTGACAATTGATCCCCCAATGGTCCATCTCCACTCAATTGTGAATCAGACTACTTTAAAACCAAAGGAAATCTACTCAAATAACCTTGAGAATATGCACAATGGAAGCTATGTAAATTATGGATATATTCAAGAAGTGCATGGTGAAATCCTCTAGGTCTCTCAATATTCATTGGGTGTCATAAAAGAGGAAGTCTCGATCTAATTCTTATATCCCCTATGTGAACTTTCATGTTGTTTCTTTGAGCACTTCTATAAGAAAAAGCATCTCAACTTTCATGGTATGTTGCTATAACATTGCATGATGATTGAGATTCTTGATTTCTTCATGAAATTTCAGCAGGTGTTGAAAGATTAGGGATAGTAGTGATAGTAGTAATGAGTTATGGCCCTAGACCATAACTCTTAGACCACGATGAATTTATGTGAGAGGATATGCTCATCCAAGTAAGAATATTAATAACAAATTATGAGTGTCCTACCTAGCTTTTATCTTAATGTTACTTATGTGAAGGATCTCAAGTGAAGAATGACTTGATTTGTATGAGTGTGTCCAACTCTTAACAAAATCTCCTCATTGTTTCTCATGTTTTGTGTGTCAAAATCTCCTTGATAGTCTTCACACACAAAGAATACAGCTGTAAACTACAATTCTTGCATACTAACCTACTTTTCATTCCCATAGCAAAAAAAATCAATAGCTTATTGGTTTAGGTCCAACTAGAAAACGTTTCCATGTGGGGGGTGTAAGAGAAACAAAAGAACAAGAGAAATGCAACAGAAAACATATGAAAATTTTAGAGCTTGTTACATTGTATCAAGTATCCTCCCATATGATCCAAAAAGGTTATATGGTGATCCCCATAAACGATGCATGACTATTGAATGTTTTTCATGCCTTGCTTATATAAATCATGGTAGAGTTAGACAAACCTATCATATATAAATCATGGTAGAGTTAGACCAACCTATCATAGGTCTTGATCGGCCATCTTGGACCTTCAAAAACCATATTTCGGGGAGGGGGGGGGGGGTTATATTCAATATTCCCAATCAAAGGCATTAGCTTAAACCTCTACCCATGTAAATCATATACAATCACATATAGTGTCTAAACTACCCAAATGACTCTACAAATGTTATTATACTAAATCTTGAACACAACGATATTATACTATAATAATATGTCTTTTCCGACGCTATCAAAATAGTATATCTATTTTGATAGAATTCCAAGTCTTACGTCAATTTTTGATTGGTGGATTTCGTCAAAAATCAAAACTCTATCTAGTGAGCGTGGTTTAGCGGATGTACCTTGTACTCCTAGACAGATGACCAGGGTTCAAGTCCCGCCTAGGGCTAGATACCTCAGAGTTCCTCAAGATGGGTGCCTCTACCTTACGAGGTCAGGTGTGTGTCTTTCCAATTCATTGTACTCTCAAAAAAAAAAATCAAAACTCTCGAAATACTTTGAGGGCCCTTTTTTGGTTTGGGCAAAGGCCCTCTAAGCTAGTCCCTATAATTGTTCTTAGAAGGATAGGGACTTTTTCTATTTGTGACAAATATAGGAATGCTCTAGGGAAAGTGGAAAAGGACATTTGTGGATTCTATATGGCCATTATATATTCACAAAAGGTTGATTACACACAAATGATTCAAGCAACCCTTTTATTTTTGTCGATTTTTATTATCAGGATAAAGTCTTGGATCATTTCAAAACTCTTAAGATAAGATCTTAGTGTTGACGACATGATTGCTCCTACATCATTTACATTTTGTATCCGCATGAGTGCATCTCCATTTTCTATCTAGGAGGAAGTCCATTTCTAGTTTATTTTCATTTTATATTGTACTTCTTTTGTATTTGGGTACCTTGCCATGTGCTTCTATGAGTTGTATTCATCCTCCTTTGAGGAGAATTATCCCACATGAGATGTACTTTGGAGAGCCCCTCCCAAATCTATATAAGGAGGGCCTCTCCCCCCATTTGTACTTGGTTAGAAGCTTGAGGAGCCTACTCCATGCTCTTGTCAAGCTCATTTCTAATCCACATGAGTTTACCCATTTCATGGTCTACTCATTTTGAGTCTCACACACTCTTTTTGTTATATAGAGAGCTCCTAAGAAAGAGGTGTGAATCACCTCTAAGCTTTAGATAGATGAGCTCACACATGAGTGCCAAGTGGCACCCATGTGTGCAGCCATGTGGGAGTATTTTCTCACGGAAGATGGAATAAATCAAATAGTACGTGGTTGGGCAGAACGTGGCCCATCATCATCTCCAATGCAGAGCTAAACAGAGAAAAGGCTAAGGAATCCTTGGGAGAAGAGATTTCTAGCATTGGTATCAAAGCCACGCTCGAATAGAGCCAAACGATCCCATCAGGTCACGTAGCCATCGACGACTTCACACGCGCAGAGACACCCGCAGGCGTTCGAAGAAGAGGACTTTCTCCTCTTCTTATACTCTCTCCGTCATCCTTGGATGAAGAAAAAGGGAAGAGGAGTCCCTATCCACGCTTGTCTTCAGCGTTAAACTTCTGCTATATGGGATAATTCAAGCCTCCTACTACTGCAGCGAGCCCATTTTCGGGAGAAAAACTCAATTGGAGAAGGTATATCGAATATTTCAAATTGAGTTTTTTTAAGAATTGGGGAAGGTAGAACGATGTTATGGATTAAGACAGGAGAAGAGTAATGATGCACATATGTATATTAGGTTGTGGACTTGGGATATGGGTCATTAGCTTGTTCAAAAAGCCTTCAGTTTCTCAATTTTGAGCTCCCAAAGTCACTACTTCATGAAGATTTGCTCTCCCATAGTCTACCCTTGACATACCTATCTTTTCTGCACCATAGCTTGGTCATACGACATCCAATTTCAAAAATCTTTGTCAGGTTACGAAGCGGCACTCCTAACTTCGTTGAAGAACCATTGTGTTTGATTTGAACAAGATTTGCTCAACCAAATCCCTCTGCAATGTTTCAGTAGGAACTAGGTGGCCACTCTTGGGCCTAGTTTTTCATCATTTGGTATCCAAATCCACTTTTTTCACTTGGGATAGCTTTATATCTTTGAAGCACAGGTGCTAGGCTATAGTTTTTGGACTGACGAGGTCATGTACATTCAATGTAGGAACAAGAAGATTTCAGAGTTGGACTTATGGCACAAAAGAATAGGACACATCAACATTCCAAAGGTGAAGGACATGAGCAAACATGAAGTGGTAAGAGGTCTTCCAAAATTAAATGGCATTGGACTACATGAGTTATGTGAAGCTTGTCAACTAGGAAAGCAAATGAGGCATCTGTTGATATATTTAGGTAGTGATGTGTGTGAACACACTAGGACCACCGGGGCACTTTTTTCCCTCTTTAGGAGGTTTTTTTCCCCCGGTTTGTATATACGCCTATTGCCCTAATGGGCTACTTATCTTTCTACATTCTCTAGTAATACATTCAATATTGTGTGTTTGTGCTCCAAGCTTCTTCTTCTTCCTTGTGCTATTTGTGTGCTTCCGCAGACGTCTATCTCCAACAATTGGTATCAGAGCAGGTCGTCGCTTCATCTAGGGCGCCGTCGACACTCCTCCCTTTGCAGTCTCAGATTCACATGAAATTTGGTGAGCATACTCAGGGTGTTTCAGAAAAGCTTCGCTCTATGGTGCTGAAATCGCGATCTGAGCTCGTTTCGGCCTCTGAACGCACTATCACAGTGCTTGTGCAGGCTATTTCATCTTTTTGTGCCAAAGGTATATACCAATTTCTGTTCGCCAGTATAAGCGTCTTGAAGTCTGCTACAGGTCTAACAGAATTTGTCTCGATAGTTCTGTTCAACTTTTTGAGATACTGTCAATTTCTTGCATCAAGGTATTTTAGTCACCGGCCATGGCTGAAAGCAGTGATGTATTCTGTATGTTGGCTGTTGAGGATAAGTTGGATGGTACCAACTACCCGTTATGGGCTTATATGATGCGACATGTATTGGTTGCAAAAGGATTGTGGAACATTGTGTAGGGTGTTGAAAGACATCCTGTTACACCTCTGACTACAGGTACTGCAAATACATGTGTTGAAGTTGATGAAGATGGTGTCGAAGATGATATTCCGCAGATTCCTGTTTGTGTTGCTGTTTCTGCTGCACCTACACCAGAGCAGATTCGTTGGGATGGCAGAGATGCTCAGGCACATGCATTGATAGCTTTGTCTGTCAAACGTGCCATTATTCCTCACATTCGCTCTTGCAGAACAGCTAAGGATGCTTGGGATACACTTACCATATTGTACCAAGCTAGGAATGAGGCTCGTATTGCTTACCTCTGAAAACAGTTGGAGAGTGAGCACATGAATGAAGGTGATTCTATGGACAGTTTCCTAACGAAGATCAAAGACTTGAAGGAACAATTGATTTTTGCTGATGAGGTTATACCAGATAGCTCACTTGTGCAGACCGTTCTGAATGCTCTTCCTGATTCATATCAGAGTTTTGCTTCTACTCTTCGGTTGATGATGAAAGGCAATCTAAATGCCTTATCATGAGGAGTTAGTCTCTGTTCTGTTGCAGGAAGATCAGTCCAGACAAAACAAGTCCATTATGTGAGTTGCAGATCAAGCTTTCCTGGCTAGTCAGAAGGGCAAAGGAAAATGGAGCTCTTCAACTAGTAAGCAGAAATCTGCTAATTCTGCATATTCAAAGAAGGAAGATAAAGATGAGAAGAAATCAAAAAAGAAGAATTTGTTTTGTAAGTACTATAAAGGGAATGATCATATCATAAAGAACTGTCCAAAACTGGCTGCTAAAGAGGCAAAGAAGAAAGAGGCTAGAATGGTTGTTGCAGAGGCCTCTACAGCAAAAACAGAGTCTGCAAATCTTGTGCAGGAAGAAGAATGTGTGTTTACTACTGCTTGTAGTTTTGACCCATCTTCTCATGAGCAGTGCATGTCTGCAGTAGACTCAGATGTTTGGTATTTTGACAGTGGGGCGACGAAACATATTACCTCGCAGCGCAGTTTCTTCTCTTCACTCGAGCCTGCCCCTACAGGGAATATTGTTACATGCGCCAACAACTCCTCTTATCCTGTTATGGGAGTTGGTAAGATCATTTTGACTACTGCTGATGGTAGTTCTTTCACTTTGTCAGATGCTTTATTTGTGCTAGGGATCAAAAAGAACCTGTTATCAGTTTCTGCATTAGCCAAGATTCGCTTGCTTGTGAAATTTGTTGATGACAGGTGTACAGTTCATGATCTGTCAAATGGCAATGTGATTATTGCTTCTCGCATTTTATCTCGTGGGCTGTATAAGCTCATATACTATGAAAAATCTGTAAATGATTTGGCATGTGTAGTAAATGATTCTCAGGCTATGTCAGATGCAAAGCTTTGGCATGTGTGCTTTGGTCATCTGAATTTTGCTAGTTTGCTACGCTTACAGAAATCTGAAATGGTTTCCTCGTTGCCCAAACTTGAGGCACTTGGAAAACATGTTTGTGAAGGCTTTAGTTTGGGCAAAATGCAGTGTTCATCCTTTCCAAAAGATGGTTCAATTCAGGCTACTCAGAAATTGCAGCTTGTACATAGTGATGTCTGTGGTCCTATGCAGACACCAGCTGCTTTTGGAAATTATCTTTACTTCGTGACTTTCATTGATGATTTTTCTAGGCATGCATGGGTATATCCACTCAAAGCAAAGTTCGAAGAGTTCATGTGCTTTAAACAGTTTTTGGTTTTGGCTGAAAATCTGTCAGCATGTGAAATGGGCACCCTCCGTTCTGATCGAGGGGTGTGGAATATATGTCTTCGGATTTTAATGCATTTCTGGCTGAACGTGGGATAAAACACCAGTGTACAGTGCTATATACACCTCAACATAATGGAGTTGCTGAACGAAAGAACAGGTCACTCATGGAGATGGCGAGGTGCATGGTCAAGAGTCAGGCTTTACCACATAGTTTCTGGCTTGAGGTTGTCATGTGTGCAGCATATGTACTGAACAGGTGTCCCACTAAAGCACTGTAGTCTATCACTCCATATGAGGCTTGGCATGACCGCAAGCCATCTGTTGCTCATCTGCGTGTTTTTGGTTGTTTGGCATATGCACTAGTGCCTGAACAACATCGCAGAAAATTGGATGATAAGGGAGTAAAATGTATTTTTGTTGGGTACAGTTCTGAAAGTAAAGTCTATCGTCTGTATCATCCATAGACTAAATGCATTCTGGTTAGCCATGATGTTGTCTTTTTGGAAGATGCTATTCAGCCATTGCTTTCATGTACTAAGGAGACATCTGTTAGCTCTAAAGACATGTATGATACTTTGATGCCTCTTTTTACAGTTGTTGGACCTAATGAGGCAACTTATCAACCTTTGCAGGTTTCATATGATGATGTAGATCATTGCATTTCTGATGCAGATTTACATGATGCACTTGTTGATGAGAGAAATGATATTGAGCAGGCAAAAACTATGCCAAAATGGCTCGTGGAGACTTTGCGTGACAGCAAATTAGATGCACCTTTATCATATCGTACTCATTCAGGCTCTCATAGTGCCTCCCTTGCATCAGATTGCTATGCTATGGCTTCGTCTAGTCTCTGTGATGAGAATGAGCCTGTTTCTTTTGATGAAGCACAGAATTCAGAAAATTGGATGGCTGCTATGAAATCTGAATATGATACTATAATCAAGAATGGTACATGGTCTTTATGTGACTTGCCTCCTGACAAGAAGGCCATTGGCACTAAGTGGGTATACAAGTTGAAGTGTAAACCTGATGGTACAGTTGACAGGTATAAGGCTAGGCTTGTTGCAAAGGGTTATGCGTAGGAAAGAGGCATTGATTTTAATGAGACCTTTGCACCTACATGTCGTATGACTACTGTTCGGAGCATTTGTGCACTTGAAGCCCATCATGGTTGGAATGTACATCAGTTGGACATTAAAACAACATTTTTGAATGGTGATTTGCATGAAGAAGTGTATGTTTTTCAGCCCCGTGGCTTTGTGCAAAAAGGACATGAAAACCAGGTGTGCAGGTTAAAGAAGGCATTATATGGTTTAAAGCAAGCACCACGTGCTTGGTATGAGAAGATACATGCCTATCTGATTGCACATGGTTTTGAGAACAGTCCAACTGAAAGCACCTTTGATGTTAAGCGTGCTAATGATGTGCTTCTGATCATTGTTGTCTATGTTGACGACATGCTGCTCACTGGTCCTATTGAGAAGCATATTGCTGATTTTGAGGCTGATTTGCATGCCTCATTTGAGATGTCTGATTTGGGGCATTTGCATCATTATTTGGGCATTCAATTTATGCAAGTTGACGGTGGAATGGCTTTGTGTCAAATGAAATATATTGACACATTATTGCAGCGTTTTGGCCTTGAGGACTGTAAGCCTATTGCCACTCCTATGGAGACAGGTTTACGATTGAGTCTTCATGATGCTGGAGATGCATTTGATGTTGTTCTCTATCATCAGGCTATTGGATGCTTGATTTACTTATGCATCACTCGGCCAGATATTCAGTTTGTTGTCTCACATATGAGCAGGTTTATGCATTGCCCAGGAGTCACGCATTGGAAGGCGGTTAAGCGCATCTTTCGCTACTTGAGTGGTACTCGGCTACTTGGGTTGTTTTATCCCAAGGGGGGATCACTACCGCCATATTTGCATGCTTTTTCTGACTGAGATTGGGCTGGTTGCTATGACACTCGTGTGTCCACCAGTGGTTTTTGCTTCATGCTTGGTAGCTCATGTATATCTTGGTTGAGCAAGAAGCAGCCTACTGTGGCCACTTCCAGTTGTGAGGCTCAGTATAGGGCAGCTTTCACAGTGATTGTTGAGTGTGTGTGAAAGAATTTGAAGAGGTAATCACTCCGATGGTAAAGCTAAATAGGTTAAAGAAGCAACTTTCTAAAGGCAATGAAAGAAGATCTTCAAGGACAAGGTATCCAACTCAAAGGTTGAGTTATGATAGTTTTATGGCGACACATTTTGCATACATGATGCAGGTTATCAAAGAAAAAGAGCCTGAGACATATGAAGAAGGTTCCACACAAAAGGAATGGAAGCAAGCTATGAAAGAGGAGATCAAAGCTCTCAAAGATAATCACACATGGGAGCTAGTGGCAAAGAAAGAAGGTATGAAGATTGTTCCAAACAAATGGGTGTTTAAAGTAAAGAGGAATGGTGATGGTTCACTAGCTAGATATAAAGCTAGATTAGTTGCCAAAGGATTTAAACAAACACAAGGCATAGATTATGATGAAGTTTTCAGCCCTGTTGCAAAGATGGGAACTATTAGAACCTTAATAGCAATTGGTGCTTCAAGGAGATGGCCATTATATCAAGTCGACATAAAAAATTCTTTTCTTAATGGAGAACTACAAGAAGAGGTATACATGAGTCAACCGGTTGGATTTGAAGATGAAAACCATCCAGATTTTGTTTGCAGGTTGAAGAAGGCACTTTATAGCTTGAAGAAGGCACTTTATAGCTTGAAGCAAGCTTCAAGAGCATGGAATCAGAGATTGGTAGAGTATCTAACTCAGTGTGGATACAACCCAAGTAGTGCAGATCCTTCATTGTACATGAAGAAGGAAGAAAATAGAGAGGTATATATTTGCATATACGTTGATGGCCTCATCATAACAGGAAATGATGTTACAGGGATTAAAGATATCAAAAGGAAGCTTGGTAAGGAGTTTAAAATTTCAGATCTTGGAGAGCTGAAATATTTTTTAGGAATTGAAGTTGTTTATGGAATGAGTGGCATCTACTTGATGCAAAGGAAGTACTTGTTGGATGTTCTTTTCAAATTTGGAATGAGTGAATGCAAACCACTCACTAAACCCATGGACACAAATACAAAGATTTATTCAAATGATGGAGAACCATTGGAAGATGTAACAACATACAGAAGCATTGTAGGATCATTGATCTATAAAAACATCAAGACCTGATTTGTCTTATGTTGTTGGTGTACTTTCTCAGTTTATGCAAGCCTTGACAAGTGAACACTTAAATTCAGCCAAGAGTGTGTTGAGATACATAAAGCATACAGTTAATCATGCTTTGTTTTACAAGTTTGATGAAGAACTGCAGGTCAAAGGCTTTAGTGATGCTGATTGGGCAGGTTCAAAGGAAGATAGAAGATCAACCTCAGGTTATGTGTTCATGATAGGAAGCAAACCTATCATGTGGAGCTCAAAGAAACAACCTACTGTTGCACTTTCATCTATGGAGGCTGAATATAGAGGATTAGCGTTTGCCACATGTGAAGCAATATGGATTAAAAAGCTTTTGGCTGATCTTGGAGTGCAAGTTGGAACCATCCCTATATACGGTGATAACATGTCAAGTATTTACTTAGCAAGCAATCCTATGTTTCATGCAAGGAGCAAGCATATAGAGGTCCACTACCATTATGTAAGGGAGAAGGTGTTGAGCAAAGATGTGGAGATAAAGTTCATCAGAACCAAAGAGTAGGTCGCAGATATGTTTACAAAGTGCTTGGATGCTTCTAAACTCAAAGGTTTCAAGGATGTGATAAATCTGAAGGACATGGTTGAAGATAACTGCCAAATGAGCTTGAGGGGGAGTGTTGAAGATAAATGTACAAGCTCATTTTCATATGATCCATGCTTGGATAAATTTACCAAATATAAAGATAAAGGAAAAGTAGAGGAAAAAAGGAAAAAATAATAAAAGAAAAAGTCTAGTCAAAATTCATGATGAGTAAGAGATACAATATCTTGCCTTGTAGTGGAGAAAGTGGTGAGTTAAGAAGGAGGCACAAACTTTTCCACATGCTCATTGGTTATAAAAGTGAAGTGGCAGCACATTCAAAGCAAGGAGAGAAAGAGGCAAGAGCTCCCAGTAGTCGGATCTAGCCATTTTGTCATTTTTGTCTTCCCTTAGACTCCTTCTAGTCGCATGTCACTTTGTACATAACTCTGTTGTGGAGCTCATATCTCAGTGCATATGTAACCATTTCTTGAATTTAAGCATTCATTGGAAAGCTTATCTTATGTAATTTCTGCATACCAAATATCTCTTTGAAAGCTTATGTAATTTGTGAGATATCAGTGAAAGAGTGAAGTCCACTTTTTAGTATACTTGTGTAGATAGGTAGTCTATTTTGGTCGGTTAAGTTTCCCAACCAAAACATATCCAAATTGTGTGATTTTTGTCTTCTTGGAAAGCTCTTGGCATATACTTTCATTGTCCCAAATATTGCATTCAGGTGATGTATATTCTATGACATATCTATCAGAGAGTAAAGTCTAGTTTTACAATGTACTTATGTGTGCAGGTGGTATATTTTGGTCAGTTGCATTTCCTAAGTAAAACTCATCCAAATTACTTATTTTTTAGCTTTTTTGGAAAGCTATTTGTGTCTACTTTCTTTATACCAAATATCTTTCTCAAAGGATATATATTCAGAGAGTTACGAGTCCGAGAGTGAAGCTTAGTTCTTCAACATACTTGTGTGGACAGGTAGTTCATCTTTGTGAGTTGTGTTTCTTAATCAAAACTTGTCCAGATTAAGTTATTTATAGCTTCTTAGAAAGCTCTCTTTGTCTACTTTGATTGACGAAAGACACAAGTCCATTTGAGTTTTGTATTGAGAGCAACAAGCTATCTAAGGCACAGCTATTTGTCCAAGTGTTGGACATACAAGGGCTCACTACACACTTCCGTTGCGCATAGGAGAACTCATTCTCCACACACCCCACCAGAGTACCGTGTGCCAGAGGTGAGTCTATGGCTTGGCCCGCATGCTTATAAGTGGTGGATGAGTCTCAAGGAGGCAAACTCTATCCCTACAGATTGGACTTAGTTTGAAACTCTTTTCCTAAAAGAATTTGTTCCTGAGAATGAGGAGGAGAGGAATTGGGATGAGTGGGATAGGATTACCGAGAGAGGTAGACCTTTGATGGTCTACATATCCCACTAAACGGGGATCATTTTGAAACATAAGAGCTTAGATGATTTTCACAAAACTAGAGGGTTTGTTAGAGGCTTAGATAAATCCATTAAGAGAGAGGTAAGAAGGAATGCACCTAAGATGTTTGAGGAGGCGATCAAGTATGCAGAGATCTATGAGGACCATAACCATCCTCAATATACTCCCATGGAGACGGATCAGCCCCTCAAGCCTCTTAGTGCGACTAAGTTCAAGAAGAAGTTGCTATTGGGGAAAAACAAAATTTTCATTAAAAAACAGAGATCATAAGGGCCTAGGTTACCCTACAGAGCAGTTTGAGAGGGCCAAAAGAGAGAACCTATGCTTTAGGTGTTTGTCTCTCCTAGCCATTCATAGTGGAACTGTCCACTCAAGAAAGGGGAAGAAAAGAAGAGAGGACCAGAGAGTAGTACGGCCCCTGAAAAGGGCAAAAAGATGGTCCACCTAGCGCAGACACTTCCTATTCATGGCAGTTCTAGCTGCAAGGGAGTGGAGGTGATGCACCAGGATATTCAACACACCTATTGTTTGACTCAGTCATTGTGGTCACCGCAATTTGTACTAAAGGACTTAGTTAAACTTCATGGTAGTGTATATGGGACCAAGGTGCAAGTCATTATAGATAACTCTGCCACTCATAACTTTATAAACTATGCTCTGGTCAAGAAACTAAAGATTCCCCAACAGCCTAGTGCACATAAATACATAGTATCTATGATGTAAGGGAAGACAAGAGGATATGGGTACTATGGTATCCAATTTGGAAGTCAAGATGCAGGATTATATAGATCACATGGACTTCCAAATTATGGATATGGAGAGGATAGACCTTGTGTTAGGAAGAGCATGGTTATGGGAGTTGGGAGACACACTTAAACACAGCTATCAAAACAACACACTTGAGTTTGAAAGAAACGGAAGTAAATTTTGTATACAAGGAGAGACAGATGTACCTAGTGCACCTCTCATTTCATCTTTAGAGTTGTATAGTCTTTGTCATTTTCAGCATGTACAGGAGATCTTTTTATTGTATAGTCAGGATATTGAGCATTGTACAAATAGTTCATGTGATGCATATTTTCATGCTAGGAATGTAAATATGGACAAGACTTTCTATTATTCTTTCTTGCAAGAGTGTGTGGTTAAAAGTTTTAAAGATCTTATGTTTGAGTTTAGAGATGTTTTTCCCACTGACTTACCTAGAGGGCTACCACTTGAGAGAGGGGACATTGACCATGCTATTGAGGTAGTTACTAACACTAACCCTAATTGTAAGCCACCTTATAGGCTTAGTGTTTCTCAGCATGAGGAGGTTGAGAGGCAATTACAAGATTATTTAGATAACGGCTTCATTAAACCTAGTAACTCACCTTGGGCATCACCAATGTTCCTAGTTAAGAAGAAAGATGGCTCTATGAGACTATGTATATACTATAGAGCACTTAATAAGGTAACTATCAAAAATAGGTTTCCAATGCCTAGATTGGAAAATCTATTTGATCAGTTACATCACACTAGGTATTGCACCAAGCTTGACCTTAGATTAGGATTAGGGCAGAGGATGTTCCTAAGACTGCATTTAGGACTAGATATGGACACTATGAGTTCTTGGTGATGTCTTTTGGTCTCACCAATGCTCCTGCCACTTTCATGAAGCTCATGAATAGTATATTACAGCCCTATCTAGGACATTTTGTAGTAGACTTCTTGGATCAAATTCTAATCTATAGTGCATCAGAAGAGGAGCATTTGAAACACTTAAGAAAGGTATTTCAAGTGCTAAAGGAAAATTCACTCTTTGCTAAGGAGTCAAAGTGTGAATTTTTCAAAACAGAGGTTAAGTACCTTGAGCATATAGTCTCTTAGAACGGAATCCAGATGGATCCTGAAAAAGTAAGTAGAGAAAAAACTAGAAGAGAAAGAGCCTTAACAAGAAGAATATACATATGAGGAACTTTTGGATGAGTTTGTTACTCATGACCAATTTGCAGACTTAAAGGAATAGACCCTTAGGTTAGAGAGAGAGATAGGTAGAATTACATCTCTCATTCAGCAGCTTAAGTCTCAAATGATCTCAATTGAGACTCACGTCACCTCTTTCTTAGCTATGAAGGAAAGAGAAACTCCTACTCTTCCTCTAGAGATGACTAGAAAAGATACCTCTCTTCCTAGTAAGCACAAAGGAGAGAGCTCTAGGGAAGCTCCCCTCCTAAAAGACATAAAACCACCTACCTTTATGAGGAATGACCGAGATAGAAATAAGGATGCAATCTACACTTTTTTACAAAAGTGGCATGATTCGCATCAACTGAAGAGCACCCCACCAGAGTACCATGTGCTAGAGGCAAGTCTCTTGCTTGGCCCACGTGCTTATAAGTGGTGGATGAGTCTCAAGCAGACGAACTCTATCCCTACAGATTGGACTCATTTTGAAACTCTTTTTCTAAAAGAGTTTCTTCCTGAGAATGAAGAGGAGAGGAACTAGGATGAGTGGGATAGGATTACCCAGATGTTGGAGATAGATGTCTGCGAAAGCACGCAAACAGCACAAGGAAGAAGAAGAATCTTGGAGCCCAAACACACAATACTGAATGTATTACTACAGAATGTACAAACATATATAGCCCATTAGGGCAATAGGCGTATATACAAGCCGGGGGAAAAAAACCTCCTAAAGAGGGAAAAAAAGTGCCCTGGCGGTCCTAGTGTGGTCACACACATCACTACCTAAATATATCAACAAATCCCCCCTGGGAGTGATGCCGTGAACAAGTAGCTGGCACTCATGTACAAGGAAGTGCCAAGCTATGTGGAAATCACTCCACAAAAGGAAGTACGCCCAAAGCTTTGCGAAAAGCTTCAAACTTCTCCCTAGGCAGAGCCTTCGTGAAAAGGTCTGCAATGTTCTCCTGCGTGGGTGCATATGCCAAGCTGATCTCCCCAGCAGAGAACCTCTCCCTGACATAATGAGCTAAACCCTCACACACACACTCAATAGTAGCTGTGAAAGCTACCCTATACTCAGCTTCACAACTGGAAGTGGACACAATAGGCTGCTTATTGCTCAACCAAGATATACATGAGCTATCAAGCATGAAGCAAAAACCACTAGTGGACACACGAGTGTCATAGCAACCAGCCCAATCAGAGTCATAAAAAGCATGCAAATCTGGCGGTAGTGATCCCCCCTTGGGATAAAACAACCCAAGTAGCCGAGTACCACTCAAGTAGCGAAATATGCGCTTAACCGCCTGCCAATGCTTGACTCCTGGGCAATGCATAAATCTGCTCATCTTTGAGACAACAAACTGAATATCTGGCCGAGTAATGCATAAGTAAATCAAGCATCCAACAACCTGTTGATAGAGAACAACATCAAATGCATCTCCAACATCATGAAGACTCAATCGTAAACCTGTCTCCATAGGAGTGGCAATAGGCTTAAACTCTTCAAGGCCAAAACGCTGCAATAATGTGTCACTATATTTCATTTGACACAAATCCATTCCACCATCAACTTGCATAAACTGAATGACCAAATAGTGATGCAAATGCCCCAAATTAGACAGCTCAAATGAGGCATGCAAATCAGCCTTAAAATCAGCAATATGCTTCTCAATAGGACCAGTGAGTAGCATGTCATCAAAATAGACAACAATGATCAGAAGCACATCATTAGCACGCTTAACATATAAGGTGCTTTCAGTTGGACTGTTCTCAAAACCATGTGCAATCAGATAGGCATGTATCTTCTCATACCAAGCACGTGGTGCTTGCTTTAAACCATGTAATGCCTTCTTTAACCTGCACACCTGGTTTTCATGCCCTTTGTGACAAAGCCACGGGGCTGAAAAACATACACTTCTTCATGCAAGTCATCATTCAGAAATGCTGTTTTAATGTCCAACTGATGTACATTCCAACCATGATGGGCTGCAAGTGCACAAATGCTCCGAACAGTAGTCATACGACATGTAGGTGCAAAGGTCTCATCAAAATCAATGCCTCTTTCCTACGCATAACCCTTTGAAACAAGCCTAGCCTTATACCTGTCAACTGTACCATCAGGTTTACACTTCAGCTTGTATACCCACTTAGTGCCAATGGCCTTCTTGCCAGGAGGCAAGTCACATAAAGACCAAGTACCATTCTTCATTATTGCATCATATTCAGATTGCATAGCAGCCATCCAATTTTCTGAATTTTGTGCTTCATCAAACCAAACAGGCTCATTCTCTGCGTGCTCAATATCAGCTCTCTCATCAACTAGTGCATCATGTAAATCTACATCAAAAATGGAATGATCTGCATCATCATATGAAACCTGCAAAGGCGGAGAAGTTGCCTCATTAGGACCAGCACTAGACTGTCCACCTATAAAAAGAGGCATCAAAGTATCATACATGTCCTTGGAGCTAATAGACGTCTCCTTAGTACATGAAAGCAATGGTTGAATAGCATCTTCCAAAAAAACAACATCACGGCTAACCAGAATGCGTTTAGTCTATGGATGATACAGACGATAGCCTTTACTTTCAGAACTGTACCCAACAAAAATACATTTTACTGCCTTATCATCCAATTTTTTACGATGTTGTTCAGGCACTAGTGCTTATGCCAAACAACCAAAAACATGCAGATGAGCAACTGATGGCTTGCGGTCATGCCAAGCCTCATATGGAGTGATAGACTGCAGTGCTTTAGTGGGACACCTGTTCAGTACATATGCTGCACACATGACAGCCTCAAGCCAGAAACTATGTTGAAAAGCCTGACTTTTGACCATGCACCTCGCCATCTCCATGAGTGACCTGTTCTTTTGTTCAACAACTCCATTCTGTTGAGGTGTATACGGCACTGTACACTAGTGTTTTATCCCACGTTTAGCCAGAAATGCATTAAAATCAGAAGGCATATATTCCCCCCTCGATCAGAACAGAGGGTGCCCATTTTACATGCTGACAGATTTTCATCCAAAACCAAAAACTGTTGAAAGCACATGAATACTTCGGACTTTGCCTTCAATGGATATACACATGCATGCCTGGAAAAATCCCCGATGAAAGTCACGAAGTAAAGATAATTCCCAAAAGAAGGTGTCTGCATAGGACCACAGACATCAGTATGTACAAGCTCCAATTTCTACGTAGCCCAAATTGAACCATCTTTTGGAAAGGAGGAACACTGCATTTTGCCCAAAATACAGCCTTCACAAACATGTTTTCCAGGTACCTCAAGTTTGGGCAAAGAGGACACCATTTCAGATTTCTGCAGGCGTAGCAAACTAGCAAAATTCAGATGACCAAAGCGTGCATGCCAAACCTTTGCATCTGACATAGCTTGAGAATCATGAACTGCACATGCCGAATCATTCACAGATCTTTCATAGTCTATGAGCTTATACAGCCCATGACATAAAATGCCAGAAGCAATAATAATATCGCCATGTGACAGATCATGAACTGTACACCTGTCATCAACAAATTTCACAACCAAGCCAATCTTGGCTAATGCAAAAACTGATAACAGATTCTTCTTGATCCCTGGCACAAATAAAGCATCTGACAAAGTGAAAGAACTACCATCAGCAGTAGTCAAAATGATCTTACCAACTCCCATAACAGGATAAGAGGAGTTGTTGGTGCATGTAACAGTATTCCCTGTAGGGGCAGGCTCAACTGAAGAGAAGAAACTGTGCTGCAAGGTAATATGTTTGGTTGCCCCACTGTCAAAATACCAAACATCTGAGTCTACTGCAGACATGCATTGATCATGAGAAGATGTGTCAAAACCGGAGACAGTAGTAAACGCCCATTCTTCTTCCTGCACAAGATTTGCAAACTCTGTTTTTGGTGTAGAGGCCTCTGCAACAACCATTCCAGCCTCTTTCTTCTTTGCCTCTTTAGCAACCAGTTTTGGACAGTTCTTTATGATATGATCATTCCCTTTACAATACTTACAAAACAATTTCTGCTTTTCTGATTTTTTCTCATCTTTGTCTTGGTTCTTCGAATGTGCAGGATTTGCAAATTTCTGCTTACTAGTAGAAGAGCTCCATTTTCCTTTGCCCTTTTGACTAGCCAAGAAAGCTTGATCTGCAACACGCATAATGGACCTGTTCTGCCTAGACTGATCTTCCTGCAACAGAACAGAGACTAACTCTGTTGACGATCGTAACCCACAGAGCATGTACATACGCAGCAAATAGACAAGAGACAAGAGAGAGAAAAGAGACAACACAAGATTGGGTGCAATCTCCCCCCCACATTCTCTCATGGACAACTCTATGAGAGCATGCGTATTTATAGGTAATTCATATTATGTCCTGGATGGAAGATACATGAGGGCCACACTAACAATAGTGTGCTTTTGCTTTATTTACAAAAATAGCTTAACTATCTTCTAAAAATAAGTCCAAAAAATATGTGAATAAATCCTCTTGCGTTCACACTCGTTCATACCCTCATGGATCTCCACCTGCTAAATCAAAACACAAAACACATTAAAATCCTCAAGGCATTAAACCTTCATTCCAAATATTCCATAAAGTATAACATGCCCCCCAGTTGTCGAGCAACTGACCTCAGTTGATAAGAATAAAATAGACATGGATGGCCAAATCACATGTCGCATCACTGAATAATCATAAGCATGTTCCATGTAAAAACACATGCATGGAATTGGAAAACTGGAATTTAATGTGAATGTGAATGATAAGCAGGGTTTAAGTCAAAATGCAATCCAAAAGTGATGACAAAAATGAATATCGCGATGTGATAAAATAATAGTCGATGTATTAATCATGAATGTATACTTGAATGCATATGCATACG
Organism: Ceratopteris richardii; assembly: GCA_020310875.1. Taxonomy (NCBI): domain Eukaryota; kingdom Viridiplantae; phylum Streptophyta; class Polypodiopsida; order Polypodiales; family Pteridaceae; genus Ceratopteris; species Ceratopteris richardii. The sequence continues at coordinate 75,526,235 of CM035433.1, forward strand.
AATTTTGAAAAAATTTCGGCAGCATAACGGCGTGATTTTGAAAACCGGAAAATTTCCGACAAACAATTTCCATGATATAGAGCCGACAAGCATAATCTATCCACAAAAAGACCAAAAGGGGATTACACACCCTGACAAATATATATGTTTTCTCCTCGCAAACCTGCAAGAAAATACCTAAATGTCCCTCCAAAATGAATACATGCATTGTACAAGACAAACCATGTCTAACCTATGGATATACTCTAGGTACAATGCAAAATTGCATGTCCTATATGTAATTTGATGCAAAAAGAATGCAATGATGCATGTGATATTGACAAGAGACTTATCTGGAGGTCCAAAAAGTAATTTGCAGTGTGTATATGCTAAAGATGATCCACCCATCGTCGAAATAGCATGACAATACGCCTTCAAGAATCAAGGCTTCAAAAGGATGCTTGAAATATAGTTGTTGAATATGAACGGAAATACTCCGAACTCTGAAGATCATAGGGATTATAGCCACTCTCTAGAAAGATCTATGAGAGAGCTTTCCATAGCAACAAAAATCTCATAATTTGGATATAGGAAAATTAAAATATGGCTGAATATGTGGAAAGAGCTAGATGGAATTAGATAATGAACAACGCCTAAATTGTTAGGAAGGTGAAATTCAAAATTGATCTCTTCTGCATCAAGTTAGCACGAATATGGCTTGCTTTCGTATTGTTCGTTCATGAAGAAGCGCCTGACTGGGCGATATATCCCATATGTAAGGTCGCCAGAGTGGTGCATATATATGTGTCCTGTTCTAAACCAAAATGCTCACGAACTTAGTTCTGTCATATGCGTTCGCCTGTAGGAAAGCCATGTAGAGGGAACACTTCTGGAGACTTGAACGGGTGTGTATGCGTGCTCAACAAATTGGTTAATTGGTCAATCCCACATATCTAGTGAACATGACGGGCGCGTAGCCTCCCTCAAAACCTGGGCATCACCAATTCGTGGCAAGCTCGAAGGCAAGAACGCAACACTGCTATCTGTCCTGGAAAACAAACGGGCAATTGTTTGACGTTAGAGCGGCCATCATATTTGCTCTCTGTCACATCCACGCGTGCGTAGAAAAGCCCAAGATAAATCTCTTCAGAAGCGCGGTCACATGGTATGCTTCTTTCTTCTGCATACCACAGCCGAGGACGGAAAACACTAGGCGAAACTCCTTCACAAAGATGACGATGAGAAAACGATGATGTAAAAGCGCATGCCACATGCTCTCCTTCTGTGCGGATATATCCCACATATCAGATTGAACTGAAAAGACTACATATGCATCCGTGAGACTCGTTCTTTCAAGTCTGAACAGATCAGTCTCTATCCCCCTGTAAGAGGCACGCATACAGCGTGAAGCAGAGATGAACTCTATACTTATCAACATAAGAATTAGTTCAAGTCAAAACAAAAGCATAACTTTATATGTTTCCTAGCTTCCTTGACGGCTGCAAGAGAAAATAGCGCAGGTCCGTCCGTCTGAAGAGATGTGCAGAAGCGCAGGTCCGTCCATCTGAAGAGATGGGCTGAAGTTTATATGCGGGTGCAAGATCATCTTGTTCTTCCTTGAACTTGAAAGCATGCTCTCGTCTCCACGTGAGCAGCAAAACAGTGCTCTGTACAACAGCAAAGTAATAATAATAATTAAAAAAAAATAGACGCTAATCTCCCTAAGAATCTGGGCAGTGTAGACGATGGCAGCCGGGTTGCTCACCGAAACCATGGCTACGTTACAACCTTGATTTCAGTGAAACACCGCGAGGCAGTCCTTGATGGGTATTGCCGAAAACTCTGAAATCTTTTGCTTCTGCAGACCATGGCCGACGATGGAAAACGCTACGTGAAACTCCTTCACGGAGATGATGCGAGGATGATGATGGAATCTGATAAAGAAAAGCAAGCTTCTCGCCAATTTTGAAGATGATGATGACTTTAAAATCTCACATCACATGCTCTACGGACGTCCATGGCTCTGATACCACTGACGATCGTAACCCGCAGAGCATGTACATACGCATCAAATAGACAAGAGACAAGAGAGAGAAAAGAGACGACACAAGATTGGGTGCAATCTCCCTCCCACATGCTCTCATGGACAACTCTATGAGAGCATGCGTATTTATAGGTAATTCATATTATGTCCTGGATGGAAGATACATGAGGGCCACACTAAAAATAGTGTGCTTTTGCTTTATTTACAAAAATAGCTAAAAATAGATAAAAATAACTATCTTCTAAAAATAAGTCCAAAAAGTATGTGAATAAATCCTCTTACGTTCACACTCGTTCACACCCTCATGGATCTCCACCTGCTAAATCAAAACACAAAACACATTAAAATCCTCAAGGCATTAAACCTTCATTCCAAATATTCCATAAAGTATAACAAACTCCTCAAATGACAAGGCATTTGGATTGCCTTTCATCATTAACCGAAGAGTAGAAGCAAAACTCTGGTATGAATCAGGAAGACCATTCAGAACAGTCTGCACAAGTGAGCTATCCGGTATAACCTCATCAACAGAAATCAATTGTTCCTTCAAGTCTTTGATCTTTGTTAGGAAACTGTCCATAGAATCACCCTCATTCATGTGCTCACTCTCCAACTGTTTTCGGACGTAAGCAACACGAGCCTCATTCCTAGCTTGGTACAATGTGGTAAGTGTATCCCAAGCATCCTTAGCTATTTTGCAAGAGCGAATGTGAGGAATAATGGCACGTTTGACAGATAAAGCTATCAAAGCATGTGCCTGGGCATCTCTGCCATCCCAGTGAATTTGCTCTGCAGTAGGTGTAACAGAAACAACAGCACGAACAAGAATCTGCGGAATATCATCTTCGACACCATCTTCATCAGCTCCAGCACCTGTATTTGCAGTACCTGTAGTCAAAGGTGTAACAGGACGTCTTTCAACACCTTGCACAATGTTCCACAATCCTTTTGCAACCAATACATGTCGCATCATATAAGCCCATAATGGGTAGTTGGTATCATCCAACTTATCCTCAACAGCCAACATATGGAATACATCACTGCTTTCAGCCATGTCGGTGACTAAAATACCTTGATGCAGAAAATTGACTGTATCTCAAAAAGTTGAACAAAACTGCCCCGACAAATTCTGCTAGACCTGTAGTAGACTTCGAGATGCTTATAATGGCGAACAGAAAGTGGTATATACCTTTGGCACAAAAAGACGAAATAGCCTGTACAAGCACTGTGATAATGCGTTCGGAGGCCGAAATGAGCTCAGATCACGATTTTGGCACCACACAACAAAGCTGTTTTCATCTCTGAAACACCCTGAGTATGCTCACCAAATTTCGTGCGAATCTGAGACTGCAAACAGAGGAGTGTCGACGGCGCCCTAGATGAAGCAACGACCTGCTCTGATACCAATTGTTGGAGATAGATGTCTGCGGAAGCACGCGAACATCACAAGGAAGAAGAAGAAGCTTGGAGCCCAAACACACAATACTGAATGTATTACTAGAGAATGTACAAAGATATATAGCCCATTAGGGCAATAGGCATATATACAAGCCGGGGGATAAAAACCTCCTAAAGAGGGAAAAAAGTGCCCCGGCGGTCCTAGTGTGTTCACAGATATCACTACCTAAATATATCAACACCATAGAGGTAGGCCTCTTACGGTCTACATATCCCATTATAGAGAGATCATTTTAAAACTTAAGGGCTTAGATGACTTCCAGAAAACCAGAGGGTTTGTTAGAGGCTTAGATAAAGGCAGTAAGAGAGAGGTAAGAAGGAATGCACCTAAGACGTTTGAGGAGGCGATCAAGTATGCACATATCTATGAGGACCATAACCGTCCTCAATATACCCCTATGGAGACGGATCAACCCCTCAAGCCTCTTACTACGACTAAGTTCAAGAAGAAGTTGCCATTGGGGAAAAACAAAATTTCATTAAAAAACAAAGATCACAAGGGCCTAGGTTACCTACATATCAGTTTGAGAGGGCCAAAAGAGAGAACATGTGCTTTAGGTGTTTGTCTCCTAGCCATTCACAATGGAACTGTCCACTCAAGAAGGGGGAAGAAAAAAAGAGAGGACCAAAGACTAATATGGCCCGTGAAAAGGGCAAAAAGGCAATCCACCTAGTGCAGACCCTTCCTATTCATGGAAGCTCTAGCTGCAAGGGAGTTGAGGTGATGCCAGAGGATATAGAGCACACCTGTTGTTTGACTCAATCATTGTGGTCACCGCAGTCTGGACCACATGACTTAGTTAAACTTCATGGTAGTGTATATGGCACCAGGATGCGAGTCATGATAGATGATTCTACCACTCATAACTTTATAAACTATGCTCTGGTCAAGAAACTAAAGATTTCATAGCAGCCCAGTGCACATAAATACATAGTATCTATGATGCAGGGGCAAGACAAGAGGATATGGGATACTATGGTATCCAATTTGGAAGTCAAGATGGAGGATTATATAGATCACATGGACTTCCAAATTATAAATAATCCACTTAGCCTAGTGGTTAAGTCTCGAGGGTGTGAAGGATGAGGTCTTGGGTTCAACCCCCATGGGGTACATGGGGAGAGTATTTTGCCCAAAAAACTCTAGAACCTTCTAGAAGCATCCACTTGAGTTAACTCTGGCTAACTGGGATACTTGGCACACATGTAGTTACATGGCTAACACTTGGATGGTTAGTATCCACCTGCCCATGCAGGCAGTCCCTTGGAGAGAGCTATATATAGAGGCATATGGTTGGGAGGAGAGTCATTCATTGAAGAACATTTCCTGTGGCTACGTTGTTGCATATAGGTTCTCTACAAAGAGTATAGCCAGCTCTGGTGTCTTCACTATAGTAAATGTAGGAATAAACTTAGCCATTTTGGTTAACCTATCCACAATTACCCAGACTGAGTCGTACCCTCTCTGTGTCTTAGGTAATCTGACTATAAAGTCCACGGAGATACTCTCCCACTTCCCATTAGGAATATCCAACGGGCGAAGTAGTCCTCCAATCCTCAACCTCTCAACTTTATTGACCTGGCATTTAGTGCACTTAAGCACATACTCTAGGACGTCCTTATGAAGTCGAGGCCAGTAAAACTGCCTCTTAACAAGATCATTAGTCTTGTTAACTCCTGGGTGTCCCCCTCTAGGTGTGTCATGACACTCATACAAAATATGCCGTCTCATTTGAGGATCTCTAGGGACACACCTTACCTTTATATAATAGATATCCATCATGGACACTATAATTCTTCCACTTGAATCCTTTTTGAGTACCCGTCGATACTCCATCTTCACTAGAAGCTCATATAGCATGATCCCCATTCTCTATGGCTTCCCAAATTTTGGAATATGCAGAATCAAACCTACATTTCCCTCTGATCGACTCAAGTAGCTCACTAGTTATATGAGTAAAACTCAGTCCATTGAGCATAGGCATGCGGCTAAGTGAATCATCCACTACATTAAACTTTCCCTTCCTATAACTAAGCTCATAATTAAACTCCTGAAGGGTCTCTGCCCATCGGGCCTTACGATCTTTAAGTTCTGTTTGATTAGAGAGCCACTTAATGCTCTCTTGATCAAACACTATCGTAACTTTGGCACCATTTAGATAATGATGCCACTTCTTCAAAGCATGGACAATTGCATACAACTCCTTCTCATAGAAGGAGTAATTCTTCTAAGCTAGTTCTAGTTTCTTACCCTCAAAAGCTACTAGTCGACCATCCTGAACTAAAAGCGCTACAACGGCAAAATCACTTGTGTTAGTCTCAACCATAAAGGTTTTATTGGGATCTCCTATATATGAAAGTGGAACTATAAGAATTGCTACTTTCAATAGCTCCATTCTTTGCTTTTGTTCGTCTCCCCAATGAAAGGCTTTCCCTTTCCCTTTAAGTTGCTCCGTCATCAGAACAACAATTTTGGCATAATTCTTAATGAATCTTTGATAGAAACCTGATAAACCTAAGAAGATCTGCAGCTCTTCCACGTTCCTTGGATGTGGCCATTCCATAACTTTAGATTCCATGTTTCACTTCCCTTCCCCCATTTGCTAGCTAGAGTATGTGAAAAGAAATGGAAGTAAACCTTGAATATGCAAGAAGAAGAGAAATATATCACAAGAGCACTTCCCTGATACAAAATAAAGCTACAAAAGCAAACTTGAAGTGATCATTGAAGCTTGAGGTCAGTGATTTTGAATCCTCACCAGTCCCAAACAAAAATTTGAAATGTCCAGTTGGTCCGAGGAGGCTCTAATCACCAAAAACCAACAAGAACAATGCCAAAACCATGTAGCAATAGCCCCAACCGGGAAAACTGAGTGAAACTAAAGCAATTTTGAAATTTGGCAGTCCTTGCCAGTCCAAGAAATGTAGTCCAGCACCTGCACTTCAAAGATATAAAATTATTCCAAGTGAAGAAAGTGAATTTGGACACCGGATGATGAAAAACTAGGCCCGTAAGTGGTCGCCTAGTTCTTGCTGAAGCACTATAGAGAGATTTTGGCTGACCAAATCTTGTCCAAATCCTAGATCAATGGTTTGTAAGGGAATCTTAGGAGTGTAGCTTCATAACATGATAGAAATTTCTTAAATCGGACGTCGTATGACCAAGGTATGGTGCAAAGAAGATGGGTATGTCATAGGAAGGAAGTGGAAAAGCTAATCTTCATAGAAGGGTGAATTTGAGAACCCATAACCGAGAACCTGAAACTATTCAAGATAAACCCATGAGCCATAGCCTTTGTCCACAACCCATAATACATGTCTACACCATTCTTTTGCCAGAATCTTGATCCAATTCATACATTTTGTTCCCCCCAAGTTTGAAAAAAAAACTCAAAAATGAATCTCACTTTACCTCCTCCTTCTCCACTAATTGGAGCTCGCAACCATCTGAAATGAGGGAACTTATCCCACATAAAGGGTGCACAGCGCTGATGTAGCTTTATATAAGGAAGGCTCCTAACTTATTTACTTCATCCAAGAGGGAGGAAGGAGGGAGAGAGCTCCAACTGCACTCACTGATCTGCGCTCCCATCCAGTTGCTATCTTGTGTGAAGTCATCCGTTCACGAGCATGTGGACTTCCTTCAGCCGGTCACATTCGCATGCCACCTGGCTCGGATACCAATCTTGAGTAAACTCCTGATGAGATCCTCCATTTTGCAGGTCTGGCTTTGTCTGTACATGCCTCTCGAGGTCGATTTAACACTGAGATACTCCTTGAAGATGCCGCCCAGTCGCGTGGGATTGACCATTTCTCTCATTCAATCCTTTCCCATAAAGGGCAATGCTCCATGCATCTCATATGAGTGCCACTTGGCATTGATGTGAGTATCATACCCAACATATATAAGAAGGGATTCTCACCTCTAAGTCCTAACTCATATATGATACTCCATGTGACATAGTGGCTCGGGTAAGGGTGCAATATTAATGCAAAATATCATCCCATTGCATTTGAGAATTGGAAACTTAAACCTTCCCAAAAGAATTACAACACATATTATAAGGAACTTCTAATTATGCATGCATTCAAATATTGGAAACATTATCTTATGGGCTCGAAACTTAAACACACCAATATGTTATTAAAATTTTCTTAAGTCAACCATTGATTTTTGACCGACATATTAAATGTACTTCTTTTATTCAAAATTTTTTGCCTATGATTTAGTATCAACCCATCAAAGCTAATATCATAGCCTATGTTCTTAGTCATTTTCCATCACCACAATCACATTTTGTTTTTGTCCCTGATACAATTCGTTCATTTCATGATACAATTCCTACTTATGTCTCATATATTGTACTTTTCACATGCATGGAATGTTTTTCAAAATTTAGCAACATCTACTAATGATCATTATACTTTTTATAATGGTTTCTTGCATTTAAAAAAAAAATTATGCATCACCCAATCTTTTAAAGACTTTTTTATGAAAGAGATGCATGAATCATCTTATATGGGTATCGAAGCATCCAAAGCATTGTTTCCACTTGTAAAGATTTCTTCTTCTAGCCAAACATGGAAAATGATATTGCACATTATGTATCACAATGCATTGTGTGTCAGCATGTTAAACATCACCATGATAAAACATTTGGATTGATAATGTCACTACCTATTCCCAAGTGTTGGGGGATTCTTGTGCAGAAAGGAATTTGACTGTTTGTAGGAGAATGGAAAGTGAGAACAAGAGAATTAATGACACCGAAAGCTTCTGATCAATTAGGAAGAGAAGAATACAAGCTTGTACATAAGCCAAATGCTCTGCGCAATATTCCAAAGACTAAATAATGCTCATGAAACAAGATTACAAAGTACTTAGAATCTGCCACCGACCTCTGCACCAGACCTCCACCTTCCCAAGCTTGCCCTTGTGCACACCTTGCACCAAGCTTCCAATAAGGGGAGGGATGGACACCTGTCGACACGCACCTTCAATGGGACTTTGGAACTCTTGATATTCCTTGCTTCACCTTCTCTGCATACAATCTAAGTCACTCTTCTTGCACCTTGCAAATGACTCTCTCTGTTGCGTGCACTCTATGTATGACTCTTGCACTTCTCCTAGTCTAGACTATGCTCCCTTGCTTAGTCCTCAAAGAATAATCCTTGCCTTGATTTGAGTGTCGGTTCACGTACGCTCCTAAACTGCTAGAGTATCTTGGTGCTCACTTTGATGTCCCAAGATTGTCTTCAAAAGTGGGTAGCCAATGAATCTCTGTTTTGTCCTATAGTGACTTTAGATTAAAACAAAAAATTTAATTGGTGGGCCATACTTTCACTTCTGCATACACTGCCGCTTCACATATCTTCACATTTTGCCTTTTAATTCTTCAAATGTGCACCTAAGAGAGGGTTCACCTGAACCTTCCAAACACTTTGAACCTTAGAGAATTACAAAAATACACTCTGCAACCTATGACCAACTTTGTGTAAAATATGACCTTTCTGAACAACTGCTTGAGCACTACCTGTGCACCTTGACACTGAACTTTGAACGCTTTGACTTAGCCCATGTTGACTTTGACCTTGAACATGTTAACTTTGATCGGTTTGACTTTGACCTATATGACTTTTATGGGCTCAACAGTTTCCCACCACCTAATGGGCTCTCTGTCTTAGAGAGCTATAGCCAAGTTCTAAGCAGAGATGACACCATGATTCCTGTGTTGCAAAATCTTCAAAAGGACACCTGAGCAGCTTCCAAGTCCACTAGGAGCAATAGAGAACAAACACTAGAGAAGAACCAAAAGTGAAAATTTTGCACAAAAAAGCAAAGGATGGCAAATGGAGGGTAGGAAGGAGGGGTAAGGGAGGGCTGAGGGGGATGAGATTGAGAGGGCAGGGAGGTTTAAGGATGGGACTGGGTAGAAAGGTAAATGGAGGGTGAGGGAGTAGGATTATGGGCTCTGGAGAGGGCCGAAATGATAAAATAGTAAAGCTAGAGAGGGTGCCTTAGGGAAAATGTGAAACATGTGGTTAAATGAGGTGAGAATAGACCATGTGGACCATGTGTGTGATGAAAAACATGTGGTAAATGTGCACAAAACTTGTGGGTTTTGACCAAAAGTAAAAAAAAAAATTGGGATTTTGGAAAAAGTAAGTAAAAACGTGAATTCAAAGGTGCCAAAAGACATGAAAATGACTCCAATTTTGAAAAAAATGGCATCCGAGGCGCAATCTAAAGCCAAAAGCCTTGGACCTATATATATATATATATATATATATATATATATATATATATATATATATATATATATATATATATATATATATATATATATATATATATATATATATATATATATATATATATATATATATATATATATATATATATATATATATATTGTGATATACGTGGGGTTGTTGGCAAAAATAAAAAAGTGAAAAGAAAATAAAAAATAGGGGGGTCCACTTGGAGGGGAAGGGGGTCCACTTTGGGGGGTAGGGGGTCCACATTTGGGGGGGGGAGGGGTCCACTTAGGGTTTTTTATAATAATTTTTAATTAGTTTATTTATTTGATAAAGAGGAAAATCAGCCTCAAGGGGCGTTTTTGTTTTTTGTTTTTTCTTGAAAAATACCAAAAAAGTAGATAAAAATTACAAATAAAATCCAAAAAAATCCAAAAAAAAATCTCAAAAAATTCCCTACAGTTCTAGCCCACTTTTCTCACTCAAAACCACAGAGAGCTTCCATTATTCTTCCATTTTATCAAGAAAACAGTTGAAAAGGATGAAAATTCTAGAAAACTCTAAAAAGAATTGTAAAAATGCTTTAAAAATTCCAAAAAAAATCTAAAAAAATTATTCATGCAAAGGGGTATGAAATTGCTTCTAACATGCATAAAAACTCAAAGAACAAGCATGAAAGTGGACAAAAACTACTAAAACTTAAGCAAAAAAAACTGAAATGAGAAGACTATGTACAACCTGGATTTTGCAAGTTCCAGGTGATCCATAAATCTTGAGTTGTTTTGATGATAGGCCTTGAGCCATGAAAAGATGACTAAGAGAAACCCTTCCATAATCTCCAATTGTACTGCACTTCATTTGCTTTGTCTTCTTTTTGGGCGTACTGACCATCTGATAGGGCCACCCTAAATCCTTCATTAGAATATTATCTCCTCCATACTATATCTTTTGTATCTTTGTTTCAGCTACTTTATGACTTAATATGCAAAATTTCATATCTTTGTTTCAGCTACTTTATGACTTAATATGCAAAATTTCATTTTTACTATTCCAGCTTCTTCATCCAATGGAACCATCTGTTTCCAAAGACTCGCATGTACTCCTTCCACATCCTTGTAAAGCCCTACACTTACTATCATAAAAATTGACTTTACAGATGATATCCATACTAGTATCCATAACAAAGTTGCTATTGATATAGGATTTGAAGTAGCTTCATCACTACTGCACTTAAGGGATTTTCTTTTCTTCTCTCTTCTATGGCCTTTGACTGATATTGTCTCACCCAAATCCATAACCTGAATGATATCCTCTTTTCTTCATAGGCTTCCTCTCTACTTGAGTTTGGAAAAATTCCATAGCACGAAGATGGGTCTTCTGCATGGAGCCAAGCCAACATATTTTCTTCTTCATATAAATTTGCTTCTTCAATTAGATCTGCTTTTGGGTTGCCCAACAACTCTTCTTCCATACAAATACCAATTGTCTTCATCATGCTAGTAGTGGGTTGTAGTCCAATCTTTTTCATGGTATGTTCAGGCATCAAGTTAATGCCAGAACCACCATCCACAATAACTCCTTGAAACTCATGACCTTTGATAGAGACTGTTAGCCGAGGGCATTCTTCTATTGTGGCTGTCGGTAAAACCAACTCCTTTATTTTACATTGTGTTGATATGGGAAGTGGTTTATCCAGCCACTTCTTGATAAAAAAATCATGGGGAGGGTCTGGTAACTTGACCATCAGTGCCTTAGCTCTGGTTATAAATTCTGGGAAGGTCTCCCCAGGACCTAGTCTTAAATTTTCTAATTCTTCAATAATGTTTTCAGTTGTGTTCCCTTGTTGGAACTGTGTTCTAAATGCTTCCTTCATCAAATCCATGTGGTGAAATGGTTGTCGATGAACTGACTAAACCATTTTTCTGCTAGCCCTTCTAATGTTGCAGGGAAAAGAATCAGAAACGTGTCCTCTCTTCCAATCAGACCCATTGTTTTACATAATGCTAAGAATCTCCTAATGTGCTCATCTGGGTCTTCCTGTGATAGCCCTCTGAAGGATGGAAATTTGATATTCAATCTAGAAAGTAAAGTTTCCAAATCTACCTAGGATGCCATATTCTTTACTGATGATGTTGATGACGATGGAATAGTTGATCTTCGAATAACCTTCCTTCTTGTTGCTTTGCAAGTGACCCTCAAGCTTTGAGACCGGGTTGCGGTCATGAGTTGTTCATACTCCTCTTAGTTTAAGAGAATTCCAATGGAAGACAGATGACCTCTTGAGTCAGTACAGTACTGTCGATAACCTTGAACTCTTCTACACTTTGCAATTTGCTTCTCCTATGCTCAAATCTCCTTGTGTCCCACCGTGCGTGCCAAATTTTGTTGGGGGATTCTTATGCAGAAAGGGGTTTGAGTGTTTGTAGGAGAATGGAAAGTGAGAACAAGCGAATTAATGACACTGGAAGCTTTTGATCAATTAGGAAGAGAAGAATACAAGCTTGTACACAAGCCAAATGCTCTATGTAGTATGCTGAAGACTAAATAATGCTCATGAAACAAGATTACAAAGTACTTAGAATCTGCCGCTGACCTCTGCATCAGACCTCCACCTTCTCCAAGCTTGCCCTTGTGCACACCTTGCACCAAGCTTCCAATACGGGGAGGGGTGGACACCTTCTGTCGACGTGCACCTTCAATGGGACTTTGGAACTCTTGATATTCCTTGCTTCACCTTCTCTGCATACAATCTAGTTCACTCTTCTTGCACCTTCAAATGACTCTCTGTGTCGTGCGCACTCTCTATATCACTCTTGCACTTCTCCTAGTCTAGACTATGCTTCCTTGCTTAGTCCTCAAAGAATAATCCTTGCCTTGATTTGAGTGTCGGTCCACATACGCTCCTAACTGCTAGAGTATCTTGGTGCTCACTTTGATGTCCCAAGATTGTCTCCAAAAGTGGGCAGCCAACGAATCCCTGTTTTGTGCTGTAGTGACTTTATACTAAAACAAAAATTTTAATTGGGGGGACATACTTTCACTTCTGCATACACTGCTGCTTCACATACCTTCACATTTTGCCTTTTAATTCTTCAAATGTGCACCTACGAAAGGGTTCACCTGAACCTTGCAAACACTTTAAAAAACACTTTGAACCTTAGATAATTATAGAAATACACTCTACAACCTGCAGAAACTTTCTGTAAAATATGACCTTTGTGAACAATTGTTTGAGCACTACCTGTGCACCTTGACACCCGAACTTTGAACACTTTGACTTTGCCCATGTTGAGTTTGATCTTGAACATGTTGACTTTGATCGGTTTGATTTTGACCTATATGACTTTTATGGGCTCAACACCAAGGAACCATGGGAACAGATTTCTATGGATTTTATCATTGATCTCCCTATGACTTCGTCTCATAATGGTATGATTCATCAGAGTTCATTGGCTATATTGCCAAGTGGCATAATATGGCATAATTATTGGTGAAAGGTTAGGAGAGATGTTATGTATAAACAAGGTGTGATTCACCTCTTATTTAAGATATTAGCATGAGTCCATGTGGTGCTCATGCAAGAGTTGCATGGAGAGAGAGAAAGTCTATTATTAGTTGTATGATTGGGAGGTGAACATGAATCTCTTGCACGTTTTTTGTCTCCATCAAAATTTGTGCATAGGTTGGGCTTTCTCAGAGCAAAAGTTCATCAGGAGCCATTATGGGTGAAGGTCACACATCATGAGTATCACAACCAGACAGAATAGTACACACAAAGCGGACACACTCAGAAGGACTACCCATGTGTAGATGCAATCGACACCGCCCATAGAGGACGAAGGCGTAGACAAGAGGGAAGGAGCTCCCCCTTATCTTCCTTCTCTCCCTCTTCCTTGATGATCAAAACAAGGAGTTTCTCACCTATATGAAGGCAACATCGTTCTCTGTGCTTGCACATATGGGATAAAACCACAAACTCGCATGATTCCTAGAGCTGAAGAAACATAGAGAAGTCCAAAGTCAATATTCTTGAAGGAGATGCAAAAGAGGATTTTTTTTTCCAACTTCTTATTGATTAATGAGAATATTTTTTTCCAACAAAGAGCCAAAGAAACTTTATATGCACAAAATTTGGAGTATGTAATTTAAAGATTAATCAATAGAATCTTTTGGCATCAATATATCACCTTTTCAAAGCTCCAAAGTCATCACCTTGGCAAGGTTGGATTTTCTATCTTCTACTCTAGCATACACTAACACCCTCAACTTCAATGAGGCATTACTCTCTGCTCAAATATCAAATTTTTGCGATTTTTGTTGAAGCTTGATGCTTATCTTTCAAGCTTTTTGATGACACCAAGAGTTGGAAACTTTTTTGCAGTTCAAAAAGTCTCTGCAAATTCTGTATAGATTCTAGGAATACCTTTTGGAGCCTCATTTGGGCACTCTAAAAGCCCTTTTTTTCACTTGGATATGCATTTTAAAGTCAAGATCTAGGTGTTGGACATCCTTTCATTCTCTAGTGAGGACTGGCAAGGAACCAAATTTGGTATATTTTGGCAATTTTGAAGACTTTCTTTGGTGTTTTTGATGCTTCTCAATTTAAAATTTGCTTACAAAGCTCTAGAGAATATTAGGGAAGTATGTTTGAGTTATTTCTTTTGCTTTGAGTACTGGATTTGCTTCTTTCAATTTCATTTTCTATTAGTATTGTTCAAATATTGAAACTATAGAAAAGCAAACTCAAAACATGACTTTAGAAACTCCTCAAGATATTGAAAATCAAAACAAAGTAGAAAACAACAAAGACCACAAGAATAAGAGAGGCAAGATGTTGAAGAAGAGGTTGATTTCTATGAAAAATTCATCATTCATTCATATCATGCTTTTCTTGATAGAAAAAACAAGTTAGAATCTATTTTATTGAGCATCAAATCCACTTTTGAACAACTTAGAACCCAATTCATCACCTTAGAGGCTACTATTGCTTCCATAGTTACCAAACAAGAGCTTGAACATGAAGTTTTTCATGAAACTTATGTCATGGTTAGAAGAGAACCTACAGCCACTATGCCTCTTAACACTTTAAAGTATAAGCATCCTAGGGACACACCTTTTCTTAAGGACTTGAAACCACCTATATTTATGGGGGATGATAGACACAGGAATAAAGATGTAGTGTACCCTTTTCTACAAAAGTGGACTGATTTGCATCAGTTAAAAGGAACCCCACATGAGTATCGAGTACATAAAGTGATTCTTTTGCTTGGACCACATGCATACAAATGGTGGATGAGTCTTAAAGAATCCAAAGCTATTCTTATGGATTGAACTCAGTTTGAAGCTCTTTTTTGAAAGAGTTTGTACTCAAGAATGAGGAAGAGCATAGTTGGGATGAGTGGGATAGAGTGATGCAAAGAGGTAGACCTTTATCTATTCATCTCTCACATATCAAGAGATTGTTCTTAAATTAAAAGGTCTAGATGATTTTCAAAAAACAAGAGAGTTTGTGAGAGGGCTTGACAAAGCCATCAAGATTGCGGTTTGATGAAATGCTCCAAAAACATTAGAAGAAGCTATCAAGTACGCCCAGATGTATGATGACCATAATTGTACATCAATGGATATAGATCAAACTCTTAGACCTACACAAGTGACTAAATTCAAGAAAAGGGTAATCCCAGGTAAAAAGAAATTCATAGTACAAAAACCAAGGAGGCCTAGACTTAGTATAGACCAATTTGAGAAGGCTAAAAAGGAAAACTTATGCTTTAGATGTCTATCTCCTAACCACTTTGTGTTGAATTTCTCAGTACGTAAGGGGAAGATAAAAAGCAAGGACCAGGGAACCCTGCAACCTTAGAAAAAGGCAAGAAGGTGTTCCACTATGTGCAAACGCTTTCGATTTATGGTAGCTCTAGCTACAAAGAAGTGGAAGTGATGCATGAGGATATAGAACATATTTGTTGTTTAACTCAGTCATTGTGGTCACAAAAGTTTGGACCACATGACTTAGTTAAACTTCATGGTCATGTGTACGGGACTACATTGAGAATCATGATTGATGATTCCGCTACTCATAACTTAATTAATTATGCTATGGTCAAGAAATTAAAAATCCCCCAACATCCCAATGCACATAAATATGTAGTATCTATGATGCAAGGGGAAGGTAAGAGAATATGGGATACAATGGTATCCAATTTGGAAATCAAGATACAAGAATTTACATATCATTTATATTTCCAAATCATGAATATGGAAAGAAAAGACATAGTATTGGGTAGAGAATAGCTCTGGGGATTAAGGGATATGTTGATATATTTAGGTAGTGATGTGTGTGAACACACTAGGACCACCGGGGCACTTTTTTCCCTCTTTAGGAGCTTTTTCCTCCCGGCTTGTATATATGCCTATAGCCCTAGCGGGTCACTTATCTTTGTACATTCTAGTGGTAATACATTTAGTATTGTGTGTTGTGCCCCAAGCTTCTTCTTCTTCCTTGTGCTATTCATGTGCTTCTACAGACCTCAAACTCCAACAACTGACATCAGAGTAGGTCACTGATTCATCTAGGGCATCATCGACACCCTCCTATTATAGTCTCAGAATTGCACAAAATTTGGTGAGCATACTGAGGGTGATTAGGAGTTCAAAACTGCTTCATTATATGGTGTCAAAATCGGGATCTAAGCTCGTTTCAGCCTCCGAACGCACTATCACAATGCTTGTATAGGCAATTTCATCTTTTTGTGCCAAGGATATGTACATGTTTCAATTCGCCAATATAAGCATCTCAAAGTCTACTACAGGTTTAGCAGAACTCGACATGGTAATTCTATTCGACTTTTTGAGATACAATCATTTTTCTACTTCATGGTATTTTACTTAGTGGCCATGGCTGAAAGCAGTGATGTATTTCGTATGTTGGTTGTTGGGGATAAGTTGGATGGTACCAATTACGAATTATGGGCTTATATGATGTGTCATGTATTGGTTGTAAAAGGATGTGGAAAAACATCCTATTACACCTTCAAACATAGTTACTGAAGGTGATGCAAACGACGTTGAAGATGGCAATATTCTTCATGTTCTTGTTCGTGTTCCAGTTCTTGTTGCACCTATTGCAGAGAAGATTCATTGGGATGGTAGAGATGCTCAGGCACATGCATTGATAGCCTTCTCTGTCAAACGTGCCATTATTCTTCACATTCACTCTTGCATAACAGCTAAAGATGCTTGGGATAAAGTTACCACTTTATACCAGGCAAGGAATGAGGCTTGTGTTGCTTACCTCCGAAAAGAGTTGGAGAGTGAGCACATGAATGAAGGAGATTCCATGGACAATTTCCTAACAAAGATCAAAGATCTAAAGGAGCAGTTGATTTCTACTAATGAAGTCTTGCTTGATAGCTCACTTGTGCAGACTATTTTGAATGGTCTTCCCGATTCATATCACAGTTTTGCTTCTACTCTTTGCTTGATGATGAAAGGCAATGCAAATACCTTAACATTTGTGGAGGTAGTTTTTGTTTTGTTGCAAGAAGATTAGTCTAGGCACAACATGTCTATTATGTGTGTTGCAGATCAAGCTTTCCTGGCTAGTCATAAGGACAAAGGTAAATGGAGCTCTTCTTCTAGTAAGCAAAAATTTGCTAATTCTTCACAATCAAAGAAGGATGACAGAGATGAGAAGAAAGCAAAAAAGCATAAATTGTTTTGCAAATACTGTAAAGGAAATGACCATGTCATAAAGAGTTGTCCAAAACTGGTTTTTAAATAGGCAAGGAAGAAAGAGGCTGGAATGGTTGTTGCAGAGGCCTCTACACTAAAAATAGAGTCGGCTATGAAGGATGGGCATTTACCACTATTTGGTAACATCATTTTGACTACTGCTAATGGTAGTTCTTCTACATTGTCATATGATTTATTTGTGTTAGGGATCAAGAAGAATCTGTTATACAGAATCTGCTTTAGCCAATATTGGCTTGGTTGTGAAATTTGTTGATGATAGATGTATAGTTCATGATTTCTCAAATGGCAATGTCATTATTGATTCTGGCATTTTATGTCATGGGTTGTATAAGATCATAGACTATGAAAAATCTATGAATGATTCACCATGTGCAGTACATGATTCTCAGGCTTTGTCAGATGCAAAGCTTTGGCATGCAGACTTTGGTCATCTAAATTTTGTTGGTTTGCTATGCTTGCAGAAATTTGAAATGGTGTCCTCTTTAACCAAACTTGAGGCACTTGGTAAACATGTCTATGAAGGTTGTATTTTGGGCAAAATGCAACATTCCACATTCTCAAAAGATGGTTCAGTTTGAGCTACTTAGAAATTGCAGCTTGGTCACAGTGATGTCTATGGTCCTATGCAGACACTCTCGTTTGGAAACTATCTTTACTTTGTGACTTTCATTGATGATTTTTCCAGGCATGCATGGGTATATCCATTGAAAACAAAGTTTGAAGTGTTTATGTGCTTCAAATAGTTTTTTGTTTTGGATAAAAATCTGTAAGCATGTAAAATGGGCACCCTCCATTCTGATTGAGGGGGAGAATATATGTCTTCTGATTTTAATGCATTTATGGCTGAACATGGGATAAGACATCAGTGTATATTGCCATACACACCTCAACAGAATGGAGTTGCTGAACGGAAAAGCAGGTTACTCATGGAGATGGCGAGATGTGTGGTCAAGATTCAAGCTTTACCACATAGTTTCTGGCTTGAGGCTATTATGTGTGCATCATATGTACTCAGAGGTGTCCCACTAAAGCATTGTTGTCTATCACTCCATATGAAGCTTGGCATGGTCGCAAACCATCTATTGCTCACTTGAGAGCCTTTGGTTGTTTCGCATATGCATTAGTGCTTGAACAACAATGAAAGAAATTGGATGATAATGCAGTGAGATGTATTTTTGTTGGGTACAGTTTTGAAAGCAAAGGCTATCATCTATATCATCCATAGACTAAACGCATTCTAGTTAGTTGTGATGTTTTTTTTGCGGAAGATGCTATTTAGCCATTACTTTCATGTACTAAGGAGACATCTATTAACTCGAAAGACATGTGTGGTACTTTGCCACCTCTTTTTATAGGTTGACAGTCTAGTGTTGGTCCCATGAGGCAATTTCTCAACCTTTACAGGTTTCATGTGATGATCCAGATCATTCCATTTTTGATGCAGAATTACATGATGCACTTGTTGATGAGAGAGCTGATATTGAGGAGGCAGAAACTATGCGAAAATGGTTAGTCTAGACTTTGTGTGATAGCAAATTAGATGCATCTCTATCACATTGTACTCATTCTAAAGTGCTTCATTTGCATCAGATTGCTATGTTATGGCTACCTCTAGTCTCTATGATGAGAATGAGCTCGTTTAATGAAGCACAAAATTCAGAAAATTGGATGGCTACTATGCAATCTGAATATGATGCTATAATGAAGAATGGTACATGGTCTTTATGTGATTTGCCTCCTTGCAAGAAGGCCATTGGCACTAAGTGGGTATACAAGTTGAAGCATAAGCCTGATGGAATTGTTGACAGGTATAAGGTTAGGCTTGTTGCAAAGGCTTATGCTTAGGAAAGAGGCATTGATTTTGATGAGACCTTTGCTCCTACATGCTGAATGACTACTATTCGTAGCATCTGTGCACTTGCAATTCATCATGATTGGAATGTACATCAGTTGGACATTAAAACTACATTTTTGAATGGTGATTTTCATGACAAAGTGTATGCTTTTGATCCCCATCTATTTGTGCAAAAAGGACATGAGAACAAAGTGTGCAAGTTGAAGAAGGCATTATATGATTTGAAGCAAGCACCACATGCTTGGTATGAAACGATACATGCCTACCTGATTGCACATGGTTTTGAGAATAGTCCAACTGAGAACACCTTATATGTTAAGCATGCAAATGATGTGCTTTTGATCATTGTTGTCTATGTTGATGACATGCTGCTCACTCGTCCTCATGAGAAGCATATTGCTGATTTAAGGCTTCCAGATTTGGGGCATTTGCATCATTATTTGGGCATTCAGTTTATGCAAGTTGATGGAGGAATAGCTTTGTGTCAAACCAAATTTATTGGCACATTATTACAATGTTTTGGCCTTGAAGATTGCAAACCTATTGCCACTCATATGGAGACAAGTTTACAATTGAGTCTTCATGATGCCAGAGATGCATTTGATGCTATTCTCTATCAGCAAGTTGTTGGATGCTTAATTTACTTATGCATTACTCGACCAGATATTCATTTTGTTGTCTCACAAATGAGCAGGTTTATGCATTGCCCAGGTGTCAAGCATTGGCAAGAGGTTAAGCACATCTTTCACTACTTGAGTGGTACCCGACTACTTTTATTGTTTTATCCATGGGGGATCGCTACCACTAGATTTACATGCTTTTTTCTAACTCTGATTGGGTTGGTTTCTATGACACTCATGTGTCCACTAGTGGTGTTTGCTTCATGCTTGGTAGCTCATGCATATCTTGCTTGAGCAAGAAGCAGCATAATTTGGCCACTTCTAGTTGTGAGGTTGAGTATAGGGAAACTTTCATAGCAACTATTGAGTGTGTGTGGCTCAGACGCCTTATGGCTGATTTGGGTGTTGGTCACTCTTCTGCCACCACCATCTTCTATGACAGTCAGAGCACATTGACAATTGCAAGGAACTCTGTGTTCCATGCTCGCACTAAGCACATTGAGGTGCACTATCATTATTTTAGGGAGAGGTTCTCTATTGGAGAGATCAACTTTGCATATGTGCCCACTGCAGGAGAACATTAGAGACCTTTTCACAAAGGCTCTGCCTACGGAGAAATTACTAAAGCTTACCACAAAGCTTTGGGCTTACTTGCTTTTGTGGATTGATTCCACATAGCTTGGCACTTCCTTATACATGAGTGCCAACTCCTTGTTCACTGCATCACTCCCAAGGGGGATTTGTTGATGTATTTAGGTAGTAATGTGTGAACACACTAGGACCATCGAGGCACTTTTTTCCCTCTTTAGGAGGTTTTTCCCCCGGCTTGTATATATTCTTATAGCCCTAATGGGTCACTTATCTTTGTACATTCTAGTGGTAATACATTCAGTATTGTATGTTGTGCTCCAAGCTTCTTCTTCTTCCTTGTGATGTTTGCGTGCTTCCGAAGACCTCAAACTCCAGCAAGATACACTTCAAAGAAGTTATCATAACAATACTATTAAATTCGTCAAAGATGGAAGTGCTTTTTGTATTCATGGTGAAAGAAATGTACCTAGTACACCTCTCAAGCTCAGTATTTTATTAAGCTTGATTTAAGATCAGGGTATCATCATATTAGAATAAAAATAGAGAATGTTCTTAAGGTTGCTTTTAGGTTAGATCGCTTCCCAGCTCCAACTTCTAGAAAGTAGTCAGATCCATCTAGTATTTCATGTTACTAAACTAAAAAAAAGATTGGGTGAGTCTGATAACCTTATTCCTGATAGTGAGGTAGTAGAGCCTATTTTTGTTAAGTTTGTTCCACATGAGCCTGAGAGCATACTATGTACTTGAGAAACATAGACAAGGGGTCACTTATATAAAGAGTACGTAGTAAAGTCAAAAGATACTTTAGAGGATAGTGCAACATGGGAGTGGGTTAGTACACTTTAGAGATGGTTTCCCATCTTTATGAAGACTTTACAAGAGTCTTCTTAAAGGGAAGGATATAGGGAAACATTACACAGAGATGATCATGTATACCAGGTATATGGGGTTCATTGGAAACAACTATAATATTCTTTTTCTTTCTCACCTATGCCTTCCATGGTCAGGTTTGAGGACAAATCTCAACTTAAGGGGAATGAAATGTTATGTATAAGCAAGGTGTGAATCACCTCTTATTGAAGATATTAGCATGAGGCCATGTGGCACTCATGCAATAATTGCATGGAGAGAGAGAGAGAGAGAGTCTATTATTAGTTGTATGATTGGGAGGTGAACATGAATCTCTCTCATGCATTTTGGGTCTCCATCAAAATTTGTGCATGGGTGGGGCTTTCTTAGAGCAAAAGTCTCTGCTCCCAACCAAATGCCTCTATATATAGCTCTCTCTAGGGGACTTTCTTGGCAGGTGGATACTAACCATCCATGTGTCGGCCATGTAATTGCAAGTGCACCAAGTCTCCCAGTTAACTCGAGTTAACTCAAGTGGACGCTTCTAGAAGGCTCTAGATCTCTTTGGGCAAAATACTCTCCCCATGTACCCCATGGGGATTGAACCCAATACCTCCTCCTTCACATCCTTGAGACTTAACCACTAAGCTAAGTGGATCACTTGTTCACAAGAGCACATGACCTCCTAATAAGTCTAGACTCGAGATCTTTGGTCATACACATCGGTGACCAAATGGTGTTCGATTTCAGATATGTCTTAATTGGCCAGACCCTTAGATCATAGACTTACTTTATTACATTCTTCCCCCCTTGGAAAATAATTTCGTCCTTGAAAATAGAGCTATGTAACTACTGTAGGCGACCCCTGAGCCTTATGTTCTTAAACTGGAAGAACATGATCATGTTCTAAAACTAGAAGAAAATGTCTCATCTCTGTTGTAAGATCCTTGCCCAAATGATTCAAAGCATTTTCTACCTTTGTACTTTAATAAATTGATCAAAGTACAAAGTAGTGAATGAATAATAAGGGTGGATCTAAAAACATCCCTGGCCATTCACAGTTTTTACTAGGTGCGATCTGGGCACAAACATGTGAATTGGGTGGTTTCAAATTATTAGTCCATTTTTGGGCATGATTGGCGCATGGACTTAGTGGCGAAGGTGGGATTCTTATCCCTCGCAAGACTTTGAGAACTCTTGATTTACTTGAATTTGATTTGGATAACTTGAAGTTTGGTTGTCCCAAACATCTAACTTGGTTGTTTGTACAATGGTTTAATAGTACTTGATTTTTTTCACCTGACTACAGGACTACTTTGTCCTAATGAGTTAAAAAAAATCCTGTATAACTGCAAGAGAAAGTTTACCATTTACTTTGAGTCCACCGTACCATAATTTGACCAATTCAAATTCAAAATAAAATTTTATCCAACTTAGGACACTTTTCTCAAAGACTTGAGCTAAAAGTTCTTGGGAATTTGGCTATCTCATGAGCAATTCCTAACTTCTCTATTCTAGAGTATACTTGACTCTAGAAATTCATTTAGAGTTATGCTAAATACCAATGCAAGAGAATGACATTACAACCACCACCATGTGCTAGAGAGATGACTCTCCTCCCAACCAAATGCCTCTATATATAGCTCTCTCAAGGGGACTGCCTTTTTGGGCAGGTGGATACTAACCATCCAATTGTCGACCATGTAATTGCATGTGTGCCAAGTGTCCCAATTAACTCGCTCAAGTGGATGCTTCTAGAAGGCTCTCGGTCTCTTTGGGCAAAATACTCTCCCTCCCAATTAACTCGCTCAAGTGGATTCTTCTAGAAGGCTCTAGGTCTCTTTGGGCAAAATACTCTCCCCATGTACCCCATTGGGATTGAACCCAAGACCTCCTCTTTCACATCCTTGAGACTTAACCCACTAAGCTAAGTGGGTCACCTGTTCATAAGAGCACATGACCTCCTTGTAAATCTAGACTCGAGATCTTTGGTCATACACACAGGTGACCAAATGGTGTCCCATTGCAGACCTGTCCGAATTGGATGGACCGTTATATCATATACTTACTTTATTATAGGGAGAGATAAAGGAGGTCTCAAGTGGCATGTCATCCCAACCTCCACATATTTACATAAGAGGTTAATGGAAGAATAGGGATCTACAGAATCCTTGTGTTTCAAAGTGGAAAGTTGTAGGCTCTTCAAATGAGATATGTAAGCTACTTGGTGGATTTCATTTGAACATGTATGGAAATTGAAATAATAGCAGTTATGGCAAGATACACGAATCAACACATTTATTTAAATATATACGAAAGTCAAGAGGAAGTGATTTATCATTTGTCAAATATGGAGGATTAAGGCTTTGAAGGTGGTTCATAGAGCTTTGTAGGGAAGATCAATGCTTCAAAAAGACCGTCGAACATGAGTCTCTTCATTACATGTTGTAGCAATAAGAGAATAATCCACAAAATTACTTGATGCATGGTGAGAGCTTGATCTTGTTCTACCAAGTAAAGGTGCACTCAATTTGCTGTCCTGCAAAGTTTGTTTCAGCCACTTTGGCATAGATTGTGAACTCTTGATAGACATGCGTTCATTATGTAATAAATCTTCAACATGTACATCATGCATGGGCTGAATTTCATGCTCAGTTTCAGCCATATTTTGACGCAAACGTTCAGCCATATGTGGCTGAAAATTTCCAATAGTTTTGACATTTTTTTGCTGAATTTTTTCAGCCATGTTTGGTTGGAAATTCTCTGCATTTTCAGCCCTATTTGGCTGGGATTTTTCAGCCCTTTGAACCTCAGTTGGCTGGTCTACATGGCCATAGTCAAGCGCACCATTTTGGAACAAAGGCATGAGTGTATCGAACACATCTTGTGAGCTAACTGTTGGCAATTTTTTGCATTCAAGTAGAGGGAAAACTGAATTTTCAGCAAATACCACATCTCGACTCACAATAATTGTGTTCGTCAATGGATGGTACAACCGATATCCCTTACTTTCAGCACTATAACCAACAAATATACATTTTTTTTCCTTGTCATCAAGTTTGTGACGTTGTTGTGATGGCACAAGAGCATATGCCAAATAACCAAACACACGCATATGACTAACCATAGGCTTATGACCATTCCAAGCCTCATAAGGAGTGATGACTCTCAATGCTTTTGTAGGGCAGCGATTCAACACATAGTTTGCACACATGACCGCTTCCATCCAAAACTTATGAGGAAGATGCTTTCCTTTAACCATACATCGTACCATTTCAAGTAGAGTTCTATTTTTACGCTCGGCAACACCATTCTGATGAGGTGTATATGGCACCGTACATTGGTGTGAAGTACCTCTTTCACGAAGAAAAGCACTAAACTCATGTGACATGTATTAACCGCCACGATCCATGCGTAGTTGGAAGAAAAATTTTCAGCCATAGCTAAAAATGCTTTGAAGCAAGAAAATACCTCATTCTTTGCTTTCATAGGATACACCCATGTATGGCGAGTAGCATCATCAATGAAGGTAACAAAATATACATGCTTCCCAAAAGATGGAGTCTTGACGGGACCACATACATCACTATGAACAAGTTGCAATTTTCTTGTAGTGTGTGTATGACTATCTTTTGGAAAAGAAGCACGATGCATTTTTCCAAGAATGCAACCTTCACATGCATGCTTTTCAATGGACTCAAGTGTAGGCAAGCCAATAACCATGTCCTTCTTTTGCAAGTAGAGCAAACTATTGAAGTTTAAATGACCAAAACGAGCATGCCAAAGCTCCATTTCAGCCATGGAAGAAGTATGAGCAACTAAGGCATTTGAGGCAGCCCTCTTGTATGTATCCATGCGATACAAACCATACATAATGTATCGGACATCACAATAACATCGCCATTGCTGAAATCATGAACCATACACTTATCATCAACAAAGTGTACATGAAGTCCAGCTTTGGCAATCAACGGAACTGAAATTAAGTTCTTCTTGATACCGGGCACATACAATGCATTTTTCAAGAGAATCACACCTCCATTTGCAGCCGTACGCTCAATTTCTCCTACTCCAATGATAGGATAAGAGGCATTGTTTGCACACACCACATGTCCTCCTTTAGGTGCATCTTTCAAAGAGGCAAAAAATCTTTTGCATGATGTTATGTGCTTTGAAGCACCACTATCAAAAAACCAATCCGAATCAGCCTCACTCACAACCATACATTTAGAATGTAAAGAAGCATCATAATGACATGTAACAACACATGCCCAAAAATCTTGAGCCATATTAGCTTCATCATTCTTTGCATTTGCTGAATTTTCAGCAATAGACATGCCCGATTCCTTCTTCTTTTCATTGCGTTTAGCAAGCTTTCTACACTCATCAATAGTATGACCAGCCTTCCGGCAATATTTGCATCTCTTCTTCTTTTGCAAATCACCATCATTAGAGGAATGAGTGGAAGAGGAAGCTTGAGGCTTTGGTTTTGATGAACCCAAAGTCGAACCATACTTGCTTTTCCCCTTTTGTGAGATAGCAAGTGCTTGCGTTCCCTCAATCAAACCACTCCTATTCACTCTAGATTTCTCTTCTTGCAAAAGAAGAGACGCAACCTCATCAAATGCATACATATTAGGATTTCCTTTTGCAACCAAACAGAGTGTAGTAGCAAAGCTTTGAAAAGATTCCAGTAATCCTTTCAACAATGTAGAAATGAGTGATGCATCCGGAATGATCTCATCTATGTTTGCCAATTGCTCTTTCAAGTCTTTGATGCGTGTCACATACACATCCACCGACTCATTTTCAGCGATACATACATCCTCAAGTTGCTTCCTCAAGTATGCAACACGTGCTTCATTACGCACGGCATACAAAGAAGCAAGAGTGTCCCATGCCTGTCGTGATGTAGAACATGACCGAATGTGTGGAACTATATGATGCTTCACTGAAAGCGCAATCAAAGCATGAGCTTGAGCATCTTTTCCATCCCATCTAAGCTGCTCCTGTGTAGGTGGAGAAGGAGAAACCAATGTACTCAAAGAAGAAGCTCCATCTGTGACAATAGATTGTGAAGTAGAAGCACCTGCTGGTCTTCGATCTACATCTGCCACTATGTTCCAAAGTTGTTTTGCAACAAGAACATGCTTCATCATGTAAGACCACATCGGATAGTTGGTCCCATCAAGCTTATATTCAGCTTGAAGCATGCCAAACAAGTCATTGCTGCCTGCCATTTCACTGAGGAACAAGAATGTGACAAAATCTTCACTTCGATGAAAACTGAAATGAGTGCTGAAATTTCAGCTCACAAACCGTCACTCTGATGGTGATTCTGACTGCACAAATGGCTTCGAAATGGGGGTAAAACCCCAACGCGCCTGACAGAAATGTTTCCGGGCTGCTAAAATTCACAGTTCTATGCTTCGAAGTCGATTTGCACTGTTAAAGTGTGCGCGCGTGGCGACACGAAGAACCAAAAATTGAGAGGGAGATGAACCTGCTGTAAGACAATAGTTACGCAATATAACACAGGAGCAATAGCAGAGAAGATAACAGATATAGGAGAATCTCAACAATTTTCTACTAGCAGCAAGTACAAAGATGATGGCGTTGTCCACCCGTGCGCTCTCAAGGTAGAGCTTAAATGGTGATCTAGACAACTCTAGATAGGGAGATACAAGGTAGAGGTATGCTGGCTCAACTCGGTATCTTAGGAAGTGCAGAAGTCATGTATATATAGGATCATGGGTGGCCTGCCATGGACGGCTATACATGGGCAGTAGAGCGTGGGCGGCCACCGCCCGCGTAATTGCCATACACGGCTTAGACTGGTTGAACCGACCTAACAAATATAAATGATTTCTGACTCCGACAGGGAATATTCCATGGAATATTCCCTTTACCGTCGCGCCGGGGGCGCTGCCCCCAGACCCCCACCAGGGGGCCCGCTGGCCCCCTGGGACCCCCCAGCCAGGGGGCCCGCTGGCCCCCTTGGACCCCCCAGCCGGGGCTGCTCACCGCTGCCCCGGACCCCACAATTGGGGACCCTGGTAACTCCCTTTCCTTATAATATCTTACATGGTCCAATATGACCTTCATCCAACATTCAAGTTGGGATTCCCATCAATTGGGTAATGCACGCTTGGCTTCTCCTCATAAAGGGGGCCTTACAAAATGTGCATACAATCATGAGGGGTAGACATTGATCATATACTAACACCCCCCCTCAATGTTTACCGATGATAAATCAAGTAGGTCTCGGTCCTATGCCCATCTGTTGAAGATGCTTGTTGAGCTGCTCTCTTCCAAGTGCTTTAGTGAATATGTCAGCACAATTTGCCTCTGTTGGGCAATATTCTAGCTCCACAATTTCATCTTCAATTAGCTCACGAATGTAATGGTACTGTACTTCTATGTGCTTGGTGCGAGCATGAAATACTGGGTTCTTTGCAATAGCCATACAACTTTGATTATCACACTTGAGTACAATTGACATATTTGATGGAAAGCCTATATCTGCAAGAATTCTCCTTAACCAGACTGCCTCACAAGAAGCAAAACAAGCTGCTTTGTACTCTGCTTCAGTGGAGGAGAGTGCGAGAGTTGGTTGCTTCCTACTTACCCAAGAAAATATTCCTGAACCAAGTGAGAAACAATATCCAGAAACTGATTTTCTAGAATCACAATCTCCAGCCCAATCTGAATCACAATATCCTTGGAGTGTATCACCTATGGTATACAAAATACCAAAATCCAAGGTTCCTGCAATGTACCTTAGAATTCGCATTCCAGCATTCCAGTGACTCTCCTTAGGTTTGTTGGAAAACCTGCTTAACACTCCAACAGCATAGCAAATGTCTGGTCTAGTGTTGCACAGAAAAATAAGACTTCCAACGAGCTTCCTATACTTCTTAGCATCTACATCAGGCATGTTATCATCCATAGATAGCTTATGATTTACCTCCATAGGTGTGCTAGTTGGTTTGCAGTCCATCATTCCAAATGCCTTGAGAATTTCTTTGGAATATTTTTGTTGTGAGATGAAAATGCCATCCTTCCTTTGCCATACTTCAATTCCCAGACAAAAATGGAGTAGACCTAAGTCTGTCATTTCAAACTCAGTTCCCAAGCTGATCCGAGTTTGATTGATGAGTTCCTGATGATCTCCTGTAATGATCAAATCATCTACATATACAATGACAACAACTAGCTTGCTATCCCTTTTCGTTACATACAAGTTAGCATCAGAAGTACTTCTTTCAAAACCCATATTTTTGAAAAAATGATCAATTCGTTGGTACCAAGCCCGTGGAGCTTGCTTAAGTCCATACAAAGCTTTCTTCAACCTGCAAACTTTATTTTCTGAATTGGGCACCTCAAAACCTGGTGGTTGAGATACATATACCTCCTCCTTGAGGTGACCATTCAAAAATGCAGATTTGACATCCATCTGGAAAATAGGCCAAGACTTTTGTGCAGCTACTGCAAGTACCGTCCGAATAGTTGTCATGCGTGCTGTTGGTGCAAAAGTTTCTTGAACATCAAATCCTTCAATCTGTGAAAAACCCTGTGCAACTAATCGTGCCTTATACTTTTCTAATGTTCCATCAGCTTTATACTTAGCTTTCCAAATCCATTTAGTACCTATTACCTTCTTCTTTGGCGGCAAGTCGACTAGATCCCATGTATCATTTTTGAGTATACTATCATACTCAGACTGCATTGCCGCTCTCCAATCTGGATCATCAATGGCTTCTTCAATGGTGGTAGGTTCCTTTATCGAACCCATGATATCTGCCATTAGAGCCATGTTAACAATGTGTTCTGAGGCTCTTCTTTGCTCCTCTATTCTCTTTGATCTTCGTAATCCATCCGATGATGATTCTGGTGCATCTACATGTGGATTGTGATCATCAAAGAGCTGTTGTGCCCACTTCGGTAGTGGCTTACACTGTGCAGCTACAATTGGTTGGCTTTTTATTGAGGAAATTTCTCCATCAGATGTTTCCTCCTCCTCAACTTTAACCTGTCTTTTGATAGGCACAAGGTGAGATATTTCTCCGTTTGATGAGATAGTAGATTTACCTTTATCTTCTACTAAGTGTGGTCGTTCATCAAACACCACATCTCGGCTGACAAAAATCTTCCTTGCCTCAGGATCCCATAACCTGTATGCTTTAGACTCTTCACTATATCCTAGGAAGACACACTTTTTGCTTTTTGAATCCAACTTTGATCTTGTTGAATCAGGAATATGTACATAACAGAAACAACCAAAAATTCTGAAATGCAAAACTGAAGGCTTTTTACCAGAATATGCTTCTTGAGGAGTCATCCCCTTTAAAGCTTTTGTGTAGCTTCGATTGAGGATGTAGACTGCTGTATTGACTGCTTCTGCCCAGAATGAATCAGGCATGTCTTGAGCCTTCAACATACAACGAGCCATTTCAACTACTGTCCTGTTCCTGCGCTCAACAACGCCATTTTGTTGGGGTGTATGAGCTGTGGTAAGTTGCCTTTTCACACCATGCTCCTTACAGTAATTGTTGAATTCTGTTGACAAGAATTCACCTCCTCTATCTGTTCTAAATTTCTTCAGTTTCCTTCCTGATTCATTTTCTACATACTTATGCCACGTTTTAAATTTTTCAAAAGCATCAGCCTTCTCTCGAATGAAATAAACCCACATCTTTCTACTATAATCGTCGACTAACAGCAAGAAGTAGAAAGATCCTCCTAAAGCAGGTGTAGACATTTTACCGCAGAGATCAGCATGTACCAACTCTAGAGGAGCTTGAGATCGATTGCTGGTCTCTCTTGGAAATGCCTTTCGTTGTTGCTTGCCCATCATACAAGCTTCACAAGGTTCCTGCAACTCTGAAAATGCAGGCATATGAGCAACCATCCCTGTTCGTTGCATCTCCTTCAAAACTGCAAATCCGAGATGCCCAAATCGTCGGTGCCATAACCTGCTTACATCTTTATCTTCTGTAGCAGTTAAAGCACTTAACTCATACAAGTTATCCCGTCGTATGCCTTTACCTACAACATTACCTGATGAATCCATGATTTCCGCACCACTCTTATTGAAGTGAACTTCGAGTCCACGATCTGTTATTGCAGAAACTGACAACAAATTTCTTTTGAGTGTAGGTACATAGAGAACATCGGATAACTTTTTCTCAACACCTGGAGAAGTGATAAAAGAGATGGTTCCAGTTCCTTCAGCTGGACACTTGGAGTCATTTCCCACCACTACATTGATGGATTCCCGCAGAGGCACTAGGGAACTATACCAATCCTTTTTACTAGTCATATGGCGAGAAGCTCCACTATCTAAAATCCATGGCTCATCAACACGAGCTTGAGCAGATGAACATACCTCTTCAATAGCTACCCAAAGTTCCAGCTCTGTGTTGTTTGCAGACTCTTTGTTCTTCCATGATGATTTTACAGTCCCATTCCGTTCATCAGCTTGCTTCTTTCTGCAATCCTTGATGGCATGGCCTTTCTTTTCACAATAGAAGCAACTTCCTGTGAACTTTTTCTTCTTTGGCTTCTTCTTTGATCCCTCTGAAGAGCCTTTACCTTTTGCATTTGCTGAGAATGCAGCATCAGTTGTACTTTGCCGATTCTTCAGCCGCATCTCTTCTTCTAAAAGCATGGCACAAAACTCTTCAAATGTAAGAGGAGTTGGCCTTACCTGAGTGTTAAGGGCTGTTACTAATCCATCATACTTTGCTGGAAGAACACGTACAGATCTTCGAGCCAGCTCTTCTGGTGTTATAACAACACCAACTGCAGCCAATTGATCTTGAAGATGCTTTATCCGTTTGATAAAATCTTCAGCCTTTTCAGAATCAGAATGCTTTTCATTTGCCAACTGATTTTCTAAATTCTGTATCCTAGTGTGGTTCTTGGTCTCATATTGTCGAGCCAATATGCCCCAAGCCTCATGTGCTTTAGTAGTATGTTGAACTAAAGTAAGCACAGAATCACTTACACTAGTGACAATCGCACATAATGCATCAGCATTCCGCCTCTTCCAAGCTCGTAGAAGATCTGGATCTGGCTGAATCATCAATCTTGAATTTGCTGGATCTTCAACTGGTATAGGCTCTGGATCCAATCCCATCGGTCCCATGACAGTGTCAAGTAATTCATAGGAGTCCAAAATTGCAGAAATTTTGAACTTCCAGAGTGTATAATTGGTTCCATCCAGCTTCCCTTCAGTGAATGCAGGTGGACGAATTCGAATAGGTGCAGCATTAACGTTAGCTGAAGCACCAAGACTACTATTCGACGATGAAGCCATCATGTAATCACTCGAATAATCTACTGATATTCTAGTCTGCTAGTAGGCTAAAATAATGATACTTCTCAAGCTATTCGAACCTTACAGCTCTGATACCATGTAAGACAATAGTTACGCAATATAACACAGGAGCAATAGCAGAGAAGATAACAGATATAGGAGAATCTCAACAATTTTCTACTAGCAGCAAGTACAAAGATGATGGCGTTGTCCACCCGTGCGCTCTCAAGGTAGAGCTTAAATGGTGATCTAGACAACTCTAGATAGGGAGATACAAGGTAGAGGTATGCTGGCTCAACTCGGTATCTTAGGAAGTGCAGAAGTCATGTATATATAGGATCATGGGTGGCCTGCCATGGACGGCTATACATGGGCGGTAGAGCGTGGGCGGCCACCGCCCGCGTAATTGCCATACACGGCTTAGACTGGTTGAACCGACCTAACAAATATAAATGATTTCTGACTCCGACAGGGAATATTCCATGGAATATTCCCTTTACCGTCGCGCCGGGGGCGCTGCCCCCAGACCCCCACCAGGGGGCCCGTTGGCCCCCTGGGACCCCCCAGCCAGGGGGCCCGCTGGCCCCCTTGGACCCCCCAGCCGGGGCTGCTCACCGCTGCCCCGGACCCCACAATTGGGGACCCTGGTAACTCCCTTTCCTTATAATATCTTACATGGTCCAATATGACCTTCATCCAACATTCAAGTTGGGATTCCCATCAATTGGGTAATGCACGCTTGGCTTCTCCTCATAAAGGGGGCCTTACAAAATGTGCATACAATCATGAGGGGTAGACATTGATCATATACTAACACCTGCTCTGATACCACTATTGGGTGTGTGTAGAAGTGCGAGAGACACACAAAAAGCACACACAAGGAGCACAAACGCAGCAAGACACATGGAGAAGACGATGGTTGAAATAGCTCTCTCTATTGACGATGAACTGAACTGAAGTAAGAGCTGAATGATAATCCATAAGTACAAAGTACTACCACATATGAGAGTATCAAGTATGTGGTAACATGGGGGAAAAACCTCTAGCCAGTACTAGAGTAAAAAGTGCCCATGTATAGTGAAAAGGTTCACATCAAAGCTACTCGAGGAACACATAAGTGTAACAGGGACATTGACCATGCTATTGAGGTAGTTACTAACACTAACCCTATTTGTAAGCCACCTTATAGGCTTAGTGTTTCTCAGCATGAGGAGGTTGAGAGGCAATTACAGGATTATTTAGATAAGGGCTTCATTAGACCTAGTGCACAACACTTATGCTCACACAAGGCGAGTGCCTGGAATATAACTGACGAGTGTGCTTGGGCACTTAGATGGAGAAATGGTGTCTTCAAAGTGTGGAGCATTGCACAACCTCCCCCCGACAATGAATCAAGTGCGAAAGCCATATTTGGGGAAATTTGTAGTAGATACCCTCAATGATATTCTATTCTTTAACAAATTCTAGAAACGTAATCTAGAACACTTAAAGAAAGTCTTCAAACTTCTGCAAGAAAATAAACTTTATGGTAAAAAGTCAAAATGTGAATTATTTACTCATGAAGTAAATTATTTGGGTCATGTAATATCTGGAGGCAATCAAAGTTGACCTAGAAAATTTCCAAGCAATCCTTGAATGGCTTGAGCCCAAGAATATTCCGGAATTACAAAGCTTTCTTGGTCTCGTAGGATATTGTGGAAAGTAATTTGTAATCAAGTTATGCCAAGATAGTGGTGCCCTTAACTAATCAACTTAAGGGTAAACAAAAAAAAGTTAGAATGGAGAGAGGATCCAACGAAAAAATTTCGAAGACTTGAGACTCACTTTAACTTCATCCTCGATTCCACAAATTGTAGATCCAAACAAGGGTTTCCAAGTAGAAACAAACGCAAGTTCATTTGTGGTTGGTGGAATGTTAAAACAAGATAGATTTTGAAAGCAAAAAACTAAGTCCTTCCCAACAAAATTATTCTACCTCTGAACGTGAAATGTTCCCAGTAGTAAATGCACTAAAAAAGTGGCATCATTAAATGTTTGGGTCAAAGGTGACAGTTGTTTTTGTACTAAGAGATCATAAATATGCCAATCTAAAAAGACGTGAAATCTCTTTTCAAGTTGGGGATCAATGTTGATATATTTTGATATTGATGTGTGTGAAGACACTTAGGACCACCATGACACTTTTTCCCCTCTTTAAGAGGTTTTTTCCCTAGGTTGTATGTATGCCTATAACCCTAATGGATCACTTATCTTTGTACATTTTCACTTGGTAATACATTTAGTATTGTGTGGTGTGCTCCAAGCTTCTTCTTCTTCCTTGTGTTGTTCACATGCTTCCACAGACATCAAACTCCAACAATTGGTATCAGATCAAATCAATGTTTCACTTAGGGCATCATCGACACCCCTTCGATCACAGTCCCAAAATCGCATGGAAATTGGTGAGCATGCTTAGGGTGGTTAGGAGTTCAAAACTGCTTTGCTTTGTGGTGTCGAAATCACGATCTGAGCTCGTTATAGCCTTTGAAAGCACTATCGTAGTGCTTGTGCAGGTAATTTCATCCTTTTATGCCAAACATATATACATGTTTTGATTCACCACTACAAGCATCTCAAAGTTTGCTATAGATCTAGTAGAGCTCAACAAGGTAATTCTATTCAACTTTTTGAGATACAATCATGTTTTTGCATCAAGGTATTTTAGTCAATGGCTATGGCTTAAAGCAATCATGTATTCCATATGTTGTTTGTTGAGGATAGATTGGATGCATCATGTATTGGTTGTGAAAGGACTATGGAATATTGTGTAGGGTGTTGAAAAACTACCTACTACACGTGCAAATACAATTATTGAAGGTGATGCAGATGGCATTAAAGATGACGATCTTCAAATTCCCATTCGTGTTGTGGTTCCTATTGCACCTATCATAGAGAAAATTTGTTGGGATGGTAGAGATGCTCAAGCACATGCATTGATGATGTTGTTTATCAAACGGTCATTATCCCTCACATTTCCTCTTGCAAAATAGCAGAGGATGCTTGGGATACACTTACCACTTTGTACTAGGCACGAAATAAGGCTCCTGTTGCTTACCTCTGAAAATAGTTGGAGAGTGAGCATATGAATGAAGGAGATTCTATGGATAGTTTTTTGACAAAGATCAAAGATTTGAAGGAGCAGCTGATTTCTACTAATGAAGTCTTACAAGATAATTCGCTTATGCATACTATTCTTAATGGTCTTCCACATTCATATTAGAGTTTTGCTTCTAGTCTTTGATTGATGATGAAAGACAATACAAATGCCTTAAAATTTGAGGATTTAGTCTCTATTTTATTGCAAGAAGACCAGTCCAAGAAAAATAATATCTTGTGTTGAGCTAGACGCAGCATGTTGTGGCCACCTCTAGTTGTGAGGCTGAGTATAGAGCAACTTTCACAATGATTGTTGAGTGTGTGTGGCTCTGAAACCTTTTGGTTGATTTGGATGTTGGTCAGTCTTCTACCACCACCATCTTCACTGATAGTCAGAGTGTATTGGCAGTTGCAAGGAACCCTCTGTTCCATGTTCACACTAAGCATATTGAGGTGCACTATCATTATGTCACGAAGAGGCTCTCTACTAGAGAGATCAGTTTGGAATATGTGCCCACACAGGAGAATGTTGCAGAATTTTTCACAAAGGCTCTGCCTAGGGAGAAATTTGAAGCTTTTCCACAAAGCTTTGGGCTTACTTGGCACTTTTTTATACATGAGTACCAGCTCCTTTTTCACCACATCACTCCCAGAGGGGATTTGTTGATAATTTTGATACACATTAGGACCACTAGGGCACTTTTTTCCTTCTTAAGGAGGTTTTCTTCCCCTGGCTTGTATATATTCCTATAACCCTAATGCGTCAGTTATCTTTGTACATTTTCACTTGGTAATACATTCAATATTGTGTGTTGTGCATTTCTAACCTTGAGTGTAGTCATATGTAATAGTTTTTAGCTAAACTACCTTGTATCATATGCAAATCCATCATTCTAGCTCACATAATAAAATCTTGGTAGTAGAATGAAATATATGCATCCCACTATCCAAAAAGTCCTTGGTTTGTCATTCATAAAATTTGACCTAGTTCTATTGGAAGAGCATCTAATGGCAATAGTGAAAACTCTAATGTTTTCCCTTCCCCTTAGTTTTCCATATGAATGCAAAAGCATTCCTTTTGAGATTCAGATAATCCATAAATACCTATCCTCTTAATTGATGCTCCGCTTCATCCTCATGGCAAAACATCAACTAAGAGTTTGTTAAGCTAATAGGTTAGATTTGTCCCTATCTCCCAAAAATTTGAAAGAGAGGATTCATTACTCTTCTCCTTGTCTCACTAATGCCAATAGAACATCATTGGAAGTATACATAGTTACTTCTCTCTAGATTCTAAAGTAAAGACTTAATCCAATCAATGCCTATCTAATCTCCCTATTCTCTTTGATAGGATAGTGCCATTCTGATCTAGACAAGCTAAAGATGAGAGAGTAAATTCTCCCTCTTTATCTCTCTCTAATCTCATCCGAGGAGAATATCTCTATTAGCGGAATCTAGTCCACTTTCCCTTTCCATTTAAAGGGTATGTTGTTGAATCCATTTGCTCTACTCATACATATTTGAGAACATGTATGTAGGTTCTCCATGTCTTTTCCTTCCAAAATAATGGATAATAAAATACCCATATGAGGAAAAGTATATTGAAAATCAAAGTAAATAAATTCCTAAGCTACTTCTTAAAATAATACTTTACTTTTTCTTTTCTCTTTTTCAAAGAAGAGGTGGTAAAGCAGGATCTCTCCAACTAGTGAGATCTCTCCACACTTTCTCATGTCCTCAAAGAGTGATTTATAAACTTGTGTGCTCCTCTCTTCCACAAAACCAATACACAACCCCTCAGTATATACATTTCCATAAAGGTGGAGAACAAATCTCCCATAAGAATGAATGATTATGTAGTGAAGAGTGGAGAAAATAATTTTCTTCTTAGGGTCAAAGGCCTCTTCAAAAATCATCAACAATAATATGATATATGTGTATCCGTACAAAGGAAATTGTCTCTACCAAAAATCCTCTCTATATGGATCTATATGATCCATCCACACTAAAGGAAATATCCTTCCCAAAAACTATAAAGTGAGTATGTGATATCAATGGAGATAGAATTACCCATCACACACTCCATAGGAAGAATAAATCTTCCATAAACTATGATGGATAAATCCCAATCCTAAGGAGATGTCTAGTAAGTTTTCTCCTCTGATCTAGTGAGATATGCCCCCATGAATGATGAGTCATTTTCTCTTTGGCCATAGAAGAATAGTGCTCAAAGGGAAGTCGATTCCACTGTCACATAGTAGTGGAATCTTCCTCTAATTCATGATGTCATACCGACACTAAACAAAATGTATATTCCATGTATATAGAACGGAAAATATAGATGGAATCCAATGAATATAGTGTCCTCAAACTAGTATGGTTTGGTTCTACTCACCATATTATAGTGGGTATCCCTTTCTATTCCAAACTAGTTAATTCTTAGGTACCAAGAATAAGTCTAAGTACCTCTCCCTAGATCTTGACGTATACATATATTGGGTACCCTAAATATTCCTGACTAAGGTATCTATGCTCTAAGTCATGTAGCGACTGCCATAACTATGGCCATCCTAACCATCACTTGAATTACATTAGCATCCGTGGATGCTCTCTCATGAAACCTGTAGTTATGATCCCTTCTGATTTGTTTCCTTAGTAGTTTAGCAAGGAATGCTTCACTACTTTACTCAAATGATGTGCAATAGTAAAATTGGTCACTCTTTGGGCATAGTTCACGATAATCCATAGTCTCCTAATCATATCCCAAAGACTCTTTTGAAGGTATGTAAAATTCAATACATTGAGATTATATCTATATATATATATATATATATATATATATATATATATATATATATATATATATATATATATAATAATCCTTTATGAAACTTCCTAAAACGTATAAGATTGCTTGTGAACAATCCTAATGGTGAAGGTGTATATCTTTCCCCATAGAAATCCTATAGTTTTAATCGATAAGGATTATTTCTTGGGATCCAATTACTAATGAAGGTGCCTTAACTATAGATTTTTTGATGGTCATAAGTCCATAAGGCTCATTCTTACAAACATGCTTACAACTTATTGATGTTTGTAATGACTGCATGTTACCATGCCATGAAATTCTACTTAAAGATAAATGCATATATAATGCCATGAGAAGAGAAAAATTTTGGTAACATTTCCCCTAAGAAATGGAGCTCTATAAAATTTTAGCCATATGATAAGTATAAACGCTTTGTGAGCCTATGGAACACATGCCATCAACAATAACATAAGGCTTTACAAGCCCATGGCATACAATCCATTTACTAAATCATCAAGCTCCATAACCTGCAAAAAACACAACATGCTTGCGACAATATCCTTGTTGCATATTGTCTTAACTTCCTACCATTACATTCCCTGTGCATCATCAAACAATTGTGTACTTGGCAAGTAAGTCATTCTTCTCTTAAACTTAAAACAATAATCAACCTTTATGAATGCATTTCAATCTACATACATCCATGCAAGTATATGCTAACATGCCAAAACAAAGAGCATAATGCTTAAAGATATTCTTTGGGTTGCTACCATATATGTTCTTCTTGTTTCCATAAAATATCCTATGAGGCTTTGAATGAAGATATGATGGTCTTCATTCACATGGAAATAAATAAAACCATTTACCATAAATTAGCAAAGAAAAGGATTGGATATGAAATAGTATCCCTAAACTTAATAATTGTGTATGCTACTCTATAATCAGCATACCATAAAAACATTGCCATGATGCAATGAAGTGAATATGCATGTTCTTGATTTACTTTAAATGAAGATGAAAAGATCTTTATATTGAAAGATTCAAGCAACATGAATTCAAAAATTCCAATTTTCACCTTCATAACCATGCATATACACCAAGCCATGCATCATGCAACTAAATCAAATGAGAGAAAGATATATGGAAGAGTAAAGACGGCTTCCATGAGAGGATCCAATGCTCCCAATGCTCATCCATGTCACCGGAGAAGCCGTGACTTGATCCTTCCATATTCCCATGGTCTTGGAAATCTTGAAATGAATCTGCATATGTTATGTTTCCCCTCAACATTGAAATGAATCTGCATATGTTATGTTTCTCTCAATAGCATATGTTATGTTTCCCCTCAACATTGGGGAATCATAAAAGTATTAAAAAAAAACGTACATGTACTTTTATACATATACAAGAATCCCAAAGGCATCAACATATGTCAAATATGCAATAGTGCAATGTAAAGTACGATTTTCAATACTTATATGAATCATACATGATACTTCTAATGAGTCTAAGCACTTAAACACTTACTGTTCATTTCCTAGATAGACCCAAAAACCAATTTAACATATCCAATTGGCATCAACACACTTGGAAAACCAAGAAAATCATCATAGTGTAACAAAAATTGTTTCAAACTCAACCCACAAGTCTTTAGCCACTTGCAAAGACTTGTTTTTTATGTTTTTCAAAATCTTTCCAGACTTATAGACATTTTTAAAACATTATTCTCATATAGATTAATTAATAGGGTGTGAAATCATATCAATCGGACACAAAATGGCAAAGTTATGCATCTTGGAAGCATAGGTGGCGATGATGTCAAAATCTTTAGATGCAGCAAAAAATTTAATTCTTCAGAAAAGCAAAATATCTTGCATGTATGCGGAGTACTCCTCTTGCTCTTCTAAACGATCCATCATACATCCAAAATGGACATTGGATGAGGAAGATGTAGGCATGTATACACCCACCATTTTAGAGATGCACTGAGTGAAAGTGGTGAAAGGGGCACTTTGAGGAGTGCAAATCCTCTCGTTAATTTACAACTTATGTCATTTTTTTACTCTACATGAGAGTCCATACACCATATTCCATGTATGCATGGTTTTCCTATAAGCCACCTCCATGCAGAACTTGACATTCTTATGGCTGATTTGCACCATACTTTTGATGTCACCTATCTTGGTCTTTTGAGCTACTATCTTGGCATCCAGTTTGTATCCGTTGAGGGGGGAATTGGTATGCATCAAGCAAAGTATGTTGAAAAACTACTTCAGCGTTAATTTGAGGATTGTAAGCCAGTTTCCACACCAGTTGAGACAGGATTCAGGTTCTCAGTTGAGGATTCCAGTGATGCATTTGACACTTCTCTTTATCAGCAAGCTGTGGGATGTCTTATATATGCATGCAACACAAGGCCGGATATACAGTATGCAGTTTCCCAGTTGAGTCGATTCATGCATAGCCCTGACACTAAGCATTGGCAAGCGGTGAAACATTTGTTTAGATATCTTCGAGGCACTTTGAGCTTAGGTCTCTTTTATGGCAGAGATGTTCAGCCATGCTTGCATGCTTTTACAGATAGTGATTGGGCTGGTTGTTATGATACTCGCGTGTCCACTAGTGGTAATTGCTTTTTCCTTGGAGACTCATGCATATCTTGGTTGAGTAAGAAGCAACCTACAATGGCGACATCGAGTTGTGAAGCTGAGTACAGGGCAGTTTTCACAGCTAAAGTGGAGTGTATATGGCTGAGACGCCTATTGATGGATCTTTGCATGGAGATTGATGCTGCTATGCATATTCTTATTGATAGTCAGAGTGCTTTGGCTGTTGCACGAAACCCAGTGTTTCATGCACGGACCAAACATATTGAGGTGCATTATCACTATGTGAGAGAGCGCCTTCATGTAGGAGATATTGATTTGGTATATGTGCCTACACAAGATAATGTGGCAGACATATTCACCAAAGCTCTTCCACGGGAGAAGTTTGAAGCTTTTCGCAAAGCTTTTGGCTTGTTACCTTGTGGGGGCTGATCTGTCATTCCCTGTATGTGTTCACATCATTCGCTCCAGGGGGGTTTGTTACACTTATGTGTTCCTCGAGTAGCTTTGTTGTGAACCTTTTCCCTATACATGGGCAATTTTTACTCTAGTGCTGGCTAGAGGTTTTTTCCCCATGTTACCACATACTTGATACTCTCATATGTGGTGGTACTTTGTACTTAGGGATTATCATTCAGCTCTTACTTCAGTTCAGTTCATCGTCAATAGAGAGAGCTATTCCAGCCATCATCTTCTCCGTGTGTCTTGCTACGTTTGTGCTCCTTGTGTGTGCTTCTTGTGTGTCTCTCGCACTTCTACACACACCCAACAGTCCCCTCTCTCACTTGGTAGCCCTCTAGGTAAGTCAGTGGGAAAAACATCTCTAAACTCAAACATAATATCTTTAAAACTTTTAACCACACATTGTTGCAAGAAAAAATAATAGAAAGTCCTATCCATATTTACATTCCTAGCATGAAAATATGCATCATATGAACTATTTGTACAATGGTCAAAATCCTGACTATACAACAAAAAGATCTCTTGTACATGCTGAAAATGACAAATACTATACAACTCTAAAGATGAAATGAGAGGTGCACTAGGTACATCTCTCTCTCTCTCTCCATGTATACAAAATTTACTTCCATTTCTTTCAAACTCAAGTGTGTTGTTTTGATAGCTGTGTTTAAGTGTGTCTCCCAACCCCGATAGCCACTCTCTGCGTAACACAAGATTTGTCCTCTCCATATTCATAATTTGGAAGTCCATATGATCTGTATAATCCTACATCTTGACTTCCAAATTGGATACCATAGTATCCCATATCCTCTTTTCTTCGCCTTGCATCATAGATACTATGTATTTATATGCACTGTGCTGCTGGGGAATCTTTAGTTTCTTGACCAGAGCATAGTTTATAAAGTTATGAGTAGCAGAGTCATCTATCATGACTTTCACCCTGGTTCCGTATACACTACCATGTAGTTTAACTAGGTCATGTGGTCCAAACTGTGATGACCATAATGACTGAGTCAAACAAGAGGTGTGCTCTATATCCTAGTGCATCACCTCCACTCCCTTGCAGCTAGAGCTGCCATGAATGACTTGCCTCTTGACAAGAAGGCCATTGACACTAAGTGGGTATACAGGTTGAAAAGCCTGATGGAACAGTTGACAAGTATAAGGCTAGGCTTGTTGCAAAAGGTTATGCTCAAGAAAGAGGCATTGATTTTGATGAGACCTTTGCATGGAGAAGTGTAGAGGGATAAGAGGTTGACCAAAAAATTTCAAAACTTGGTCTTCATTTTTAGCTCTAGTTTTTTTATCCTTAGGGAAAAGTTGTGAAGGATGTGTG
Organism: Ceratopteris richardii; assembly: GCA_020310875.1. Taxonomy (NCBI): domain Eukaryota; kingdom Viridiplantae; phylum Streptophyta; class Polypodiopsida; order Polypodiales; family Pteridaceae; genus Ceratopteris; species Ceratopteris richardii. Next base: position 75,568,313 of record CM035433.1, read on the forward strand.
CTTTGACTATTTATATTTTTTTCACGTATTAGCTATCAACTTTGCCTTGAATAAAAATTCTTGTAATCTTACATTTACTCACATAAAGAAAAGTGATACAAGAGGGGGGCCACCATTCTAGACATTAATTGCACTTGCTTGGGCACATTTCTACAAGTTGACTATCACCTATTAATATACCATTTTGAAATACTTCTAGATTTATTTTGAGGCTTTCTCCCATGATCATTTGTAATATTTGAATTCAGCTACATAATGATACAGGGATTGTTTGATTTGAATCATTGAGCTAAAAGTTGTGCATGTGTCTAAGTGATACCCGACTATGATTGAGAAGTTTATTAAGGTTAATCATTCAGTTTATGCATCCATTCACACATGATGAATCCATGACTATAACCATTTTATTCTACTACTTGGATCGACAAATTGAAAGTGTTAATCTACCCATGCACAATTTGCAAAACACTTTTTAGCACCCTTGTCAGAGAACTAATCCTTTTGGGATCTTGTTTGATGGTGATCTATCTATGCAAGCCTAGGAAAGTGTGGTTAAGGTAAGTTTGTTTGTGAGTTATATTTTGTTCATGATATGGCCACTTTACACTCTCGGTTAAGGTGTAGATGTTGTTAAGCATGTGGGATTAAGGTGGGATTAGAAAAAAATTAGGGATGAGAGGAGGTAGAGTAGGTATTAGTTGTATTGCTCACAATTAATTAATTTTTATAAACTCATTGTAATTTTTTATCCTTTTGGATGACCACTGACCACTCACAAGGGAAGAACAATCTTGCTAGTTGGAAGAAGATAATTGGCAAAGAGTCAAAGAAGTTTGAAGTATATGGTGGGAGAAGATTGAAGGCATTTGAGGTAACAATACACTCATAAAACTTCATAAAAAGTATGTGCAAAAGAGGCCACCAGGACCAGAGTCCTAGTACTCCTCCTACTAAAGAGGAGTTCTTCCTTAGGGAAGTATACCCTATGGCATGTCTGTGTGCAGGCATACTACTTGATAGTAAAGACAAAGAGATGGACACGTTGCAAGTACATAGATGAGAAAAAGCCCAATTCCTTAAGATTGAGAATGGTTAGAGTAAAAAATAATCCAAATGATCATTATAGTCCTTATAGGGACTAGAACTTGACTACACAAAATCAACACTAAGAAGTGTCTGAAATGGTAAAGAACTCTCTGTAAGAGAAATGCAACTGGCTCCAACTAAGAGATACTAGTGGTAACTCAATCACACTTTCATGATAACTACCACAAAACTGAAAAGCCAACACTCAATATAGTCACCACATAGTGGCCTCCACATACATTGGGCAAGTTGCAACAAAGTGTAGAGAGCAACCAAGAGATAGCTCCAACTAGCAGAGAACAACAATATGACAGAAGATGATCTTCAGAGATAGGATAATAATATTCCCATTGCAGGATGATGATAGACAAAATGAGTGCCAACCATCTTTACTGTCGCATGTGCCAAACTAACAAGATTGGTGGAGGAGTGGGCTAATTTTGGCATTTGTAACAAACCACCTTTTGGTCCTCCAATCAGATATTCTGACACCACCAGAGCCTTATGGTGGTCTTCCTTGCATTATTTTATGCTTTAATCATTTACTGATAAGTCAATAAAATTTTACTTTATGCCTCCTCACATGATATTGTTGCCCAATTAGTTCTTCTAAAAATAGGTGGAGTGACCATGCCCAAAAGAGGTGGTGGTGGCACCCAATTTTGGGAACATGACATCTTGGGCCACCCGAGGCCTATATTCCTTACAATCACATATCTTCACTTGTAGTGAATATAACACCTTCCAAAAGAATGGAGTCTTCATATCTTGATGATTTCTCAATTAGATCCTTCAAATTTGTTGTCATCGCATCGATAGATACATTACCTGCTCATATGGATATGCCCTTGTTGTTTCCAATTTTCTTACCGTGATAGGGTAAGCATGCCATGAGAGGTAAGTAGCCCATAAAAAGTCGCCTTGCATAGTTTATGTAGAAGCAAAGTGAGGTCACCCTAAAATGCATGGAGGTTGCCCAAGATGGATGTTTAAGTGGTAGTCACCCCAAAACTCCAACTACTGGGTTAATCAATTGTTGATGCATGTGGAGAGGAGGTAGGCCAATTTCCTTGATTAAAATGGGTGGTTTCCCATGTACAAGAGGTAGGGGCCTCACCCACTTGGACTCTAGTGAGGTAGAGGGGTGGTGGTCTCGCCCTCATGGATGGATGGGAGGATTGGTGGCCTTGCCCTCATGGGTGGATGGGAGGGGTGGTGGCCTCACCCTCATGGGTGGATGGGAGGAATGGTGGCCTTGCACTCATCTGTGGATGGGAGGGGTGGTGGCCTTGCCCTCATTGGTGGATGAGAGAAATGGTGGCCCAATGTGATCAAAGAGATGGAGTACATTGTGAATATCATTGCAAGCCAGGGTCACTCTTCAGAGTTATCCATAGAGTAGCTTCCTGTCATCCTTCTTTTGTGTAACCCCCATGGTGAGAGATCCTTACAAATTTTGGCTTCCATGCCTTCTAATTCCTTACAAGTTTCAACTTGATGGCTTCAGCTTTTATGTGTTTTGACTTAGCCATCCGTCTGAGCCATCACAACATCATTTCCCTACCTTGGTCCTCTTGTTCTCGTCTTTGTCACTTTACCTTGTTAACTACCTTTGTAATCCCTTTGCATCACACCATGTGACCCTTCTTTCTTACTTCAACCTTCTTTGTTTTCCATGGGAACCCTTAGGGCTAGGGTCACCCAAGGGTGATCCCCTTAGTGTCTTAGGCTGAGGGGCTGCCCAATGGGTGGTGCCCAAGTCCCGTAGGGCAAGGGATTGACCCATGGGTGGCTCCCAAGCCCGTTAGGGCAAGGGGTCACACAAGGGTGGCCCTAAGACCTTTAGGGCCAAGGATTACCCATAAGGAGCCAAAGCAAGCGCCAAGTGCCAAGGATTTACTTGAAAAGATTCCCAATGAAGTACTCCAAGAGCTCGTACCATGGAAAAATGCCCAATGAAGTGCTCCACAACTCATGCCATAGCCCAAGGAAAATGCCCACAAATTTTCATGAGGACATAGTTTTTGCTTCCAGAGACAAAATGTGAACCAGGACATAGCTTCAATATTCTAGAGAGCAAATATTATCATGTTCTAAGAAGGATTTTATGTTCTTCCACACTAGAGACCCACACATCAACTCTTTGCACCATCTCGATGCAACTACTCCTTTATTTGTTTATTCAAACAAAATGAACGATAGAAAATGAAATGAATAGAACAATGATATGTACAATGAGTGAATTTATTCCTATGTGATTTAATTCAAATAAGTCTTCACCCCAGAGATGTTGACTATGGGCATCTTCTCACCCTGCAAGTCTTCCATTTGTATTGTTCCTTGTAGTACCTTCATCACTTTGTAGGGTCATATTCACTTAGGTGCCGATTTGATGGATACTGGTAGAATTTGATGTGCCAAAACCAAAGATCTATCTTGTACTTCATTACCCCTTAGATACTTGTCATGCATCCTTTTGCGCTCCCCTTGTTTTACCTAGAATTTCCACATAGCTTCTTCCCTACATTCTTCTAATGCTACCAGTCTCCTAATGTGAGGTTCAATTCCAATAGTTTTGGCTTCAATTTCTTTCCCAATGATAAATTCAAAAGGGGCCAATGCCTCCTTATCATAATCCAAGAGAAAGGGACTCTCACAAGTGGTGCCTCTTCTTGTAGTACAAAAGGGCCATATTGCACCAATAAGAGCTTGCAACCAAGAGTTATGGTGATCGAAATCCAATTTGTATAGTAGCCCAATCAAAATCTCATTAGAACTTTCCAGCTTGCCCATTTGCTATAGGATAGTAGGCACATGAACTTTTGTGGAAAATCTTGTACTTGTCAAAAATGAATTGCAGCAAATGATTTACAAAATGTGTGCCTCTATCACTAGTAACTTCTAGTGGGCAACCAAATTGTGAAAAATATGTTTGTACATAAACTTGGACTCTGTCAAGGCAGTGTAATCAATAATAACCTTAGCTTCTACCCACTTAGTGGCATAGCATTTGGCCATCAGAATATACTTTTTGCCACCAGGTTGACCATTTGGACTAATGGGTCCAATGAAATCAAGACCCCATTGTTCAAAAGGTTGCCACCTAGTTGAAATGACTAATCATCGAAAATTTAGCCTTGTTTGCCTAGGAGCACATCTCTGGCAGATGTCACATTTTGTGGCAAATCTAATAGCATCTGTATAAATATAAGGCCACCATAATCCCTTATAGAGGATTTTGTGTGCCAAGTCCTCTCCATTGAGATGCCCTTCACTATGTGTTGTGTCAAGCAAAAAATTGGCTTCCTACAGATAAAGACATTTTCACAAAGTACCATCCTGGCAATATTTATACAACTCACCATTTATGAGTGAAATTGCTTTGGCCTTAAATAATAATTTTCTCTTCTCTAATGGAGTAATGTTCACATGAAATTTTCCAAAAGTGAGAAATTGCAAAATTTCATCATACCAATCAATATAAGCCTCTACAAGAAAGAGACAACTATCCATGGGCTCATCATTGATACCCGTTGCTCTCTCACTCATGGACATTCTTGACACGATCTACCATGTAGTGCTCTTTCCCTTGCTTAATGTGAATCTCAAGGTCATATTCTTGAAATAATAATAGCCACTGCCAAATCCTTCCAACTACTCTAGGCTTATTAAGGAAATACTTTAGAGGTTTATGATCGAAAATAACAATGAAATGTATGCCTAGAAGATAGTGCCGAAACTTTTGAAGTTCAAACACAATAGCCGAACCTTATTTTTCTATAACGTTGCTTGCATAGGCAATAGGTTGGTCTACCTTGTGTGTTCATGGTTGTCCCAGGATTGCTCCAACAACATGAAGACTGATATTTGTATGCACATGGAACTCAAGTGACCAATTAGGAACAGTTGAAAGTGGTGTAGTACATAACCTTAGTTTTATCTCACTAAATGCTCTTTTTGCTTCAAGGCTCCAAGAGAAAGGTATCTTCTTATTAGTAAGCTTGATAGAGGCTTAGCTATCTCAAAGTACATTCATATTAATCTTCTATGATACAATGCATGGCCTAGAAAAGTTTGCACTTCCTTAGGAGTCCACAGGATGGGCATGGAAAGAATGGCAACTACTTTAGCTGGATCAACATTTATCCCTTTGGACAAAACTATGTGGCCAAGAAGATTACCTTTGGGGACAAAAAATTGACATTTGGTAGGATTCAATTTCAAACATGTTTTGAGACACTGCTAAAAAATTTCCTTCAAATTGTTGGAAAGCAATGTTCTATTGATTTCAACAATTTTCCATTGGTTCATTTATTATTCTATTGATGAATTTGTCCATCTATATTGGTAATTGACACGTTTAAATCTCCTTTGTCTTCACTATACAAGAAGATGGCGCGGGCGCGTTGATTATATGAGCAACCTCCCATCCCAACCACCTGGGTTCAATCCCCGAGGCCGGCAACGCGTTGGCAAGATAATTTTCTTAGTCCTTTTGCTTTAGGAAAAGCGGACAACAAGCGGGTGAAATAAAACACCAACGGATGAGCGAGGCGATCTTGCTTTATTACGATCATGCTTTATTAATGCTTTTGGAAGAGATACAATAGCTATATAAGAAGCTATTGGGCTCATTGTATGCATCCTTCACCTAGTATTCAATACAAGCTTTGGAGAGCTTGGACCTCAATAGAGGTGGTGTTTCGTCTAGCACATGGGGCAGCCATGGTGCTAACTTGAAGCATGTTGAGGAGCGGCTATGGAGTTTTTCTTGGAGTTCTTCTTGGAGAAGATGAAGAGTGTGCTCACACTCTTGCTCATGGAGAGGAGGTTATGTCTTGTTCATGGAAAGAGAACTTGGTCATTAGCAGCTTGATGGTGAGGATCGACCATCTACATGGTGTATTTGAAGATTGTCTTCTTCATGAAGATTTCGGGCTACTTCAAAGACATTTGATGGTGTTTAACATAAGATTTACATCTTATGTTACGTATTCAGGTACAAGAGAATCAGTATGTATATGCTTTATGCATATTTGGATGAGGTGTTTGAGAAGGTGTGTTCACATGAGTTTGAGGATTTATGGCAGCAAACTTGTTAGCATTCATTGGTACCAAGTATTTGATCTTTCACACACGTATCTGACTTAGGGTCTTCCATAGCCTAAGGTTAGATGAGGGTTTGTTGATTATCAGTTTCACACTGATCCTTCCTCTTTCAGTCACTCATATTCACTCTTCTATACCCTATTAGGTCACACATCTCATGTATATTCAGATTTCTGCCCATACATTTGAATATGTTTGTTACATTTGTACATTCACTCTTCCATCTATTTCTCATCACATAGAGTGGTTGAGAGTTTTGCTCCCACATTGTACACTGAACATTGGTATATATGATACTATGAGTAAGCGATGGCTTACGTAACACCTTACACATGTCGTCTATTCTTTCTCTATCTTTGTCTCATCATTTGTATGATTAAATGTGGTATGTTCATGTTTTGTCAATATTGAAGATTGCTAGATTTTGTGTTGTATATGCTGGACCTATGGAACCATGGACCTGTGATATGAGCTATGGGCCTACCTCATTTCCAACATTTGGTATCAGAGCACTAAGGTTTTGGTTTCAAGGCTTTAGGACTTTGGCATCAATTCATTAAGGCTCATTCAGAATCCCAAGTTCCCAAAATTCCAGGTTTACAACATATGATTTAAGGGCATCTTCTAACATTTGACATTTGACATACACACTTAATCTAGATGAGTAGAGATTTGAGAATTAGACAATTCAGATACATGTGTATTCATTAGTGTGGAGTATGAAGTTGATGATCTGTTAGCAGCCAAATATTTTTGGAAGAGTATGCAAATACTTTACAAAAGTATTGTTTGAAGACCCAGACTTGATGAAGAGAAGACTACTTCGAATTCAAGGAAGAACAATGGTTTAGAGAAGATGAAGGAATCAGATCAACATCAAATCACAGGTATCAATATTTACTATCAGATTATCATTTGCAGGTCATATCTTAGAAGAGCAGTTATGAAGAGATTTGAAGGTTTCAAGGAGTGCTTTTATACGCTTTCATCATTTGAAAGTTAAAGGCTACATCAAAACAGGTATCTAGAGGTTTTTCTAGAGAGTTTTGAGAGATCTCTTTCATGGCAAGAAAGTTCATCTAAGAAGAAAAATTTGGAGATGGGATGAGTTTTTTGTTTTCAGCCAATTTTCTATTGTAAGTTGGCTGGATATCAAGGTACAAATGTGATCTAGAGAGGTAACTCTAGAAAGGGAATTCATCATTCAGACAAAAGATTGGTGAATTTAGTTGTTTCAGACATTTGAAGCAAAATTTTGATTCAGAGATATGAGGAGATGATAAAACATGTTTCTATATTCACTTCCATTTGTATACCATGTTTGTTTTATCTCTTACTCTTAGTACTAGAGAAAGAGAAAAAGTTCATTTGAAGAGGTCAAGAGTGTTTGCTACTTCAAGATGAAGAGAACAAAAGGTATGGAAGAGAAGTTTGAAGATGTTAACATCATCATCAGGTGGAAGAAAGATGCAGAAGAAGAAAATCCATCATTTCCAAAAGAAAAGTAAGACTTCCTTTTCTCTCATATTTTCTATATACTTTTCCTATTTTATCCTCTACACCCAAAGACAAGTCTACGAGAACATCTTGTGTGAAGAAGAAGCAGTTTCTTGTTTTGCATTACACTTGGTCATGATTTAGTAGATTTGACAAAGAATTGCATTGAGAGAAAGAAAAGCAGCAGATTTTGAAGACAACTTGTATGTTTTAACTCATATGTATGAGTTATATATAAGTTGAAAATTTTAAGCAGGGAGCTTATATGTTCCCTCAAAGAATTCTTGCAGTGTCAATACAGAGCTACTTGGTATATGACAAGTTGTAGAGAAGTATATTTCTTCTTTATCTAACTCTTAAGGTAAAAGAGTTTTTTGTAGCAGATGTTGGAGACTTGGGTTGAAGTTTTATGTTTGGAGAAGGTTACCTCATATTCAGTATATTCAGTATTTTCAGAAAACTTCAAAAAATTCAGATTGTTGATGTACAAGTCAATGGAGAAACTACTTTCTGTGTTTGTCGTGATTTTTGGATACATGTTTGTATTCAAAAAGGTGTTCCATTATATCCTATCAATTGATTGAGAAGTGGAGTTAGCCAAAAGAAAGTCAAGCAAGTACTCGCACATTTCACCCAACTAGAATATGAAAGTTATGAAGTATCAACTTGCAGCTTTTGGAGTGCTCAAGGTGAGAAGTTTGTCCACTTATATTTCAAGTAGGAGTTGCAAATTCTTGGGAAGGATTTGTTTGAAGAAAAGTTTTACAACTTTTTGAGAAGCATGAACACTTGGAGACATTCAGGTAAATAAATCAAACATTCAGTCATGAAGGTTTGATGAGAGCAGATTCTACACAAGAGAGATCATTGATCTTGAATAGATCTTGTATGATCTTGAGTATTTATGAGTCAGTTGTCTATCCTTTGTTTGTGAAGATTCTTAACATTGGAAGAAGTAAGTCAAAGATTCAGATTCTATCAGATTTGTGTTGTAGAGAGATAGAAGAAGATACTTGTTATGTTACAAAAGGTTATGAATCTTATAAAGCTTTCAGCAAGGTTTTGTTATGTTAGGTTCAGCTAACCTTATTCTACAATTTGGAAAGCTGAGGAATGACATGGAAAGCTATTGGCATGTGTACAGTGCTAATAAAAAGGGTTCAAAGATTTTGTTTCAGATACAGGTATTGATCACTGAAGATCAGATTTATTGAAAGAAGGAAGACGTTCCAGATTTCATAAAGTCTGATATATTTGAAGAAATTCTGAATACTAGTGTTAAATCATCCAGGGGGGTGATGAAACATGAATACTTATTTTCAGCCATATGTGAAAGAATGTAAAGTCATACCTACAGGTATTCCTATATTTCCTTTGTCAAGTTCTCTTTATGTTCCAGCTTTGAAAGAAGAAGGAAGAAGAAGAATATTTGGAGAAAGTTTCTATTAGGATGTTCCTGTTCAGGAGAAGGTTCCAGAGTTCTATTAAAGAGAAGCTTGATATTTCAGAAAGGTATGTTTTTAGAAGTGTGCACATTTATGTTTATACCAGGTTCTGAAGGAAAGAGGTATGAAAGGCTTACAGATAGAACAAGGATAATGACATGATGACATCATAGATTTTTTTTATGAGACTCATATTTCAGTTGATTTCAGTTGATTTCAGTTGATTTCAATTGAGTTGCATTGATTTGACTTGAGTACAGTCAGAAATGAAATAGCAGTGTTTATAATACACTAAGTTGTGAGTTGACAATCACAGGTTCCAAGATTCAGTTCTTGATTATTTTTAGTGTATTTACATGACACAACAGAAGTACGTTGAGAAAGCTTTTTGGAAGGTAAATGCAAATATATGGATCCTAGTGTATGTTTTCAGGTTTGTGAAAACAGGAGATAGCAGGTGCAGAGTCAGTACATGCTATATTTGTTGTCAAGCAGTGATTGCTTGATGTGTACACTATTAGATATCGAGTTTGCATATTTTCTTAGGTATTATGGTTCATATTCAGCAAGTTCAAGTTTTTTGAAGGAAAGTCAAATTCAATTTTGAAGAAGACTTTTGAAGAAAAGGTTTGAAGTTCTGAAGTGCGGGAGTACAAGCTTGAAGCTTGTAATATTTTGTGTTGATATATTTAGGTAGTGATGTGTGTGAACACTCTAGGACCGCCGGGGCACTTTTTTCCCTCTTCAGGAGGTTTTTTTCCCCCGGCTTGTATATACGCCTATTGCCCTAATGGGCTACTTATCTTTGTACATTCTCTAGTAATACATTCAGTCTTGTGTGTTGTGCTCCAAGCTTCTTCTTCTTCCTTGTGCTGTTCGCGTGCTTCCGCAGACGTCTAACTCCAACAATTGGTATCAGAGCAGGTTGTCGCTTTTCTAGGATGCCGTCGACACTCCTCCGTTTGCAGTCTCATATTTGCACGAAATTTGGTGAGCATACACAAGGTGTTTCCGAGATCGAAATTGCTTTGCTCTGTGGTGCCGAAATCGCGATCTGAGCTCGTTTCGGCCTCCGAATGCACTATCGTAGCGCTTCGCCAGTTTAAGCGTCTCGAAGTCTGCTACAGGTCTAGCAGAACTCGTCTGGGCAGTTCCGTTCAACTTTTTGAGATACAATCAATTTTTTGCATCAAGGTATTTTAGTCACCGGCCATGGCTGAAAGCAGTGATGTATTCCGTATGTTGGCTATTGAGGATAAGTTGGATGGTACCAACTACCCATTATGGGCTTATATGATGCGACATGTATTGGTTGCAAAAGGACTGTGGAACATTGTGCAGGGTGTTGAAAGACGTCCTGTTACACCTGCGACTATAGGTACTACAAATATAGGTGCTGGAGGTGCTGGAGCTGATGAAGATGGTGTCGAAGATGATATTGTGCAGATTCCTGTTCGTGCTTCTGTTTCTGTTGAACCTACTGCAGAGCAGATTCGTTGGGATGGCAGAGATGCCCAGGCACATGCATTGATAGCTTTGTCTGTCAAACGTGCCATTATTCCTCACATACGCTCTTGCAGAACAACTAGGGATGCTTGGGATACACTTATGACATTGTACCAAGCTAGGAATAAGGCTCGTGTTGCTTATCTCCGAAAACAGTTGGAGAGTGAGCACATGAATGAAGGTGATTCTATGGACAGTTTCCTAACGAAGATCAAAGATTTGAAGGAACAGTTGATTTCTGCTGATGAGGTTATACCAGATAGCTCACTTATGCAGACCGTTTTGAATGGTCTTCCTGACTCATATCAGAGTTTTGCATCTACTCTTCGGTCGATGATGAAAGCCAATCAGAATGCCTTATCATTTGAGGAGTTAGTCTCTGTTTTGTTGCAAGAAGATCAGTCGAGACAGAACATGTCCATTATGCGAGTTGCAGATCAAGCTTTCCTGGCTAGTCAAAAGGGCAAAGGGAAATGGACCTCTTCTACTAGTAAGCAGAAATCTGCAAATGCTGCACATTCAAAGAACCAAGACAAAGATGAGAAAAAATCAGAAAAGTAGAAATTGTTTTGTAAGTACTGTAAAGGCAATGATCATATCATAAAGAACTATCCAAAACTCGCTGCTAAAGAGGCAAAGAAGAAAGAGACTGGAATGGTTGTTGCAGAGGCCTCTACACCAAAAACAGAGTCTGCAAATCTTGTGCAAGAAAAAGAATGGGCGTTTACTACTGTCTGCAGTTTTGACCCATCTTCTCATGATCAGTGCATGTCTGCAGTAGACTCAGATGTTTGGTACTTTGACAGTGGGGCGACCAAACATATTACCTCGCAGCGCAGTTTCTTCTCTTCACTTGAGCCTGCCCCTACAGGGAATACTGTCACATGCGCCAATAACTCCTCTTATCCTGTTATGGGAGTTGGTAAGATCATTTTGTCTACTGCTGATGGTAGTTCTTTCACTTTGTCAGATGCTTTATTTGTGCCAGGGATCAAAAAGAATCTCTTATCAGTTTCTACATTAGCCAAGATTGGCTTGGTTGTGAAATTCGTTGATGACAGGTGTACAATCCATGATCTCTCAAATGGCGATGTGATTATTGCTTCTGGCATTTTATGTCGTGGGCTGTATAAGCTCATAGACTATGAAAGATCTGTGAATGATTCGGCATGTGCAGTTCATGATTCTCAGGCTATGTCAGATGCAAAGCTTTGGCATGCACGCTTTGGTCATCTGAATTTTGCTAGTTTGTTACGCTTGCAGAAATCTGAAATGGTGTCCTCTTTGCCCAAACTTGTGGCACCTGGAAAACATGTTTGTGAAAGCTATATTTTGGGCAAAATGAAGCGTTCTTCCTTTCCAAAAGATGGTTCAGTTCGGGCTACGCAGAAATTGCAGCTTGTACATAGTGATGTCTGTGGTCCTATGTAGACACCCTCTTTTGGAAATTACCTTTACTTTGTGACTTTCATTGATGATTTTTCTAGGCATGCATGGGTATATCCACTCAAAGCAAAGTCCGAAGTGTTCATGCGCTTCAAACAGTTTTTGGTTTTGGCTGAAAATCTATCAGCATGTAAAATGGGCACCCTCCGTTCTGATCGAGGTCTCTCATGGATATGGCGAGGTGTATGGTCAAGAGTCAGGCTTTAATTCATAGTTTCTGGCTTGAGGCTGTCGTGTGTGCAGCATATGTACTGAACAGGTGTCCCACTAAAGCGTTGCAGTCTATCACTCCATATGAGGCTTGGCATGACCGCAAGCCATCTGTTGCTCATCTGCATGTTTTTGGTTGTTTGGCATATGCATTAGTGCCTGAACAACATCGCAGAAAATTGGATCATAAGGCAGTAAAATGTATTTTTGTTGGGTACAGTTCTGAAAGTAAAGGCTATCGTCTGTATCATCCACAGACTAAATGCATTCTGGTTAGCCGTGATGTTGTCTTTGTGGAAGATGCTATTCAGCCATTGCTTTCATGTACTAAGGAGACATCTGTTAGCTCCAAAGACATGTATGATACTTTGATGCCTCTTTTTATAGGTGGACAGTCTAGTGCTGGTCCTAATGAGGCAACTTCTCAGCCTTTGCAGGTTTCATATGATGATGCAGATCATTCCATTTCTGATGCAAATTTACATGATGCACTTGCTGATGAGAGAGCTGATATTGAGCAGGCAAAAACTATGCCAAAATGGCTGGTGCAGACTTTGCATGACAGCAAATTAGATGCACCTTTATCATATCGTACTCGTTCAGGCTCTCATAGTGCCTCCTTTGCATCAGATTGCTATGCTATGGCTGCATCTAGTCTCTGTGATGAGAATGAGTCTGTTTCTTTTGATGAAGCACAGAATTCAGAAAATTGGATGGCTGCTATGCAATCTGAATATGATGCTATAATGAAGAATGGTACATGGTCTTTACGTGACTTGCCTCCTGGCAAGAAGGCCATTGGCACTAAGTGGGTATACAAGCTGAAGCGTAAACCTGATGGTACAGTTGACAGGTATAAGGCTAGGCTTGTTGCAAAGGGTTATGCGCTGGATAGAGGCATTGATTTTGATGAGACCTTTGCACCTACATGCCGTATGACTACTGTTCGGAGCATTTGTGCACTTGCAGCCCATCATGGTTGGAATGTACATCAGTTGGACATTAAAACAAATTTCTGAATGGTGACTTGCATGAAGAAGTGTATGTTTTTCAGCCCCGTGGCTTTGTGCAGAAAGGGCATAAAAACCAGGTGTGTAGGTTAAAGAAGGCGTTATATGGTTTAAAGCAAGCACCATGTGCTTGGTATGAGAAGATACATGCCTATCTGATTGCACATGGTTTTGAGAACAGTCCAACTGAAAGCACCTTATATGTTAAGCGTGCTAATGATGTGCTTCTGATCATTGTTGTCTATGTAGACGACATGCTGCTCACTGGTCCTATTGAGAAGCATATTGCTGATTTCAAGGCTGATTTGCACGCCTCATTTGAGATGTCTGATTTGGGGCATTTGCATCACTATTTGGGCATTCAGTTTATGCAAGTTGATGGTGGAATGGCTTTGTGTCAAATGAAATATATTGACACATTATTGCAGCGTTTTGGCCTTGAAGACTGTAAGCCTATTGCCACTCCTATGGAGACAGGTTTACGATTGAGTCTTCATGATGCTAGAGATGCATTTGATGCTGTTCTCTATCAGCAGGCTGTTGGATGCTTGATTTACTTATGCATTACTCGGCCATCTATTCAGTTTGCTATCTCACAGATGAGGAGGTTTATGCATTGCCCAGGAGTCATGCATTGGAAGGCGGTTAAGCACATCTTTCGCTACTTGAATGGTACTCGGCTACTTGGGTTGTTATCCCAAGGGGGGATCACTACCGCCAGATTTGCATGCTTTTTCTGACTCAGATTGGGCTGGTTGCTATGACACTCGTGTGTCCACCAGTGGCTTTTGCTTCATGCTTGGTAGCTCATGTATATCTTGGTTGAGCAAGAAGCAGCCTACTGTGGCCACTTCCAGTTGTGAGGCTGAGTATAGGGTAGCTTTCACAACGACTATTGAGTGTGTGTGGCTCAGACGCCTTATGGCTGATTTGGGTGTTGGCCAGTCTTCTGCCACCACCATCTTCACTGACAGTTAGAGCGCATTGGCAGTTGCGAGGAACCCTGTGTTCCATGCTCGCACTAAGCACATTGAGGTGCATTATCACTATGTCAGGGAGAGGTTCTCTGCTGGGGAGATCAGCTTGGCATATGTGCCCACGCAGGAGAACATTGCAGACCTTTTCACGAAGGCTCTGCCTAGGGAGAAGTTTGAAGCTTTCCGCAAAGCTTTGGGCTTACTTCCTTTTGTGGAGTGATTTCCACATAGCTTGGCACTTCCTTATACATGAGTGCCAGCTCCTTGTTCACCGCATCACTCCCAGGGGGGTTTTGTTGATATATTTAGGTAGTGATGTGTGTGAACACTCTAGGACCGCCGGGGCACTTTTTTCCCTCTTCAGGAGGTTTTTTTCCCCCGGCTTGTATATACGCCTATTGCCCTAATGGGCTACTTATCTTTGTACATTCTCTAGTAATACATTCAGTCTTGTGTGTTGTGCTCCAAGCTTCTTCTTCTTCCTTGTGCTGTTCGCGTGCTTCCGCAGACGTCTAACTCCAGTAGTTTGCAGCTTGTGGCAGTTTGCAGATCCAGTCGAGATTGAACCAATATAACATTGCAGGGGGGGATTGTTGGAAAGCAATGTTCTATTGATTTCAACAATTTTCCATTGGTTCATTTATTACTCTATTTATTTTATTGGCATGTGTATATCTTCTTTGTATTTGCTATACAAGATGACGGCGCGGGCACATTGGTTATGTGAGTAACCTCGCATCCCAGCCACCCGGGTTCAATCCCTGACGGCGGCAGCGTGTTGGGAATATATATTTTCTTAGTACTTTTGCTTTTGGAAAAGCGGACAATGAGCGGGTGAAATAAAACACCAACGGATGAGCGACACAATCTTGCTTTATTACGATCATGCTTTATTAATGCTTTTGGAAGAGATACAACAGCTATATAAGAAGCTATTGGGCTCATTGTATGCATCCTTCACCTAGTATTCAACATAAGCTTTGGAGAGCTTTGACCTCAATAGAGGTGGTGTTTCGTCTAGCACATGGGGCAGCCATGGTGCTAACTTGAAGCATGTTGAGGAGCGGCTATGGAGTTTTTCTTGGAGTTCTTCTTGGAGAAGATGAAAAGTGTGCTCACACTCTTGCTCATGGAGAGGAGGTTATCTCTTGTTCATGGAAAGAGAACTTGTTCATTAGCAACTTGATGGTGAGGATCGGCCATCTACATAGTGTATTTGAAGATTGTCTTCTTCTTGAAGATTTCGGGCTACTTCAAAGACATTTGATGGTGTTTAACATAAGATTTACATCTTATGTTAAGCATTCAGGTACATATTCTCTCACACAGGTACTACTTGGAGTTTAAGGAGGTCGTAGCATCCATGTTAGGAGGAGTCCTATTCGGCATAGGTACAAGAGAATCAGTACGTATATGCTTTATGCATATTTGGATGAGGTGTTTGAGAAGGTGTGTTCACATGAGTTTGAGGATTTCTAGCAGCAAACTTGTTAGCATTCATTGCTACTTTTCAAGTATGTGATCTTTTCACGCACGTATCTGACTTAGGGTCTTCCATAGCCTAAGGTTAGATGAGGGTTTGTTGATTATCAGTTCCACACTGATCCTTCCTCTTTGAGTCACTCATATTCACTCTTCTATAACCTATTGGTCACACATCTCATGTATATTCATATTTCTGCCCATACATCTGAATATGTTTGTTACATTTATACATTCACTCTTCCATCTATTTCTCATCACATAGAGTGGTTGAGAGTTTTGCTCCCACATTGTACATTGAACATTGGTATATATGATACTATGAGTAAACAATAGCTTACGTAACACCTTACACTTGTCGTCTATTCTTTCTTTATCTTTGTCTCATCATTTGTATGATTAACTACTTCAAATTCAAGGAAGAACAATGGTTTAGAGAAGATGAAGGAATCAGATTAACGTCAAATCACAGGTATCAATATTTACTATCAGATTATCATTTGCAGGTCATATCTTAGAAGAGCAGTTATGAAGAGATGTTCGTCCTCTTAGCCCAAGGGAAAATGCATACTTTCAATAATATTTTGCCCAAACTTTCTGATGCTAGGTCAATTTTGGTTTCCCCTAAGTCCTTAGTTCCACTCCAATGTATCCTTGGGGAAGACGAAAAAATACATGCACAAGGAAGTATCCAACCCCAGGTTTGGCTCTTGGGAGCACACTCTTCCTCTCGCTTACACTTTCTAATTACCTACTCTATCACACTTGCTCCTTCACAATCCCTTCCTCGTTCTTTTTGCTCGAAGCTCTAACCCTTGTTCCTCGCTTCTTGACTTTCTAGTACACCTACTCGCTTCTCCTCCCCACTCCACACACCTACACGTACTCTCATGCATATGTCCAAGCACACCCAATCATGCCCATGTCCATCCCCGTACTTTAGTTCACCCTCTCCTTTTACTCACACATCTCTCAATGTGATATTCACACAATTAAATCCACATGCTCACACACATCATTTACCCACATACACCTATGCTCACATGCATACATGCCCTCACCTTTTCACTATCATTCATGGACTCCTACACACTCGCCCAGACACCCACTTACGCACTCGCACATGCACCCACACACGTACCCAGGCTCGTGCCTTCAACTTTACACACCCTCACCCTTACCCTTCCTCACTTTTTCCTCTTCTTCCTCCTCCGACCACCTTCCCCTCTTCCTCTTTCACTCTCGCACTTTCTTCACATGCAGATCCTCATTCACACACTCTCCCCTTTTTCTCCCTTTGTCACTCCTTTTCTATCATTCTCTTTCACCTTTCTTCCCCTCTCATATAGTCATGCATGTGCACACTCATCCCACTCCCTCACACACTCCTGCACTTATCCGAACACCCACTTACTTTTACCTTTGCTTTCTTCCTTTCTTTCACTATCTCCTTAGGCAAGCGAACTGTAGAAAAAAAACTTTGAATGCACCCATAAACTAGTAAATCAATCTCAAAGGGTCACTTCCAAGGTTCAATGCATGGTTTTATTTCCAAGTAGAGATCCTACACTAATCCGAACTCCAAGTCTGTTTTTTTTTTTAAGGGACTTCACCTATATGTTGTATTAACGTCTTAAAGTTATCCATGTAGTCAGACCATACTTCAGAGTTGGCGCGATCAATAGCAGCTTGGTTTTCTCACTTTAAATCAAACCTGGAACACCTCTTAATCATATGTGCATATTGCACTAGCTTCACAATTTCACATGCACAGACCTCGTCATCTTTCCCTTGTTGTTTGTTGTCCCGAACTACTTCCAACAGTGTGAACCGATCATAAATTATAAAAACAGCCTTTAGATGGAGATCCCTCTCTAACTTCTTGAATAAATGGCAACAACGCAACTCTACCAGAAGGTGCACAAAAAGTTTTGATCATTTTAAGGTTAAAGTGGAAACCTGCATACAATATCTCTATAGATTTGGCTGCTAAAACGCGTGACTCATGACCAAAAAAAATTCTAGATGCGGAGGATAGTAATGAAAAAAGTATGGTAATGAAGGAATTTTCAGAGCCAATGGAAATACACTTATCTCAATTCCACAGGGAACGTTTTCTGAAGCAGAAAACTATTACAGGAATTACCTTCAATTGTCCGACTAACTTCAGTTTGATCAAGGAGCCTAGCTTTCCTCCCCCTTTTTCCTCCAATACATGCACAATAAATATCCAGAAAGAGAATTTTGATTGTCGGTGCAACCTGATTCTTCCACCTCCTGGACTCATTTACCACTCTACAAATCTCATGCCCAGTCCTCCCTTGATTTATCGACGAACGGTTGTAAAGTAGCCTACGAGTGGATTTTTCTTCAACGCCGTCCACCACTGCATCTCCTCATTCTTCAAATCAATCTTCCCCTCGAATATGCCAACATATGCTTCAGTTTCATTCGTGGCTTTGTCATGCGCTGGAAAGAATTCTCTGTGGAGAGCATCTCCAAAGATTGGTCCCTAGAGACATTCTCCTTTTATATAAACTATTTCTTCTGCTGTGCATAGAACTATTTCTTCCTAATCGTGAAGAATCTTCAATCGAGTTTCACCAAGGTATTTGGTTGCACATAGAGCAAGGATGGAGAAGGACTACACATCAAATGATCATCAGGCCCGCCGAATATGAGTAGCCATATAAATGCTCGGACACTTCACATCATGGCGTAGATATCAGAACAGCATGGAAGATATGCTCAAACCATTGTTGCATGCACTGGACGAGGTCCCCAGCCCTCACCTGTACCTTAGCCACCACGCCCCCTTCAGCTGATGCCCCCTATCTCAACACCTGTTGGAGTCTGCTCGTGCCTCAAAGCTTCTCCCAAGTCACCTGCCCAGATTTCTCCTTGCCTTGTCCGCTCAGAGTGCTCTTCTCTGACCTCTTCTCTAGATGTATATAGGCTCGTGATGCTCGGCTGCCTCAAATCATTATTGCCTTACCGCTTCCTTCACCTGCGTGGATGGCCCAGAAAAAAACCAACTGCCCAAAAATTCTACTGATTGCGTTCTCAAGCCTTGGCTATCCTCCCTGTGAAACAGGCTTCGTTTCCCTTCCCTTCCATCAGTCAACAAGTTAACCTGCAAGTCCTTCTACCATCGCATTCTAGCGGGGCTTCCTCGCCCGACATGCTCAGAATCGCATCAACAAGGCCTCCCCGCAAAGATGCTCCCACACCCCGTGTTCCTATAAAAAAATGAAGAGACCCCCAAAAATTACCGAGAGACGTTGATGTGTGTGCCCTCCCTTCTTTATGGAGAACCTTCCTCCAAACTCCGGGCCAAAAACTGTTACGCTTCCTCCTCAAATGTTGTGGCCTACCTGTGACAGAGGGCCACCAGTTCACTGCCGATTCCCCCTTGCAATATAGCATAAGATAACCTGATTATAAACAAGCTTATTTGTCGTACTCACTCTAGCCTCCGTATAAAGACATGAGTTAACCAAAAAACAGCGCTGATTTCAGCTTTTTGGAATGTTGAAGCTTTTCGAAGGTAATTTCAGCCTAGCAATCATCCCCCTTTTCTGTTTTCTCCTTTTTTACTTCACCATCACTAGCCAAATTCTGTTTTGAGGCTATGCCAACTCGTCCAGAATTAACAACTGCCAATTCAGACCCCTCAATTCTTGCACAAACAATTAAAGAAGCGGCCAGCCCCCAGATTGTCTCTGACACATAAAACGGAAAATTTGATCCATTGGATTTGCATTCACATCCTTCCATAGCACTGTAGGTTTTCAGAGCCAAATTGAAATTATTATTCTTTGCAAAACCAGTTGTCATGGCATTAAAAGCTACACATTACGAACTTGCAGCCCCTCAAGCACATCCACACCATCATCGAGACTTCAACTTGAATGCATAACCATAAATGATTTTGCCTTGTCCTAATGCTGCAACACAACCACAAGCCTTCAGGATGCAAACTATAAAGGTCACATCTGGCTCAATCCCTTCTTTCTGAATCTGCTGAAAAAGGTAAAGAGCTGCGTCGCTAAAGCCCGACTCAACATATCCCATGATAATCGAGCTCCAAACCACAACATTTCGCTTTGGAAGTCCTTCAAACACATGAAATCCATCGTCACGCTTACCAGCCTTTAGATACCTGCCTATTAAGCTGCTTGCGACCATTATGTCCCTATCCCAACCACTTGCCACAATCCTGCTTGTGTAAAAACTCCAATCATTGATGTCCATGCAACAGCATCCTGGTGTGGAAGCGTGTCAAACACCTTGTATGCCTTTTCTAGCATCCTCCATTTCCCATTGCCCAATCAAAACCAATATCAAGGGGGGCATAAAATCCATGAGCCGAAAGGTCCACTCGCTCTAGGTGGCAAGCATTCTGAGCAAATGATATTGATGAATGCCTTTCTCTAACAGGCTTGTCAGCGTTCCTCTCTGAACAAGAAGTTGTCATGTAGTTGCAAATACCTCGCGTTAACCATTTAATCGCCTCTTCAAGTACCTAAAATCAAACATCTTTTCCTGCCAAATAGACCACATTAGTGCATAAAACCAACCATTTTGTGAGCTAACATACTCCCCTCTTCTTATTTGCGACGTCGTCCTCGACGAGCCCAATATGTTCCTGCACTCAATTCATCCAACATTTGCTTCATCACTCAATCAGATACAAACCTTTATCTTGCATGCCTGTTTTCTTCTTCCTCAATCTAGCACCTGCAATCACCCTCATACAATCATCGGTTAGTACCAAAATCCAATCATTCCGCTTACCATCTTTATCCATCTTCTCCCATCTTCATCGACATGTCCACCTGTCTCCAAAATTAAAACATTAGAACCTTTCTTCATCAAATCACAATATGTACAACCAAAATGAAAAGACAATCATATCCTTCATCCACATCACACATCTATACTCAGCAGACACATCATGATCCCGCATCACTCATGCATTCTCATCACACACAACACACATGCAAGCAAAAAGCCCATCCACATTCCCTCTCGTCACTCTTCTCGACTATTCGTTCAACACATCACAAATCTTTGTTCCACATGCATACTCAATACACTTTCCACACACACCATATATAATCAAAACCATTCCCCACTTTTATTTTTGATACTCTTCTTGGCCATACGATCGCTTTCCTGATTTCTTTTTCTCGTTTCTAACTGAGTTCTCTCGCTGATTTTTCATTCCCTTTCTACCTAGGGTTTCCACTACCCGCTTTTCTTCCTATTTATCTTTCGTTTTTTGCTTGCTCATCGACTAAATCCTATGCTGGGTCACCACCACACCACTCTAACTTGATGAATATACGGCAAAGGCCTCTCAAGTCTAATGTCGGGTCACCTCGACAAGACTACTCATCGTCGACATGCTTCAGGACATCGCAAGTAGTTGCACACCCTAAGAGCCAAAATGAACACTTCCTAAGAGTTCACAGATGAATAAAGAAACTAGCACGCTTGGGTCCCTCAAGTCCAAGTCTTCCACAGACACGTTGCAACCAAAACCCTAGCCGAGCTTAAGCTTCGATTCGATATGCCTCATCAGGAGTCCACACATAACCCGAATCCCCACAACACGTACACACATTCCCATCCGAGCATCATGCTCTCTCGCCTCTCTTTTGTCCCCCCTTGAGAGAGGAATTCGTCTAATTCATTTTTTTTTTCACATTTTTCTTTTTTTTTTTTCATCAATTTTTTGACATATTTACTCACACTTGTCGGCCTACACCGAAGCTGGATGCGCTCGTGGCCTCGACCACCCGATCGAGTTTATTCCACCCATCTACCAACCCAACGCAGCGCGCGACACACAGACAGCTAGCCCTATGCGAAACTGACATCGGTTCGTGGCTTTGACCACCCGGCCAAAGTGGGTCCACCCACCTATCGGCCCACATAGGCGCGTAGCCACATGCACATGTACATAAACATATTTTTTTTTTTCATTTTTTAAAATCTCGCATCTCGAGAATTAGGAGACAAAAGAAAGGATGTTTTCCCAACCATCCCGATCACGACACACACATATAAACTCCCTATAGACATCCCGATGAGACACATCTCCTCTCTATTGCTACTCGAGCCAAAATCCGGCTACTAATGCCATGGTCAACTTTTCCTCTCGAAACCCACACACACTAACTACTTTGTCAACCTGAAAACCTCGAAAAATGCCACTTCAATCCTAAGCATACAACAGACTTGGTCCGTCCGTCCTCACATCTCTGACTCGCAACCCGCAAAGCAAACCCTAATCAAACTCAAGCCGTCCTCACCGACATCCATCGCCTCATCTAATTTTTTTATCTCCAACCTCTGCCTTGTAGAGATTCCACCTGACCTGATAGATGACACGGAAAACTACCATTGGCCGTTGTACTTCTTAGTGCCTCAAGCCTCGCTGCTAGGTCTCTTAATCCTTGTTTGTTGTGCTCAATATCACTCTGATATTGGAACAGGTCAGAATCAATGCTTCAGAACCGATTCCATATTTGCTCCATCTCTTTATCCTCTCTCACCCTTTTTGCAGATCCGAGGGGAATATCCTCCCTCTTCTCAACTCGAACAGTCAACTTCTCGACTTCCTCTCTAATCGATCTTTCCTCCCAAATCCTACTCATATTTTCTTCATATAGATCATCTACCTTTTTTGACAACTCATTCTTCATCTCTTCTAACTCTGCTCCGAACGCCCTCAACCTGTCCAACACCATTTTTAGCTCTTCCTCCATTTTCCCTGTTCTTGGGTCCTCCACTTGTCCTCGCGTCACGCCATCTTTCTGATTCATCCACCTATCGAGCTTGCTACTCAACCTTGCATTCTCTTTCTCTACATGTCTCATTTTCTCATCGCTCTCTGCTTGGGCACTCTTCATTCTTTCTAGCTCTAGGTGGAACTCCTCACATGCCTTACCCGCTTGATCACTGTATCGATGGATTATGCTTTGTACCTTCTCAATTTCATGCTCCATTCGTTCGACTCTCCTCATCAGATCATCCCTATCTCTTGAGGGCTCTTCTTCGATCATGACATGGTAGCAGTCTATCGTTACCCGACCAGTTCTAATGTCCAAGACTTCTTTTCTCATTTGCCTTTCCCTTCTAACCCCGCTTTGACGCTGAAGTGTTTGGATTTGTCTTTTTAAGTTGTTGTTTTCCCCCTTTAACTCTTTATTCTTACTTTCCACCGATCGCATTTGCTTTTCCCAATTTCCTAGGACTTTTGCCATTTTCACTTGATTTTCCTCTATTCTCTCCATCTTGACCTTATCGCCATCCCGATCCACATGCAGCCAATTGACTTGACATTCTAGGCTCTTCACAAGTTCTACCAAGCCTTGGTCCGGAGATCCAGTGTCCTTGTTCTCACTTTCTCTTGCGGTCTTTGTCGACGAAGTAACTCCGCTCTTGTCAACTTCCACATACAAAGAGGATAAACACCTATCGGATTGATTCATTGCGACCTTTACGTCAGTCACATCTTTTGAGCCACACACGTGCTCGCATAGTCTCTTTTTCTCGCAATCCGCACATGTGGGGGCAAAATCCAACGGGGTGCATACGCGAGGGCAATATTTGGCTATATGCCCAGTCTGCTCACAACACCAGCATCTCACATAATTTGATATCGGGCCAAACCGTCGACCTTGGTTCACATGATGTCTCATGGTCGGACCAGAATATATCCATCTTCTATTTTGTCCATAATTTGTTTGCGTCATGTTGGCCTTTTCAAAACCATAGGCTTGTCTTTGTTGGGCCATAATTTTAATGAAAATCAAAGCAGATTTGGGATCGACTTGGTTGTGCCACACGATTGGGGCACCAAGCAAACTCGTAGCACTCTCTATGAGATGTGCTAAGCCAATTCCCGGCAGACGCACCAAAATGAAGAACTCCTAAGCCCAAGGGAAAAGATGCACACCGAGGCTATTGATTTGCCAAATTACTTGAAGTCGACCTATCAATCCTCTTCTAAGTCCTCAATAAGGCATTAAGAACACTCTCTTCCTACTCCCACTTCCTGTCTCTTGCCCTTCCTCTTTTGCTAACTCCCTTTCTCTCAGCCACTCTCTCACACGCATATACTCCCGCACACTATCTCACTCACATATGTTTAGATTTACCATGCACGCATACTCTTGTTTTCCCTCTTCTGCTCATTATCACGCACACACACATAAACACACACTTTTTACCCCTCTTACTCACTCTCCCTTTCACAAGCCTCCCTTAACCCTCTTTTCTCTCCTTCCTCTTTACTCTCACTTTTCACACATATACTCATGCAATCACAATTAGCATGTTCCTCCCCTTCATAGCCAACCTTTTGAATTATTTGAGACAGTTTATGTATATCCAAGGATTGCCTTAGCATCCAACACTTACGGATGTGATTACTTCATCTACAGCCACGAAATAATACCTATAGAAACAGTTTGAACAGTTCAGTTGCACTCATATTCAATAACCTTGCTCACATTTAGGCCCTTGAAAAAAATGCGTTGTCATTTTTTCTTTTTTAGAGCAAATGAACTTGCACATAGAAATACCATTACATCAAAGTTGTTGTCATGTTATACCTAAAGCAATGAACCGATAGTTTCGAGGTATTAGCGTTTTTATGTTTAGAAAACATAACTCAGAAATGTAAAACAGATCAAGAATGAGAACAATTTCATCGCCAAAACAAAAGTATAAAGTGAGAAATACTCCACTCCTTATTCGCGTCAGAAAGTTGTCAATTCTCTCTCTGTGGAAAGATCATACTAAGTTCATCAGCAATGGAGAAATACTTCTTGAGCTTCAGCAAGGTCTTCTCCCGAATAGAGGATGCTACGCCAAAATTCCTTCATCATATCTCTCCCTTTCTCTGCCATGAGAGTACTTGCTATCCTCAACCTTCAGGGTGTTTCTCTCTGTACACAGCTTCCCTCAACTTCTGATTTGTCCAGCCCTCCTGATCAACACCGCTCCCCAATCTCGGGTAACTACCTCTGATTTCTTTAGTCGACCCCCCCCTTAGAGAGAGAGCCCTGTGCTCAGGTCTCCTTACTTTTATACTTGTTTTTGCTACCCCAAAGAAATCCTCCAGATGCTGCACCTTCAATTCCTCGATACTATTATGTCCCCAAATCTGCACTTGCTCCTGTCCTCCTCAAATTGGTCGATGGTGCCCCTCCCCGAACTGTTATTCTTCCTTTGCCCTTAAATTCCACTTTCACAGATGATTTACGAAGACTTTAACTGCTTAGAACTTGGTGATGACTACTAGCCACTTTCCTCCATTAGCTTTTCTACGAAGACTGTGATTGTGCTTCACTTCCTCTTTCTTCCTTCAAACCTTCATTGAATGAATCGCAAGTACTTTGCTGATCTTTGGCTTTCTTTTGTGATTGAAAGGCATCCATAGTAAGGTAGTGTATAACTACAAATGGCTTCGAAAACCTGAAGAAGAAAACTAAATGCGATTGAAGAATGCCACAAGAAGAAGCATCATTGGCGCTGCCCTAATGACAATCCCTGCCAAGCGAAAGAGAAAGAATCCATCAGGAAGGCATCTATCTGGTACACGGAAGTGCACATCCCTAAATCCATTTCCCTGTTTCAGCTTAGACATGCCTTCTACAGCATGGCGACCTCCCTACTTTACAGTAGCTTGCACCTTCCTCATCTATCATTCACACTCCTTCCCCTTTGTGCTAGAGTGCCCCCCCCTTTGAATGTCTCCGAATCTTCCTGTACCTCAACACCAGATGCTCAGATAAATGACACTCCTCCTTGATCAGATCGGGAGCCTTCAGCACCCGATGTACCTGCACTTGATAAAAAAACAGAAGCGCCCTTCCCCCCATTCAACTTCTGAATTCCTTCGGGTCTCCTCAGCTTTTCCTCTTGAAGCTACCGATCGAGAGGAAGAGCTCAAGCTACGCTTCCCCCTTGCACAAACTTCCTTTCTCCCCCCTTTCTTCGTGGACCCCTAAAACAACAGTTGCCCCCCCTTTTTCCCCTTGTACTGAGAAGCTCTCTTGTTCGCCACACCTGCTCACGGAAGTAGCGGGCCCCTCGACAAACATACCTCCTCCTTCTATTTCCACTCAGTGAGTAAAACAAAACCGAGAGAGAAATGTCATGCGGTTGTTATGAAACTAAGGCCACCAAAATGAATTCTTTTTCCTGCGCTTGGACTAACAGAGCATTTATGTGATGCATGTGTGCTCAACTAACCGCAGATGGCCATCCAACCACTAATTCATCTATTGTTAATTCACCCACAACAGATCAGAACTGAATTTGTCCCTTCCAGCCAAGATGGTATCCACATAAGTTCACACATGGTTACTTGATGTGGATAAGAATCTAAGAGATCAACAACTGTTAGGCCATTTTTATAGATACGGCATTTGTCATCGCATTCATATCACATCCTTTTTCTACGCGCATTTTTATGATTGACAAGAAACCACATTTAGCAGCCAGATGTAAAGACTGAAATTGACCACCATCTGTTGTGCATACCCAAAATTCAATATCTACCCCAGTCTCTACAAGGATCTCAACTGCAGAAGCATTTCCACAGAGTGCAGCATGGCACAGAAGTGAACGGCCCACTTGCAAAGAGTTGGCTGAAACATGCTCAAGGAGCATACGCAATATTGTTCCTGTAGCTTCCCATTACTCCACAGCACACCATATTGCAGTTTGGGGTTATACCATTCCAACATCCACTCTCAATGGCCTCAACTCCCTCCTCGATGTCATCCACGCTTTTCAGCATCGAAGTACTCGGCTCACTCTTTCTCTTGAACCATCTTCTCTTCTTCTCTACCTTAAGCTTTGTGGCCTTTTTGCCCTTTTTGTGTTTGCCACAATCCTGTGATGAACTTCATGCACATACCATGAATCAGATAAGCGAGCACATAGTTTAAGTACAGACAAGTACATTATATTGTTGGGTTGTGTGCCCTCTAGCTCCATCTGTTCATACAGCTTGAGAATCTACTGAGCATATTCAGCACTTGCTTGTGTAAAAGCTCCAACCATTGATGTCCATGTAACAACATCCTGGTGTGGAAGCCTGTCAAACACGTCTTTTGCTCAGGATAACCAACCACCTTGTGCATACATGTCAACCAAGATGTTACCAAAAGATGATTCCTTTTGCAAGAGCCCCAATCTCTCTATCTCACAGTGTGTATCCAGGCCCTTGTCAGGTGCCCCATGCTGCTGAAGGTTTTCAAGGCACAAATAAAAGTGACTAGATTAGGAACCACATTCGCATCTCTTATACAGATCAATAGCATAGTGCAGCTGCCCAAAATTCAAGTAAGCTTTAATGAGGGCATCCCATGCCACCACATCTCTTTTCTTTCCACAACACCCTCCTCCAAGCCACCTTGATTGAAGTCAATTGCTATCGACCAACATCTTTTTGTTGCAAAATACCTGCACTCGTACATGCACTATGCAAAATGGAAGTTTATTAGTGCACAAAAACCAATAGATTATTTGGCTAACAAGAGATTTGAAGGTTTCAAGGACTGCTTTTATACACTTTCATCATTTGAAAGTTAAAGGCTACATCAAAACAGGTATCTAGAGGTTTTTCTAGAGAGTTTTGAGAGATCTCTTTCATGGCAAGAAAGTTCATCTAAGAAGAAAAAATTGGAGATGGGATGAGTTTTTTGTTTTCAGCCAATTTTCTATTGTAAGTTGGTTGGATATCAAGGTACAAATGTGATCTAGAGAGGTAACTCTAGAAAGGAAATTCATCATTCAGACAAAAGATTGGTGAATTTAGTTGTTTCAGACATTTGAAGCAAAATTTTGATTCAGAGATATGAGGAGATGATAAAACATGTTTCTATATTCACTTCCATTTGTATACCATGTTTGTTTTATCTCTTACTCTTAGTACTAGAGAAAGAGAAAAAGTTCATTTGAAGAGGTCAAGAGTGTTTGCTACTTCAAGATGAAGAGAATAAATGGTATGGAAGAGAAGTTTGAAGATGTTAACATCATCATCAGGTGGAAGAAAGATGCAGAAGAAGAAAGTCCATAATTTCCAAAAAAAAAGTAAGACTTCCTTTTCTCTCATATTTTCTATATACTTTTCCTATTTTATCCTCTACACCCAAAGACAAGTCTACGAGAACATCTTGTGTGAAGAAGAAGCAGTTTCTTGTTTTGCATTACACTTGGTCATGATTTAGTAGATTTGACAAAGAATTGCATTGAGAGAAAGAAAAGCAGCAGATTTTGAAGACAACTTGTATGTTCTAACTCATTTGTATGAGTTATATATATGTTGAAAATTTTAAGCAGGCAGCTTATATGTTCCCTCAAAGAATTCTTGGAGTGTCAATATAGAGCTACTTGGTATATGACAAGTTGTAGAGAAGTATATTTCTTCTTTATCTAACTCTTAAGGTAAAAGAGTTTTTTGTAGCAGATGTTGGAGACTTGGGTTGAGGTTTTATGTTTGGAAAAGGTTTCCTCGTATTCAGTATGTTCAGTATTTTCAAAAAACTTCAAAAAATTCAGATTGTTGATGTACAAGGCAATGGAGAATCTACTTTCTGTGTTTGTCTTGATTTTTGGATACATGTTTGTATTCAAAAAGGTGTTCCATAATATCCTATCACTTGATTGAGAAGTGGAGTTAGCCAAAAGAAAGTCAAGCAGGTACTCTCACATTTCACCCGGGTAGAATATGAAAGTTATGAAGTATCAACTTGTAGCTTTTGGAGTTCTCAAGGTGAAAAGTTTGTCCACTTATATTTCAAGTAGGAGTTGCGAATTCTTGGGAAGGATTTGTTTGAAGAAAAGTTTTACAACTTTTTGAGAAGCATGGACACTTGGAGACATTCAGGTAAATAAATCAAACATTCAGTCATGAAGGTTTGATGAGAGCATATTCTACACAGGAGAGATCATTGATCTTGAATAGATCTTGTATGATCTTGAGTATTTATGAGTCAGTTGTCTATCATTTGTTTGTGAAGATTCTTAACATTGGAAGAAGTAAGTCAAAGATTCAGATTCTATCAGATTTGTGTTGTAGAGAGATAGAAGAAGATACTTGTTATGTTACAAAAGGTTATGAATCCTATAAAGCTTTTAGCAAGGTTTTGTTATGTTAGGTTCAGCTAACCTTATTCTACAATTTGGAAAGCTGAGGAATGAAATGGAAAGCTATTGGCATGTGTACAGTGCTAATAAAAAGGGTTCAGCGATTTTGTTTCAGATACAGGTATTGATCACTGAAGATCAGATTTATTGAAAGAAGGAAGACGTTCCAGATTTCATAAAGTCTGATATATTTGAAGAAATTCTGAATACTAGTGTTAAATCATCCAGGGGGGTGATGAAACATGAATATTTATTTTCCGCCATATGTGAAAGAATGTAAAGTCATACCTACAGGTATTCCTATCTTTCCTTTGTCAAGTTCTCTTTATGTTCCAGCTTTGAAAGAAGAAGGAAGAAGAAGAATATTTGGAGAAAGTTCCTGTTAGGATGTTCCTGTTCAGGAGAAGGTTCCAGAGTTCTATTAAAGAGAAGCTTGATATTTCGGAAAGGCATGTTTTTAGAAGTGCACACATTTATGTTTATACCAGGTTCTGAAGGAAAGAGGTATGAAAGGCTTACAGATAGAACAAGGATGATGACATGATGGCATCATAGATTTTTTTGATGAGACTCATGTTTCAGTTAATTTTAGTTGATTTCAATTGAGTTGAGTTGATTTGACTTGAGTACAGTCAGAAATGAAATGGCAGTGTTCATAATACACTAAGTTGTGAGTTGACAGTCACAGGTTCTAGGATTCAGTTCTTGATTATTTTTAGTGTATTTACATGACACAACAGAAGTACGTTGAGAAAGCTTTTTGGAAGGTAAATGCAAATATATGGATCCTAGTGTATGTTTTCAAGTTTGTGAAAACAAGAGATAGCAGATGCAGAGTCAATACATGCTATATTTGTTGTCAAGCAGTGATTTCTTGATGTGTACACTATTGGATATCTAGTTTGCATATTTTCTCAGGTACTATGGTTCATATTCAGCAAGTTCAAGTTTTTTGAAGGAAAGTCAAATTCAATTTTGAAGAAAACTTTTGAAGAAAAGGTTTGAAGTTCTGAAGTGCGGGAGTGCAAGCTTGAAGCTTGTAATAGTTTGCAGCTTGTGACAGTTTGCAGATCCAGTCGAGATTGAACCAATATAACATTGCAGGGGGATTGTTGGAAAGCAATGTTCTATTGATTTCAACAACTTTCCATTGGATCATTTGTTATTCTATTGATGAAATTGTCCAGCTATATTGACATGTGTATATCTTCTTTGTATTCCCTATACAAGAAGAGGGTGCAGGCGCGTTGGTTATGGGAGCAACCTCCCATCCCTACCACCTGGGTTCAATCCCCGGCGACGGCAGCATGTTGGCAAGATAATTTTTCTTAGTACTTTTGCTTTTGGAAAAGCGGACAATGAGCGGGTGAAATAAAACACCAACGGATGAGCGACGCGATCTTGCTTTATTACGATCATGCTTTATTAATGCTTTTGGAAGAGATATAACAGCTATATAAGAAGCTACTGGGCTCATTGTATGCATCCTTCACCTAATATTCAACACAAGCTTTGGAGAGCTTGGACGTCAATAGAGGTGATGTTTCATCTAACACATGGGGCAGCCATGGTGCTAACTTGAAGCATGTTGAGGAGCGGCTATGGAGTTCTTCTTGGAGAAGATGAAGAGTGTGCTCACACTCTTTCTCATGGAGAGGAGGTTATGTCTTGTTCATGGAAAGAGAACTTGGTCATTAACAGCTTGATGGTGAGGATCGGCCATCTACATGGTGTATTTGAAGATTGTCTTCTTCATGAAGATTTCGGGCTACTTCAAAGACATTTGATGGTGTTTAACATAAAAATTACATCTTATGTTAAGTATTCAGGTACATATTCTCTTTATGCACACATGTCCTACTTGGAGTTTATGGAGGTAGTAGCATCCATATTAGGAGGAGTCCTATTCGGCATAGGTACAAGAGAATCAGTACGTATATGCTTTATGCATATTTGGATGAGGTGTTTGAGAAGGTGTGTTCACATGAGTTTGAGGATTTCTAGTACAAACTTGTTAGCATTCATTGCTACTTTTCAAGTATGTGATCTTTGTTGGTGCAATACCATCAACAATTGATGTTTTGATGAAGAGTTGAAGTCAAGGTTTGAAGGAAAGATTCAAGTTGTGGAGCAAGGAAGAAGAATACATTCAGAAGAGGAAGATATGTACACATATGTACAGATAGTTCACTTATATCTTTGAGAAGTCATAAGGTTGTAAATTTTTGTATATATATACTATGAAAATGTCAGGGCAATTATGAGAGAGCATGAGAATAGAGTAATCAGAAGTTGTAAGAGTCATTAGACATCTTATAAGTTAGTTGAACTCTCTCTCTCATCATTCAGTTGTAAACTCCTTCAGAAATGAAAGAAATTTGCGCTCGATGTTTCTGAGTTTTTTCCTTCTGTGTTAGATCTTTTGTGAAATGCTTTTGTACAAGCCTAAGTCTATAGGTGATTGACCTCTGTACAAATTTTCAGCTTCCAATTGTGATCAGGGTGAGAGAATTGAGTGTAGGAACATTTACATGTGTAAATGAAAGAAGAGAAATTGCAGAAGACACATTTTCGATGGTCAATGATTTGATCATTTCTCACTCCATAGTTTAAAGTTTTGTGCAAGCAAGCACTCAATCTTTAAGTTGGAAGGTAAGCTACTTGTGGCTAAAAGTATTTGCTTAAACGGGTTCTAGTCTTGGAGAACCATGTCTTAAAAGTTGAAGGTGTCAAAGTCGACTCTACAGGGTGACAGTTTTAGACATAGGTAGCTTGTTGAGTTCATTTCTCAAGTTATACTGAATCTTTTGGAGTGATTCAACTTGGAAAACGTGCGCAATCTATAGGCGACACCTTGTGCAAAGTTTCATAAAAAACTTTACACAATTGATAGGTCAATGAGAAAGATATGTGCAACAGACTTTCTGTAGAATCATCATCTTCACAGATTTTTCAAAATCTTGATAATTGAGTATTGATCTTCTAAAATTGGTGAAGGTTTGAGTTATTCTTGTTATAGAGGTGCTCTAAATACAAGAGTAACTTGTTCTTTTGGAGATTAACACTCTCCATCAGTGGTATCCGAGCAGGAAACATCAGAATTGAAGAAAGGAGGATCCCGACTGCTGCAGCTACAAAGAATTCAACATCTGACGGTTCAAAAGGTGAAAGCTTGAGAGCAAAGCTTGAGAAGGAGGTCATACAACACCAAGGAAGACAAAAGGAGTATCATTCAAAGTAAAGGTACATCTATTACTCATAAAGTTTGAAGAATTCAATACACAGGAGAAGGAAGGATGGGAGATTCTCTTCAAATAGAGAAGTTGGATAGAGAGAACTATCCAGCATGGTCAATGAGGATGGAAGCTCATCTAATGAGCAAAGACTTGATAGCTTACATTACATGTGAAGAAGAAAAGCCACAATTCAGAGATCCTAGTGTTCCAACTAGGGAGGAATTATCATATTTGAAGAATTCGATGAAAAGAGATGCTCAAGCTAGGAGCATTATCTATATGGCAGTCAATGACTATTTGCTAGCTCACATTAGAGGTCGTGAAAGTGCAAGTGATATATGGAATGCTTTGGAAGAGCATTTCCAAAATACCACAAAGTCTAGGAAGGCATCCTTGTGGGCAGAATTTACCACTTTCAAGAAGAAGGCCTCTCAATCCATCTCAGATTATGTAACAAGGATGAAAGACATTGCAGATGCATTAGGAGCTGTTGATGAAGACATTGAGGAGGATAAATTGGTAAGGCAAATCCTTACAGGTTTGAGAGGTGATGACAAATGGAAGCCATTCATTTTGTCTATTGAGTTATCACTTGATCATTTCACTCCTGATTTAAATCAGTTGCTAGGACATATGTTAACCTTTGAGCAGGATGTCAAAGGTGAAGGTGACAAGAGTACAGGTCATGCAATGTACTCAAGGGATAAGAAGAAAAATAGCAAAGGGAAACAACAAGCAAATGAAGATGAAGGCACAACTAGTCAAGCCAACTTCCTAAGAGGAAGAGGAGGTGGCAAAGGTAGAGGAAGAGGCAGGAATAATAAAGATGGAGTCAAAGCTTGCTGGATTTGTGGTAAGACAAATCACCTAGCTAATGATTGTTGGCATAATACTCAGAGTAATGGTGGATATAATCAGAATCTTAATTCAAGAGGAAGAGGTGGCAGAAATCAAAGAGGTAATTTCAGAGGTAGAGGTAGTAGGGGTTACTTTGGAAGAAATGCAGGTAGAGGATTCCAAAGTCAACAATATAACAAAACCTACTACAATTATGCTTCATATCAGAAGGAGGATTCAACATTGATAATGAATGCAACTTGTGAAAGGCAAAGTGAAGACCAAAGAGTCTTCTAGATTGACTCAGGGTGTAGCAATCACCTGAGTGGCAACATAGCATTGATGACTGATTTGGAAAATAAGGTAACTAATCATGTTGTTCAAACAGGTGACAATACAAAGCATAATGTGAAGTCAATTGGATCAGTAAAGGCCAAGGATGGTAGCACCTTATTGAGTAAGTTCTTGTATGTTCCTACAATTCCTAAGAATCTGATAAGTGTAGGAAAAATTGTTGAAAAAGGTTATGAAGTTAGGTTCACCAATGAAGGAGTGTTTGTGGAAGACCCTAGCAATGGGTATAAACAAATTGTTTCAGGGAAGAAAGAAGGAAGATTGTTCACATTGAAGATTCAAGGTAATGTTGGTCATGCCTTGTTTACTTATGGAGGACATAAGATCTCTGAGTTAGATCTTTGGCACAAGAGGCTTGGACATTTCAATGAAAGAGGTATCAAAGACATGATTAACAATGGTTCAGTGCTTGGATTGCCTAATGTTGCAGGTCAACATATGACATACAGATGTGAGGCATGTCAATTAGGTAAGGCTCATAAGCAATCTTATTCCAAGCATGGTTTTATGTATTCAGAGAAGCTTGAGTTGGTACACACAAATGTGTGGGGACCATCAAAGGATTTCAGTATCAATGGCTCAAGGTATTATGTGATTTATGTTGATGATGCTACCAGATGGATCACTATTTATGTGATCAAAGATAAGTCAGAGGTATTCAATACATTCAAACATTATCATGTGTATGCAGAAAGAATTACAGGCCATAAATTGAAGAGACTAAGGTCAGATGGAGGGGGAGAGTATTTCTCTAATGAGTTTAGTGATTACTTGTGGAATGCAGGTATAAAAAGGGAGGTTACTTGCAGGTACTCTCCTCAACAAAATGGTGTAGCAGAAAGGAGGAATAGAACTCTTGTTGAGTTTGCAAGGTCCATGATGAAGGAGAAGAATTGCCCAAATTACTTGTGGGCTGAGGCTGTGAATACAGCTACTTATTTGGTTAATAGGTTACCATGTAAAGCTTTGCAGGGTATGACACCTTATGAAGCTTGGTGGGGTAAGAGACCTACCTTGGATCATTGCAAAGTATTTGGGTGTTTGGCATATGCATATGTGCCATCACAATTAAGGCACAAATTGGAACCTAAAGCTGAAAAGTATGTGTTCATTGGTTATGATGATAAGCAGATGGGATATAGGTTGTGGAGTCCATCCACAAAACAATTTCTTGTATCAAAAGATGTTACATTTGATGAGCAAGGTACTTGGTATGCAGGTACAATCAATATTAATACAGGTGATGAAGAAGTTGTGAGTCAAAGGAAAGGTAAATCAAAGGTTCAGATATTTGATGAAGAGGAGAATAATGAAGTGCAGGTTGAAGTTGAAGAAATGCCAAGATTTGATCCTGAGTGTGATGAACCAGAAACCTCAAGGAGTGGAGAACTCAGAAGGTCATCAAGGCACAAGTGGCAACCTACAAGGTATAGCTATGGCACTTCTTTTTTGGCTACCAAAGATTATGCTTACATGATAAAGGCAGATGAAGACCCTTCTACATATGAAGAGGCAAAAGGTAAGGAAAATTGGGAGAAAGCTATGCATGAAGAATATGATGCATTGATGGAGAATCAGACTTGGGAATTAGTTCCTAAACCAAATAGCCAGAAAATCATTGGATGCAAATGGGTCTACAAGACAAAGAGATTTGCAGATGGAAGTGTGTCTAGGTACAAAGCTAGACTTGTTGTGAAAGGGTTTGCTCAAAAATATGGTATTGATTATGATGAGACTTATAGTTCTGTGGCAAATATGACAACCATCAGGACACTCATAGCTATTGCTGCATGTAAAGGTTGGAAATTATGTCAATTAGATGTGAAGAATGCTTTCTTGAATGGTTACATTTCAGATGATGTTTTCATGGAGCAACCTTAAGGATTCAGAGATGGAAGGTATCCAGATCATGTGTGCAGGCCCCAAGGGCATGTAATTATAGACTTATAAAGTTCTTGACAGAACTTGGATTTCAAGTATCAAAAGCAGATAGTAGTTTACTTGTTAAAGCAAGTAATGATGGGTTCATATACATGTGCATATATGTTGATGATATAATTCTTACAGGTACAGATGAGAAAGGCATTCAAAGCCTAAAGAAGCAAATGGAGAAAGAGTTCAAAATCAGTGATTTGGGAGACTTGTCATATTTCTTGGGGATGGAGATTTCATACACTCAACATGGAGTGTATGTGACTCAAGAAAGGTAGTTGAGAACATGTCATCAACATAGACAACAATGATCAGAAGCACATCATTAGCACGCTTAAGATATAAGGTGCTTTCAGTTGGACTGTTCTCAAAACCATGTGCAATCAGATAGGCATGTATCTTCTCATACCAAGCACGTGGTGCTTGCTTTAAACCATATAATGCCTTTCTTAACCTGCACACCTGGTTTTTCATGCCCTTTCTGCACAAAGCCATGGGGCTGAAAGACATACACTTCTTCATGCAAGTCACCATTCAGAAATGCTGTTTTAGTATCCAACTGATGTACATTCCAACCATGATGGGCTGCAAGTGCACAAATGCTCCGAACAGTAGTCATACGGCATGTAGGTGCAAAGGTCTCATCAAAATCAATGCCTCTTTCCTGCGCATAACCCTTTGCAACAAGCCTAGCCTTATACTTGTCAACTGTACCATTAGGTTTACGCTTCAGCTTGTATACCCACTTAGTGCCAATGGCTTTCTTGCCAGGGGGCAAGTCACATAAAGACCATGTACCATTCTTCATTATAGCATCATATTCAGATTGCATGGCAGCCATCCAGTTTTTTGAATTCTGTGCTTCATCAAAAGAAAGAGGCTCATTCTCATCACAGAGACTAGACGCAGCCATAGCATAGCAATCTGATGCAAAGGAGGCACTATGAGAGCCTGAACGAGTACGATATGACAAAGGTGCATCTAATTTGCTGTCACGCAAAGTCTGCACCATCCATTTTGGCATAGTTTTTGCCTGCTCAATATCAGCTCTCTCATCAACAAGTGCATCATGTAAATCTGCATCAGAAATAGAATGATTTGCATCATCATATGAAACCTGCAAAGGTTGAGAAGTTGCCTCATTAGGACCAGCACTAGACTGTCCACCTGTAAAAAAGAGGCATCAACGTATCATACATGTCTTTAGAGCTAACAGATGTCTCCTTAGTACATGAAAGCAATGGCTGAATAGCATCTTCCACAAAGACAACATCACGGCTAACCAGAATGCGTTTAGTCTGTGGATGATACAGACGATAGTCTCTACTTTCAGAACTGTACCCAACAAAAATACATTTTACTGCCTTATCATCAAATTTTCTGCGATGTTGTTCAGGCACTAATGCATATGCCAAACAACCAAAAACACGCAGATGAGCAATAGATGGCTTGCGGTCATGCCAAGCCTCATATGGAGTGATAGACTGCAGCGCTTTAGTGGGACACCTGTTCAGTACATATGCTGCACACATGACAGCCTCCAGCCAGAAACTATGTGGTAAAGCTTGACTTTTGACCATGCACCTCGCCATCTCCATGAGTGATCTGTTCTTCCGTTTAGCAAATCCATTCTATTGAGGTGTATACGGCACTGTACACTGGTGTTTTATCCCACGTTCAGCCAGAAATGCATTAAAATCAGAAGACATATATTCCCCCCCTCGATCAGAACGGAGGGTGCCCATTTTACATGCTGATAGATTTTCAACCAAAACCAAAAACTGTTTGAAGCACAAATACACTTCGGACTTTGCCTTCAATGGATATACCCATGCATGCCTGGAAAAATCATCAATGAAGGTCACGAAGTAAAGGTAATTTCCAAAAGAGGGTGTCTGCATAGGACCACAGACATCACTATGTACAAGCTACAATTTCTGCGTAGCCCGAACTGAACCATCTTTTGGAAAGGATGAATGCTGCATTTTGCCCAAAATACAGCCTGTACAAACATGTTTTCCAGGTGCCTCAAGTTTGGGCAAAGAGGACACCATTTCTGATTTCTGCAGGCGTAGCAAACTAGCAAAATTCAGATGACCAAAGCGTGCATGCCAAAGCTTTGCATCTGACATAGCCTGAGAATCATGAACTGCACATGCCGAATCATTCATAGATCTTTCATAGTCTATGAGCTTATATAGCGCACGACATAAAATGCCAGAAGCAATAATAACATCGCCATTTGACAGATCATGAACTGTACATGTGTTATCAACAAATTTCACAACCAAGCCAATCTTGGCTAATGCAGAAACTGATAACAGATTCTTCTTGATCCCTAGTACAAATAAAGCATCTGACAAGGTGAAAGAACTACCTTCAGCAGTAGTCAGAATGATCTTACCAACTCCCATAACAGGATAAGAGGAGTTGTTGGCGCATGTGACAGTATTCCCTGTAGGGGAAGGCTCGAGTGAAGAGAAGAAACTACGCTACGAGGTAATATGTTTGGTCGCCCCACTGTCAAAGTACCAAACATCTGAGTCCACTGCAGACATGCACTGATCATGAGAAGATGGGTCAAAACTGCAGACAGTAGTAAACGCCCATTCTTCTTCCTGCACAAGATTTGCAGACTCTGTTTTTGGTGTAGAGGCTTCTGCAACAACCATTCCAGCCTCTTTTTTCTTTGCCTCTTTAGCAACCAATTTTGGACAGTTCTTTATGATATGATCATTTCCTTTACAGTACTTGCAAAACAATTTCTGCTTTTCTGATTTCTTCTCATCTTTATCCTGGTTCTTCGAATGTGTAGCATTTGCAGATTTCTGCTTACTAGTTGAAGAGCTCCATTTTCCTTTGCCCTTCTGACTAGCCAAGAAAGCTTGATCTGCAACTCGCATAATGGACCTGTTTTGCCTGGACTGATCTTCCTACAACAGAACAGAGACTAACTCCTCAAGTGACAAGGCATTTGGATTTCCTTTCATCATCAACCGAAGAGTAGAAGCAAAACTCTGATATGAATCAGGAAGACCATTCAAAACGGTCTGCACAAGTGAGCTATCTGGTATAACCTCATCAACAGAAATCAATTGTTCCTTCAGGTCTTTGATCTTTGTGAGAAAACTGTCCATAGAATCACCTTCATTCATGTGCTCACTCTCCAACTGTTTTCGGAGATAAGCAACATGAGCCTCATTCCTAGCTTGGTACAATGTGGTAAGCGTATCCCAAGCATCCCTAGCTGTTCTGCAAGAGCGAATGTGAGGAATAATGGCACGTTTGACAAACAAAGCTATCAATGCATGTGCCCTGGGCATCTCTGCCATCCCAACGAATCTGCTCTACAGTAGGTGACAGAAACAACAGCACGAACAGGAATCTGCGGAATATCATCTTCGACACCATCTTCATCAGCTCCAGCACCTCCAGCACTTGTAATTGCAGTACCTGTAGTTGCAGGTGTAACAAGACGTCTTTCAACACCCTGCACAATGTTCCACAATCCTTTTGCAACCAGTACATGTCGCATCATATAAGCCCATAATGGGTAGTCGGTACCATCCAACTTATCCTCAACAACCAACATACAGAATACATCACTACTTTCAGCCATGGCCAGTGACTAAAATACCTTGATGCAGAAAATTGACTGTATCTCAAGAAGTTGAACGGAACTGCCCAGACGAGTTCTGCTAGACCTGTAGCAGACTTCGAGACGCTTAAATAGCCTGCACAAGCACTGCGATAGTGCGTTCGGAGGCCGAAACGAGCTCAGATCACGATTTCGGCACCACAAAGCGAAGCTATTTTGATCTCGAAAACACCCTGAGTATGCTCGCCAAATTTCGTGCGAATCTGAGACTGCAAACGGAGGAGTGTCGACGGCACCCTAGAAGAAGCGACGACTTGCTTTGATACCAATTGTTGGAGATAGACGTCTACGAAAGCACGCGAATAGCACAAGGAAGAAGAAGAAGCTTGGATCTGCAAGAAGCCCCGTAGGGGCGCATCACTCATCTTTGCACAGAGCCTCGCAGGGGCACACACACCAAGGAAAAGCAAACAGGCTCAAAGCAATACAACAGGGTCAGATGTATGCAACCAGGACAAATCAGAGGACCAAAAGTTAGAAAGGGGTAGAGGCCGAAAAGTTCAAGAGGGTGACTAAGAACAGCACATTCCTAGTCATTGGTGGTGTGCGTGGCAACCCAAATCAACAGGCAAGACAAATGCAGCAGGCTCTAGTGTAGTAGAGCTTGAATCAAGAACAGGCCATCAAAGCTGCATGTCTGTTTAACTACAGACAAAACTGACCAAGGGTAGCGTGCGGAGAAAAGAAGTAATCAGCCGACGAAAAGCTAAAGCCTGTCAAGGGACGACAGAGACGAAGAGGGGGGGAGTGTTGCAGAGCTAAAGGAAGCACAAAGCAGAGAAAAAGACGGGCCCCAAAATTTTTCCGATTTGGACATCATATTTTTGTATCATAATCATTCTTGTAATATATTTTCCGTTGTAAAGGCACTAGAGGAGTCCTCTAGATGCATACCCGTAGAAGATTAGAGATTTACCCATGTAAAATAGTAGGAAATTAGTCTTTTAGTGAATAAAGTGCCGGTCTCTTGTGTGAAAGGACCAAACTTAGGGCACTAGTATATAAGTCACCTTGTGACTCTTTGTAAATACTTTTTTTTGCCATTGTGAAGAAGGAGCTCTACAGATTTTCGAGTTTGCCTCTTTCATGCTGATTTTGATCTTCATTTCGCTCTTGTATGTGTGTGTTATACTTGAAATGCATGTGTAGGACTGTTGTCTACCCCTTCCCCTTGGTTTTGAGTTGCTGTAGTGCGTGTGCAAGCTAGGAGGAGTTGTGGCGCGGGTGTTGGTGTCTCCCATCATTCACTATTTTTGCCATAACTTGAAGCAGAGTGGTCAGAATTGAGTGAAATCACTTCCAATAGAAGCGTCTTGTCGAGAGCTTCGAAACGAGTCCCTATTGCCTATATTCGGAGTTCTGGGTTGGGAGAAAACCTCAAAATACTTAAAACTGCTGTAAGAGGCTTGCGGCAAACACTTTCAGTATTTCAGTGAGTGTGAGAGGTAGTAGTCTTTTCTCATACATGCTAGCTAAACCACTTCATTTTCTATCACGTGTGCACACGTCTTCATACACTTGGTACGTCGTTCCTTCGGATTGACAATTAGATGTGTGTTAAGTACCCACTATACGCACTTGTGTGGCAATTGAGGTACAGTCTCATTGGCACAAGTCCTTGAGTCTTCTTGGCTCAAGTACACACGTTTTTGGTGCTGTTGCCGGGGAACTCTCAACTAAGGTGCCTTCGTGATGGTTATAGATCGAGTGTGATAGAATCGTACTTGTAGAGGCAAAATTGTCCGGTGGCAAGTAGTCAGTCACTTCAGCACTTGTTACTTCACATCTTCGAGGTGTGTGTGATAAGTTTTAGGTTTAGGTTTAGGAGGAGGGAAGAGAAGGAGGAGTTAGGGTTAGGTGAGAGGAAGAGGATTAGTGAGGATAGGAGAAGTACGAGTAGGCAAAAATCATCAAAAAAATTCCCAAAAATCACCAAAAATTAGCAAAATTCAAGTTCTGTTCAAAAAAATATAAAAACCAAAAAAATTGACTCATTTGATACTTGCTGGAGTTCTGGTATCGTGGACGACAGCGATCGGTATCGTGCTTGCAGTATCGGGCAGAGCGGGCCTTTAGAGCTTGTGTGAGAGTTCAAGGAGCAAGCAAGAGTAGATAGAGGTGAGATTTTAACAAGAATATTTACATAAAACTCACCAAACATGCACAAACACGTGATTAAACAGGTGCGCAGTATTGCGGGGGGGGTTAAACTGAACTCATTACAGATTTTTTGTGTGATACAGAGGCCTAGGAGAGAAGAGGGGAGTAAGGAGAGCAAGGGGGTGTAAAAATTTTGAAAAAAATCTTGCATTTTGGCTTGAGTATCGCGATCAGTTGAGGTTTGGTATCGCGATACCAAAACTCCCTTGTATCGCGATACTCGCCTAGGTATCGTATCGCTTGATACCGGTCTTGGTATCGCGATACCATTTTGGTATCGTGACCCGGAGTTGGTATCGCGATCGTACAATCTTCCAAGGTATCATAACGCCGGGTATCTGACTTGGTATCGCGATACCATTTTGGTATCGTGTCGCTAAGCTGGTATCGCGATCTCACCTTGCTAAGTTGGTATCGTATCGTTACTAGCAGTATCGTATCGTGTCCTTCTTTGATATCGTATCGCCCACTCACCCGGATGGTATCGTGATACTGTCATACGTATCGTATCGTCTAGGTCCTGTGGTATCGTATCGTCATAGTTCCAGTATCGTATCGCCTTGAAACTTTTGAGATCGTATCGTGATATTCCTAGTATCGTATCGCCGAGATTTTTCGTATCGTATCGCGCATAGCAGAGGTATCGTATCGTCTGCTTCCCAAGGTAGTATCGCGATACCAGGTTAGTATCGTATCGTCTTGGTGTTTGGTATCGTATCGCTGGCAGTATCCAGTATCGTATCGTTTGGACCTCTGGTATCGTATCGTGATCAACGCAGTATCGCCGAGAGCAGTATCGTCAGGAAGTGGTATCGTCCAGATTGACCCTTTCTCTTGTCAGGCACTTTAAGTCATTAGGAGAGCTACCCAAGGAGAATCTCTGAGGCATAGAGAGAGACTTGGGGGGGTGAATGAACTTGAGATCAGGAAGAGTGCTAAGTAGTCGAAGAAGTGTCATATCTTCGGTAGGAAGCGCTGCCCAGGCTAGTCACCACTCCATCTACTCAGAAACCTCTAGTGATTCGGAAGGGGAACTACACATGGCTTCAGAGGACACGCAAGGTCCAACGCCAAATAGGAATTTCATGTCTACTGTGGAAGGGGATTACCGTACCTCCTTACAATATGTGTCCACCAATGCCCAGGAGATCCCAATCTACCTGGATGGGTTAAACAGATCTGTTGCTAGGATGGTAACTTCTCAGAATGCCACAATTGTGCCCCGACCTGCTGTCAAGTACGAAGGAGGAGCATATGTAGATAAGATTGGTCATATCTATATTGTGACTGAATTTCCTGAGAGGATCAACGAAAGGGGAGAGTTCGTGGACCCAAACAACCCCGAAAGAACGCAACCTGAAGAGTTGGTATCTACCCCGAGGGGCAGGTCTCAAGTGTCACGGGTCTTGAGAGGAGATTTGATACCTCAAGATGATTACCTGTTGGAAGTCTATATGATCCATGGATCAGACCTGTTGCTTCAAATTGACTTACCGGCTCCAGGGAGAGAAGAAAGCCCCATGACATTTTATGAGTTGAAAGACCCAGATGATGAAACTAGACTTACTTACTTGGATAAGGATCAAAGGAGATATTGGCCTGTGAGTGCCTTAGACAGGGCTCGACTAAGATACATGGGTACGCCTGTATTTCCTCAGAGAGGTCAGGCAACTACTTCACAAAATCCTTTTGGGAATCAACATGAAACGGAGCAAACCACATCAGGACAGACCAGTCAACGAAGTGTGCCCAACCATACTCATGTACAGTTTGCAACTCCAGGAGTGCACACACACAATCAGGCCCACGCAGGGATAGGGAACCAGTACCGACCACCAGCAAGACCACAACCACCGGTAGGAAGACAGCCTGGAGTACCGCCATTACGACCAGCTATCCCAGTCTTCCCTGTGATGCCCAGACCACCT
Organism: Ceratopteris richardii; assembly: GCA_020310875.1. Lineage (NCBI taxonomy): Eukaryota > Viridiplantae > Streptophyta > Polypodiopsida > Polypodiales > Pteridaceae > Ceratopteris > Ceratopteris richardii. The sequence continues at coordinate 75,611,362 of CM035433.1, forward strand.
GAACCAATGAGAAGGCTGAGACCTATCCAAGTAGCTAAATGTGTAAGAAACCATTATGATGGGCTGGGAGAGCCATATGATCATATCGCAAAATTTAAACAAGTTCTAAGAGCGGAGCAAGTAGAGGACTTCTTTGTGCAGTATGAGTCTTTTGGGCTCACCCTCACAGGGACTGCTCTAACTTGGTTCCAACCTTTAGATCCCAATCAATTTGGAAACATGGAACAATTCTTTCAAGAATTCATTGGAGAATTCACAAAGAGAGGGATTAAACACAATTCTGCATCTTTAATCCATAGCTTTAAACAAAACCCTAACGAAACCGTGAAGACTGCTGCCCGAAGATTCAATCAGTATGTGGATAGATGCCCAGTAGGTGAGAGACCCACTCAACAAAAGATGATTTCACTATTTCTAGACGGACTCACCAACGGAACCCTGAGAACACTGGTGTATGTGAAGAGACTACAAACACTGAGTGAGTGTCTTCAAGAGTGCATTGATTTGGAAGACAACCTTGCCGAGGATCTCAAAGGTACAACCGACCACACTAAAACAGAAGATTTAAGGAGTACTATCACGTCCAACTCCAGTAACATGGAAGAATTAGGAGAATTATTAGCAAAGAAACTAGGAGTCCAGGGATAGAGAGCTTACCAAAACCCAGCACAAAGAGTGCCTGTGCTATGAAGATGTAATTTATGTGGAGGAGAGCACCCCACACACTTGTGCGTCCGAGGAGGGGCCGGTGCACAACCTACGTATCCATACTACAGACAGCAACAACAAGGGACTTCTTCATACTGCCACATCGAGCAAAAATACACCAATCACACCACTGAAAACTGTCCCTTCAATAGGCAAGCACGGCCTATCCAACCACCTCAATACCGACCATATGGATATCAACCAAGAGAGCCTGGTAGGGAGATGCCTAGATACAATCCTTATCCAACACCAGTAGGAGCACCAAGACAATATGAGCAAGCACCATACCCACCACCACAACCAGTACTGGGACCCCAACTATCACAACCTCAACAAGTAGTACCAGTGAAGTATGCTCAACCAGAAGAAAACTTAGAGAGAGCCATAGTACCAGCGTCAATAATGACCAATGTGGAATCAACCAACCCAGGGTATGAACCTCCACTAGGAGAGTACTATCCATATGAAGCCAACATGATGGAATATGAACCAACATATGACACGGCTTATTATGGTTATGAGGGCTATGATCAGACATATGGAGCAGAAACCGCTACCTTAATGTATACGGCTCCTAAAGCACAACAACCCATGAGACCTCCTGTGAGACCACCGGTGCAGAGAGGACCATGCTATAGATGCGGAGGGGATCACTTCATTAGGGAATGCCCTCGACCTTATAATCCACCACCACCCAGAGTTTGGGAAGGGTATTGCAGTGATTGTGGAAAGGAACATCTTTTTAGAGATTGCCCTAAGAACCCAGCCAAATCCCAAGACACTGCAACTATCAATGTGATTGAGGTCATTGAAGGATCCGGAAGTGATAAGGAGTACACGGTGCCACTAAAGGCCATTACAAGAGCCCAAACGAAACAACAAAAAGAACAACACTCGGAAGAGAAACAAAAAAGCAACAAAAAAATAAGCCCTTCAATTCAGATAGTGGAAGATTCTGAGGACCAATGTGAAAACCCCCGGAACCCGAAAGCTCAGAAATGGAAGGAAAGACGAGAGAAACTCAAGGACAAATGGGCAAAAAACAAGACTATAAACAGTAAAAAGCAAACAAAAAAATCGAATAAGCACAAGGAACAAGGGAATCCTAAGGAGACCCCTGAGCTACCCGAACCTAGCTCAGATAGGGAGAAGCCAGGATCAATTCTAGCAGACCCAAAGCCAGATGACTTAGACATGTGGTTGAAAGCCTACCGAGCTAGAATCAAGATGGGCCCAAGCGTTGAACAACATGAAAAAATCTACCCTAAAGGGGAATTAGAAAAAGAAAGACTGACCATATGCAGGAAACTCATAGAGGTAGCACAAACAACCCTAGAAAAGCCTATCCCAATTCTACCAGAGACCAGGATTGCACATAGTCTGTATGAAGAATGCTTAAAGTCCAATAACAAAGAACCTAGGAAAGAAGATGACCAAAGCGGCCAGATAACAACCCAAGAGGAATCGATGTCAATAATCCCAGATCTAAAGGCAGATTGGCCAAAAGACTTATGGAACAGAATACGAGAGGAGCAATGGAAGAAGAATGGAGATAATACACCTCCTTTTGAAGAAATAGATGGGGAAGATTGTCAACTTCACCCCAACTTGGAGGAAGTATACGAAGAAGTATCAAGACTTGACAGAGGAAGAGAGGAATCCATAAGCATTTCAACGTTGCCTAATTACATGGGAGAATACGAAAGGGAGTCAGTAATAATACGAGCACCCACAGTGCATGGAAAGGGAAAGGAAAAGGTAGAAGAGAGTTCACACAATCTAACAGAATTAAAGAAAACAAAAGTACGATGCAAATTGACGGTGGAAGAATTGCTTCGACTTAAACCACAATTATGGAAGCAAATGGCAAACCAACTAGAATCACATCCAGAGATTGGAGGACCGACAGAAAAGGAAAAGGAAAATAACTCCACAATACAAGTTCTTGTGGACAAAGTGGGAGAGTTTAGTGAAGGGGATGAGGGTAATACTTGTCTACCAGTCACACACAATGGGTACATGACCAAGGCTATTCTAGATACGGGAGCCGGGGTAGGAATTGCCACTAAGGAAATCTGGGAAAAATGGGGAAAACCTGCCTTATGACCCACACACATGAAACTCCAATTAGCAGACGGTCATGTAGAAAAACCCTTAGGAATATTGGAAAGGATCAAACTAACCACTTGTGGTGTAGAATTCGAACACACCCTAGCCATCTGTAAATTCGAGAAAGCAAACAACTACGAGATGATATTAGGACGACCCTTCATGAGACAAATGTGGGTAGTACAAGATTGGGGAAGAGATTCGTTATACCTGCAACATCAAGGAAACACCACCAAAATAAATTTGCACACATTTGCTTATCGAGATGTCCCTCCACTACAATGGAATCCAGTACACCGAGAAGAAGATGACTTATCCATTCACAGTGCTGGATCAAGTGATCAATCTTGGATGCATGAAGATGCCCAGTTGTGGATGTGTAAGGAATCCAAGAGAGAAGAGAGCAAAAGGCAACCATGGCCGATAGGACATCCTAACCATAGATCCGTAGAGGACCCCACTTACACACCTCAAATTTTCTCTGATGAGATCTTTGAGCCACATGGATGGATGGAAATATTGGCAACCCTAGATGTGTGTGTAAACGAGGAAGTTTTGACGATGAATGAATGCATAGATGAGGAAGGCTATGATGTGAACTTCTATATGGTTGTCCTGCAAGAAGTAGAAGAATGGGAAATCCTGGAAAAAGAATGGAGAGAGGAATATGAAAGCATAGAAATGGAACCAGAATTTGATCACGAAGAAAGCTGCTTAAATACTATTTAGAACCAGAAGGAACAGCAACCAACAAAGATCTTAGCAATTGAAACTGCTACTGCAATACACAGGCAGGAGGAGAACAAGAGTAAGGTAGGGCCGGACCCAGATCTTTTTGAAGTTCTTGAACACTTTAAAAAATACGAAGTGGAGGAAAGAAAAGTGGCTATTCAAATGCCTCGACGGGAGGCACGAGACGGGGAAGCGTATGACAACAAGGAACAAACGAAAAAAATTGTTGTGACAGTTGAGGAAGGAGAAGAAAGATGCACATATATTGGTAAAGATGTGTCTGAAGAAGAGGAAGAGGAACTCATATACCTTATTCGGGAGTACCGAGATGTATTCGCATGGACTTATAAGGATCTCAAAGGGGTAGAACCCACTATTTGTTCCCATCGAATACCAATGACAGCAGATGCAAAACCCTCCAAACAACGTCCTTATACATACAATGAAGTCTACGCAGCAAAGATTAAGGAAGAAATAGACAAACTACTAGCGACAGGATTCATATATGAGATAGAACATACCGAGTGGGTATCGCCACTAGTAGTAGTGCCTAAGAAAAATGGAAAATTGAGAGTGTGCATAAATTTGAAGAAGGTGAATGCGGCCACTATACGTGACAGCTACCCACTACCTATCACGGACCATTTATTAGAGAGAGTAGCAGGTAAGGAGGTCTATAGCTTCCTAGATGGATTCTCCGGATACAATCAGGTAGCTATTGCGACTGAGGATCAACATAAGACAGCATTCGCCACTGAATGGGGAGTGTATGCATTCAGAGTGATGCCCTTTGGACTCACTAATGCTCCAGCTACCTTCCAGAGATTGATGTGTCATGTTTTCAAGGAATTTTTGAAAAAAAGCATGGAAGTATATGTAGATGACCTTTGCACGTACTCCAATCAAAGGCCCGATCACATTCCCGAGTTGAGGAAGATATTCAACAAGTGTAGACAGTACAGAGTCTGCTTAAACCCAGAGAAATGTGTCTTCATGGTAAGGCAAGGGAAAATTCTAGGACACATAGTTTCGAGAAATGGAATATCAACGGATGAGGACAAGATTAAAGTCATCTTAGACTTACCAAGACCCAAGAATGCAAAGGAAGTGCAAGCTTTTATGGGACATTGTGGATACTACCGTAGGTTCATTCACATGTATGCCATAATAGCAAAACCCTTGTATGGTCTCTTGACTCAATTTACTTGGACAAAAGAGTGCGAAAAGGCATTCACCGAGTTGAAAAAGAGACTTAGCACTGCCCCAATTCTGAAATCACCCAATTGGAGCAAGCCTTTTCATATTCATGTTGACGCTTCTAACTATGCCATTGGATGCATCTTAGCCCAGCCGGCTGATGAAGGCAAGCTGGATCATCCAATTGCTTATGCGAGTAGACAACTGAATCAAGCAGAAAGAAATTATACCACTACGGAACGAGAAGGCTTAGGAATGGTATACGCAGTGAAGAAATTCAGACATTACCTGTTAGCCAACAAGTTCAAATTTTTCATAGACCATCAAGCTTTGTTGTACTTAGTCAATAAGCCTTGTAACACGGGAAGGTTGGTACGATGGTTTCTACTACTAATGGAGTTCGATTTTGAAGTAATAGTGAAAAAAGGGAACACACATGTGAGAGAAGACCACCTTTCTAGGCTAACACACGGAGAGCCACCAAGTGGAGTGCCCGACGATCTACCAGATGCTTATTTGTTCAATCTAGAAGTTTGCCCAAAGTGCGCAGAGAAATTGATCCCTATACTCACTCATGGCCCTCAACACTCTATCAATAGGAATAGCAAGAAAGAAATTCTTCAATCGAGGAACTTACACATTGTGTCAGGTAGTGTATACTACAAGGAACCCAATGGAGTGTTACTCAGATGTGTTGATGAGGATGAACAAATGCAACTAATTGAGCACGCACATGTGAACAAATGAAGAACACACCAAGGGACTCATGGAACCATCCGAGAACTGAAAAGATTAGGAGTGTATTGGCCTGACATGCCCAAGAATGTTCACGACCACGTAAGTAATTGTGCAGAATGCCAAGAGACGGTTCCCGAAGATCATATGTCTCTACCTTTTTCGACCATAATACCCAATTGGAGTACAACTTTAGTGAAATTCTTAAAAACTCAAGAACATGAGTTAGGAGCTAGTTTAGCAAGAAAGCGATCCTTAGAGGAAATGAGCAAGGACTACATTCTCATAGGAAAACAATTGTTCAAACGAGGGAAAGATAACCAACTCAGATTATGTGTGCATGAAGGAGAATATCTACCCATATTAGAAATGGCACATGCAGGTGCTGCAAGAGTTCATTTTTCGGCTGAAAGAACTGTTAAAATGATTCTCTTTGCGGGCTTGTGGTGGCCAACTCTACATATGGATGCGGAAACGTATGTACGAAGTTGTGAGACTTGTCAGAGAACTAAATACCCAATTCGGAGAGATGACATGCCATTAAGACCCATGATATGCGCGAGAGCCTTCACAAAATGGGGTATAGACTTCATTGGACCTATAAATCCACCTGCCAAAGGATCACATGCGGAGTATGTTAGATATGCTCAATACTCCACCCTCATGTGACCACAAATGATCCATGGTGCTCTAAGTTGTAAGGCCCCCATTATGAGGAGAAGCCATTATGAGAGCCCGGACATTTGTGGAACCCTAACTTCCAAGTTAGATGAGGTCTATGTGTGACCGTTGATGGTTATAGATGATCTTTGTGAGCCTAGCCGTCAGGTTAGGTAGGGCATAAACTTCCAGGCCATTGGGTTATCATTTAAGGTGAAAATAAAGGCCCTGTGGCGTCGCGCGGTTTCCCCATAGAACCTTAATGGGGGGAGTGCAGAGGGGGGCTTGCCCCCTTCTGCGGGGTCCGGGGGGCCTATCCCCCCGGCCCGTAGGGCCGAGACGGTAGGACTTCTGGTCGTGGAGATATTGTCGGATCATATATTTTACCGACTAATTTGTATCTCCCGACTACGTTTATCTATACCGAACCGCCTTGTAAAAGCTATATAAGCACAGCCCAGGTTGAGCTTTACATAGCATTGTGCACTAGTAAGCCCTTCATCTAGAGTCTGTCTAGATCGCCATCTAAGCTCCACAGTGGGAGCGCACGGGTGGACAGCACCATCATTGTAACTGCATTATGCTTTGCAATCTGAGAACTTGAGTTCTCTACCTCTCAGTCTGCGTCTATCTTTGTCTGCGTTCTTCTCTCAACTCTGTCTACAGGTCTATTCCGCTGTGCTGTTATTTTCTTACAGAGTACATCATAGTAGCCACTGACTACTTAACTAAATGGGTAGAAGCGAAAGCCACTAGAAAGAATGATGCTCAAACTACCGCAAAATTTCTCTTTGAGCATATCTTCACCCGCTTTGGCTTGCCCATTGAGATTGTTAGCGATTGGGGAACGCACTTCCTCAATGAGGTAATCGAGTCATTAATGAACGAGTTCTTAGTGATTCATAAAAAATCAGCACCATACCATCCCCAAGCCAATGGACAAGCTGAAAGCTCTAACAAAGTACTGTGCACGGTGTTGACTAAGCTTGTCAATAATGGAAGGTCTGATTGGGACAAACAATTGCATCATGCAATTTGGGCATTCCGAGTTGCATATAAAACAGCCATTGGAACTACACCTTTCAATTTAGTGTATGGGCAAAATGCAATTTTGCCAATTGACTTCTTAGTGCCTACATTGAAAGTGGCCCAACAATATGAATGGAACGGTCATGAATTATCCCAACAACTAGATCAAATTGAGAAGTTACATGAGACTAGATTGCAAGCAGTAGCAGGCATTTATGCTGCTAAACGGAGACAAAAGGCATATTATGATGCACATATAAAAGACAAGGGACTTAAAGAAGGAGACTTATTCCTAGTGTACACCTTGAAACAACATGCCAAGAAGTTACAAAAACGCGGATACGGACCTTTGATCATAAATCGAATCTCTACTAGTGGTGCAGTCAATCTCGCCACGCTAGACGGAGACATTCTTCCCAACTACATCAGTGGATGTAGAGTGAGACGATTCATGGAGCCCTTGGCTGATCAAATGCTAGCACGATTGGTAGGTGCTCAAAATAGGAAAAAGGAAGAAGAGCGAATTAGAGAGGAAGCTCGACAAGAAGCACTAGAACGCATTAGGAAACGAAAAGAGTGGATCAGGCAAAGAGATGAATGCTATCTCCAAGGAGAAGAGCCCATCCCTATGGCAAATTACCAAGTCGATAATCATGACACAACGGGTATGTGTAAAACGCAACCTTACCTAAACCTAGGGATTGGCAGGACAAAGTACAAATTGATAGATGCATTGATAGACTCAGGAGCAGGACTTAGCTGCATGCGAAAGAGAATAGAAAAAGAGCTGCAATTAGAATTGAATCCCACAAAAGCCCGATTAATAGGAATTGGAGGTCACACCCTAGAATGTATTGGAACCACGAATGTATCCCTCCACCTAGGAAATTCCTCAATGGAACAAAGAGTTCTTGTGTGCGAGGATGAAGATTTGATAGAAGACTTCATCCTAGGACACGACTGGATCATTGAGACAGAGGCATGTATCCATCTAGCTCAAGGCTATATTTCGGCTAAGATAGGGCATAAGGAGATTTTCAGCCTACTTGAAGAGAAACCTTGTATTCAAACAAATATAATACAAAGTTCAGCAGAAGTGCAGAAAACGACTTTAAAAAGTATCAACAATCCTCAAAATTCTAAAACCAAATGCATAGAAGTTGAAACTTCAATCCTAGCGACGTCAGCATTAGAATCGAAGTCATTCAATGCAGTTGTGGAAAAGCCAACCATTAAGGAGACTTGCTCTCCTACACCTGCTCAAAACATCAAAAGATTACACTACTGGAAACCAACAAGCAGATACCCATATCAAGGCCCACCCAAATATAAGTGGGTACGCAGGGATCAAAAGCAGAGTCGAGAAACGTCCGCACCCACTCTTAAGAAGGAAACAGGAATCACCAAACCAGCTTCACAGAAGTACATACAAGAAGAATCAGTGCAAGTATGGATCCCTAAGACTTTGCTCGAAGCTCAAAGATCGCGACTTCAGATATGGATTCCCAAAAAGCTCACACAAGCAGCTAAACAGGCGTTAAAGACAAAAGAAGAGGTACTACATCAGACAAGGCGAAAGACAACAACACATAAGAGTCATCCAGGAAACTGGAAAAGCAAGGCCAATTTCACTCGAACAAGGGAGGAAGCAACCAGAACAGAAGGAGCTGTAAGCATCAAGGAAACGAAACGACCTCCCTTAGTGTTCACGAAAGGGATCTGGAAACCAAAGCAACCACGAGGAGCGGAGGATCGAAGAGATAAAGCTTTCCATTGCACTCATGAAGTTTTTAATGCACCTCAAGTAAGCATGATAGGGCCACCATACCAGGCCAAGCATTCGGCACAAGATGTACCTTATCAAACTAGTGGTGCACATTCTCCAAACATGAGTAGCTCTTAGCTTCATTCTAAATAGGAATGGACCTACTATGTATATAAATAAATGCTTCGGCTACTCTGACTTTTATTTTCTTTCAGCAACAAAAACCAAATTGAAAAAAATGTATGGTAAGAGATCTCACTCATGGTTTAATGGGGAGATGGAGTGACGACGACAATAATCACTTCAATGCACTACATCATTGTATACAGTTATGTGACGCTAATGCACTTTTACGTACAAGTGCAGATGGCTTCCGAAGATTCTAAAGAAACCGTACAAGAGGTAGTGATGGATTTTCCTCCCCAGAGTATCACAAAGGCCAAGGGACACTGGTTCCGCGAAGACCAGCCTGCAGGGGACTACCTGTTCCTTGCAACAATTAAAATCATGGACACAGATCATCTGTTTCCAATAATGTCCTAGGATTTTCGAGTGCAACATACACTTCCTTCTGTTGAAGAAACCATGAAGAAAGCAGGCATACATAAATATTTTGAACTGCCAATCTATAAGCCTGATTTTCAAAGATGCACTCAAGTCATGAATACACTACAGCCAGTACTACATGATCCTTTGGTGCCGAAAGCTAGAGTAATGGATAAAGCAGGCGAATGGGTGATTATTCAATTCACACATAAGTTAATCAAGGAAGCCTTTGGATGGGAGAAGGATGGGGTCACAATAGTGAAAGAAGAAAGTAAAGGTGCAAAAACCCGAACCTTCGTCAACATCAACCGTGTGGACATAGAGGATGAGGTCCGATTGATACACCAACACTTCTGTTTCCCGAATATGCACAGATACACGGCTCCACAAAAGATCATTGTGCAATTATTGTCCCATGCCATCAAGAAAATTGGGAATCAAATCAATTTGACTCCATATGTTCAAGAAAGATTGTTCGAGGCCAAGAAGCAATGGAAGAATAAAAAGTTCCTAAATGGCAGTGTGGCACTAACCATCCTGATCTACCATGCCTTAGGAATGAGGGAACATTTACAAGAGATGCCATCATCAACTGTCATTGCTCAATATGCCAAAGTGGCGACCGTTCCTAAGAAAAAGAAAGGAGCAAATATTGTGGAAGTGGCAGAAACGAGCTCTCAACCTAGAATGAGAGGTACCAAAAGATTCCGGGAAGCCAAGCTACATGATGAAGACACACCAACTACCAAGAGGATCCATGTACTCCCCAAAACTACTATTGAAGGAAGGAAAGAAATAACGGCAAAAGACTTGACAGATGCTCTGGAAGAGACCCATCGATATACAGAAGGACAAGTCAACTTACCAGTCTAGGGTCATCATTATCAGCAGTCAGAACAAGCAAGGGAAACAAAGAGCAAACTCACAAAAGTACATAGATATCGGGAAATAGGGCTAGATAACTCTAGTTCTGGATCAGACGGCCAAGAGGAGCCCAATACCTCGTTATTGGATGTAGATATTCAAAGCGAATCAAAAGATGACGGCCAATGGGAGGAATTAAATGAAGTGAATTATAACGAAGAACAAAAAGACCTCAAGCAGGAGGATCACATAACGCAGGACGATCAAAGTATTAGGGGCAAGGAAGTAAAAATGGAAGGTCAGCATACTTTAAAACTTAATGAAAGTTCCACCATCCAAATCAAGGAGGCCACACCACCCCGAAAAATACGCATGAAGATCGCAAAGAAGGAATGTCAGGAAACACAAAAGGAAGACGAAGAACCCTTTACACCCATAAGGGTTGTGGCAGAACCGTCTCCCATGGATGTTACATTTCAAGGGAGTGCCACTAAGGTTATTGATGTGGATGAAGACGAAGCAGAACCGCAAGTGCACTTACAAATCAGACAACCACACAATGAAACGATCCATAGCGAAAAAGGAAAAGATGTACAAACAGGAGAAACCCCAGATATACCAAAGACATGGCTGAATGTGGATATAGCTCAGCTCAAGCCTGTGGTGCAGGACATGATCAGAACAACACTAGACACACAACAATTAATGCTGGATGCTGATGAAGATTATGACCAAGCCATGCAGGACAAAATCGAACTTCAAAAATGGGGTAAAAATCTCTCTACTGAGTTAGAGACAGTAAAAGAACAGGTAGTAGAAAAAGAAACTGAACTGAAGGAAATAAAAAATAAATACAGCATGCTTGAGACAGAAAAGGAGCAATTAAAAGAACAACTACAAGAAGTCACCAAAAAACTACAAGCAAATGAGGCTGAAAAGGCACGCATGACATCAAGAAGCAAAATTATGGAATCACAGATTAAAGGGTACATCGATGAAGCAGAGGCGTTAAGACAACGGAACAAAGAGCTTATGGCTGCTCTTTTAAGTGATCAACCAGTCGAAGTGCAAGCCCAACCGGAAACAGACATCAAGGGATTAGAAGAGAGAGTGATTATGTATGAAGATCAGCTCAAGAAGGAGCAAGATACAATTGCCGAATGGGAGAAAAGGTACATGGATGACACGGCTGCCTTGAGAGCCAAATGGAAGAAAGCTGAGAATGACTATCTGCGACAATGTAAAGAAGATACAGATCAGATGGACATTGTAGTACAAGAGCTTCTAAAACACAAAGATATGATTGCCAAGGCCACTGAAGAACTCAAACAGAAGAATGAATGTATTAAGGAACTTCAACAACGGCTAGGACAAAAAGGAAAAGAGGGGACACCAGTAGTTCCAACGTCTGCAGAGGCTACTGTGGAGACTGAGGTATGTCCTCTATCTTCCCCCTCATATCATTCACCGGTAAAGGAGGGAAAGGAGGTTCACATTGAACCTAACACTCGGGAAATTGCAGAACTGAGCAGACCAGAAAGGGCACTACTGGTGTCCCAACTTACGGCAGAATTTGAAGATCAGATCATCAGGATCATGAAAGAAGCTCAAATAGAAAATAAACAACTAGAACAAATTTTGAAGCCCTTTAATGTACCATACGGACTACTTAAAGAACAAACTCGATATTATATAAAGTCTGCAATGAATAAAGACCCGGACCACAACCTTCAATTCAGGCATGACACTTTCAATTACACTCAAGAGGAGTTCGAGAAGGCGGATCCGATATGGCGACGAAAGATTTTGGAGAAACATCCAACGTTGCGGGTACAGTGGGAAGCATCACCATATGCACTTCAAGTCAATCCATCTTTTTGTCCTGTACCCCGTAGACGATCTTGGACACAATTTTGGGAAGGACAGCGCCAAGGCAATATCAATAATCAGTGGCTCAACTACCCTTTACTACCTAGTCCGCCACATAATTATCTACCAACCGAAGAATACATGGTAAAGACAATGGAATTTTGGATTACCAGATATGCTACAGTGCCAGATTTAGCGGTAAAAATGACCAATAAAATTTTCAGCATGCTACTAACAGTGCTAAAAGTGTTCCAACATGCCAAATATACTTTTTTGAATTTCATTGGCATTACGCAAGGTTCAGAAGCCTTAATTTTTGATTTATCTACCATTCCCAGCCGACTTACTATTATGGCATATTATTCTCGCCTTATGTTTTTGCCATCGCCATATATGCAGACTTTTGAAGAAGCATTCTTTACAGGCTTCTTCGAAATTGATTCAGAGATTTTTGTTAACATGACTTCCAATTTGAATGCAAGACTGGTGGCCTATGAAACAAGTTTCTTTGCTGATCATCGACAGGCGCCGGAAGACGGAGCAAAGTCTCAGCAATGGAAGGAATTCATGCTGTGTCACGCGAATTTGCTAAATCAAAGAGAGCAACAAGCCATACAAACATACACACGTCGCCACAAAAATCCTGTCGAGGACGACAGAGTTCAGGAGGAGGGACGTGTGGAAGGGGAATCAAGCAAAAAAAGAAGAAGAAGAAGATCAAAGTCAAAAACAACTCAATAAAGAATAAAACAATGATATTTGAAGACATATCTCTGTAAGAAGCCCCGCAGGGGCGCATCACTCATCTCTGCACAGAGCCCCGCAGGGGCACACACACCAAGGAAAAGCAAACAGGCTCAAAGCAATACAACAGGGTCAGATGTGTGCAACCAGGACAAATCAGAGGACCAAAAGTTAGAAAGGGGTAGAGGCCGAAAAGTTCAAGAGGGTGACTAAGAACAGCACATTCCTAGTCACTGGTGGCGTGCGTGGCAACCCAAATCAACAGGCAAGACAAATGCAGCAGGCTCTAGTGTAGTAGAGCTTGAATCAAGAACAGGCCATCAAAGCTGCATGTCTGTTTAACTACAGACAAAACTGACCAAGGGTAGCGTGCGGAGAAAAGAAGTAATCAGCCGACGAAAAGCTAAAGCCTGTCAAGGGACGACAGAGACGAAGAGGGGGAGAGTGTTGCAGAGCTAAAGGAAGCACAAAGCAGAGAAAAAGACAGGCCCCAAAATTTTTCCGATTCGAACATCATATTTTTGTATTATAATCATTCTTATAATATATTTTCCGTTGTAAAGGCACTAGAGGAGTCCTCTAGATGCATACCCGTAGAAGATTAGAGAATTTACCCATGTAAAATAGTAGGAAATTAGTCTTTTAGTGAATAAAGTGCCGATCTCTTGTGTGAAAGGACCAAACTTAGGGCACTAGTATATAAGTCACTTTGTGACTCTTTGTAAATACTTTTTTTTGCCATTGTGAAGAAGGAGCTCTACAGATTTTCGAGTTTGCCTCTTTCATGCTGATTTTGATCTTCATTTCGCTCTTGTATGTGTGTGTTATACTTGAAATGCATGTGTAGGACTGTTGTCTACCCCTTCCCCTTGGTTTTGAGCTGCTATAGTGCGTGTGCAAGCTAGGAGGAGTTGTGGCACGGGTGTTGGTGTCTCCCGTCATTCACTATTTTTGACATAACTTGAAGCAGAGTGGTCAGAATTGAGTGAAGCCACTTCCAATAGAAGCGTCTCGTCGAGAGCTTCAAAACGAGTACCCTATTGCCTATATTTGGAGTTCTGGGCTGGGAGAAAACCTCAAAATACTAAAAACTGCTGTAAGAGGCTTGCGGCAAACACTTTCAGTATTTTAGTGAGTGTGAGAGGTAGTAGTCTTTTCTCATGCATGCTAGCTAAACCACTTCATTTTCTATCACGTGTGCACACGTCTTCATACACTTGGTACGTCGTTCCTTCGGATTGACAATTAGATGTGTGTTAAGTACCCACTATACGCACTTGTGTGGCAATTGAGGTACAGTCTCATTGGCACAAGTCCTTGACTCTTCTGGGCTCAAGTACACACTAGTGATATGCCATAGAAGAGGGAAGAAAATTCCTCTTAAGTGCAACCTAGACAAAGTTGCTATGATAGCCAAGTCACTACGCTGCTATATTTATGATATATCTTCAACATATATTAATTAGATTTTTTAAAAGAGCTGAAGTTCGAAGAATATGTCGTGACTATTCCCATAGTATTTTTGAGAAGCAAAAGTTTCTTTAAAGCGAAGGCCAGGCCTCAAACCTTTGACCTGCGAGATAAGAGAAATGCTTTAGCCATTGTGCCACATTTATCGTATATTAGAAATGTCACTATTTGTTGGGGGATTCTTGGACAAGAAGGGATTTGAGTGTTTGTAGGAGAAAAGGGAAAGACAAGAAGAAAGATACACACTGGAAGCCTCTGTCGATTGATTATAATAAGACAAATACAAGGGTGATGCACAATACAATCCAATGCTTCAGTGCAAAATCCCACAGAATGTGCAATTACAAAATACCAAATACCCAAGGTCTTCTTGCTGCCGGCCTCCTCTGCACCAGACCTCCACCTTCTCCAAGCCTGCACTTGTGCACACCTTGCACCAAGCTTCCAATAAGGGGGAGAGATTGGACACCTTCTATTAGCATGCACACACTGCAATGTGACCTTGGGATCCTTGGGGGGAATAGCTTAACACTTCTCTGCACACTTCTTAGTCACTCTTCATGCACACCTTGCACTTCACTTCTCTGTATCGCACACTGTGTGTCTCTTGTGTGGAGAACGATTTCTCCTATGCACAACGGAAGTGTGTAGTGAACCCTTGTATTTCCAACACTTGGACAAACATCTGCACCTTAGATAGCTTACTGCTCTCAATACAAAACTCAAATGGACTTGAGACTTTAGTCAATCAAAGTAGACAAAGAGAGCTTTCTAACAAGCTATAAATGACTTAATTTGGACAAGTTTTGATTAGGAAACACAACTGTCAAAGATGACCTACCTGTCCACATAGATATGCTAAAGAACTGAGCTTCACTCTCAGACTGATAACTCTCTGATTAAATATCCTTTTAGAAAGATATTTGATATAGAGAAATTAGACACAAATATCTTTCCAATAAGATAAAAAACAAGTAATTTGGATGCGTTTTGATTAGAAAAGTCAACTCACCAAGATAGACCACCTGCACACATAAGTACACTATAAAACTAGACTTTACTATCTGATAGATATCTCACAAAATATAAATGATCTCAATAAGATATTTAAGAAAATGAAATTAGATGCCAAGAACTTTCCAACAAGATAAAAATCACGAAATTTGGATATGTTTTGGTCGGGAAACTGAACCGACCAAAATAGACTACCTATCTACACAGGTATACTAAAAAACTGGACTTCACTCTTTCACTGATATCTCACAAACTACATAAGCTCTCAATGAGATATCTGATATGCAGGAAGTACACAAGATAAGCTTTCCAATGAGTGCTTAAATGCACAAAATGGTTACATATGCATTGAGATATGAGCTCTGCAACAGAGCTGTGTACAAATTGATGTGCAGCTGGAAGGAGTCTAAGGGAAAGCCAAAATGACAAAATGGCTAGATCCGACTATTGGGAGCTCTTGCCTCTTTCTCTACTTGTTTTGAATGTGCTCCCACTTCACTTTTATAACCAATGAGTATGTGAAGAAGTTTGTGCCTTCTTCTTAACTCACCACTTTCTCCACTACATGCTACTAACTACAAGGCAAGATATTGTATCTCTTACTCATCATGAAGTTTTGACTAGACTTTTTCTTTTATTATTTTTTCCTTTTTTCCTCTACTTTTCCTTTATCTTTATATTTGGTAAATTTATCCAAGCATGGCTCATATGAAAATGAGCTTGTACATTTATCTTCAACACTCCCCCTCAAGCTCATTTGGGAGTTATCTTCATCCATGTCCTGCAAATTTATCACATCCTTGAAGCCTTTGAGTTTAGAAGCATCCAAGAACTTTGTAAAAATATCTGCAACCTGCTCTTTGGTTTTAATGAACTTTATCTCCACATCTTTGCTCAGCACATTCTCCCTTACATAATGGTAGTGGACCTCTATGTGCTTGCTCCTTGCATGAAACATAGGATTGCTTGCCAAGTAGATACTTGACATGTTATCACCATATGTAGGGATGGTTCCAACTTGCACTCCAAGATCAACCAAAAGCTTTTTAATCCACATTGCTTCACTTGTGGCAAATGCTAATCCTCTGTATTCAGCCTCTATAGATGAAAGTGCAACAATAGGTTGTTTCTTTGAGCTCCATGTGATAGGTTTGCTTCCTACCATGAACACATAACCTGAGGTTGATCTTCTATCTTCCTTTGAGCCTGCCCAATCAGCATCACTAAAGCCTTTGACCTGCAATTCTTCATCAAACTTGTAAAATAAAGCATGATTAACTGTATGCTTTATGTATCTTAACACTCTCTTGGCTGAATTTAAGTGTTCACTTATCGGGGCTTGCATAGACTGAGAAAGTACACCAACAACATAAGACAAATCAGGTCTTGTAATGTTTGCATAGATCAATGATCCTACAATGCTTCTGTATGTCGTTACATCTTCCAATGGTTCTCCATCATTTGAACAAATCTTTGTATTTGTGTCCATGGGTTGAGTGAGTGGTTTGCATTCACTCATTCCAAATCTGAAAAGAACATCCAACAAGTACTTCCTTTGCATCAAGTAGATGCCACTCTTTCCATAAACAACTTCAATTCCTAAAAAACATTTCAGCTCCCCAAGATCTGAAATTTTAAACTCCTTACCAAGGTTCCTTTTGATATCTTTAATCCTTGTAACATCGTTTCCTGTTATGATGAGGTCATCGACATATATGCAAATATATACCTCTCTATTTTCTTCCTTCTTCATGTACAATGAAGGATCTGCACTACTTGGGTTGTATCCACACTTAGTTAGATACTCTACCAATCTCTGATTCCATGCTCTTGGTGCTTGCTTCAAGCCATAAAGTGCCTTCTTCAACCTGCAAACAAAATCTGGATGGTTTTCGTCTTCAAATCCAACCGGTTGACTCACGTATACCTCTTCTTGTAGTTCTCCATTGAGAAAGGCATTTTTGATGTCGAGTTGATATAATGGCCATCTCCTTGAAGCACCAATTGCTATTAAGGTTTGGATAGTTCCCATCTTTGCAACGGGGCTGAAAACTTCATCATAATCTATGCCTTGTGTTTGTTTAAATCCTTTGGCAACTAATCTAGCTTTATATCTAGCTAGTGAACCATCAGCATTCCTCTTTACTTTAAACACCCAATTGTTTGGAACAATCTTCATACCTTCTTTCTTTGGCACTAGCTCCCATGTGTGATTATCTTTGAGAGCTTTGATCTCCTCTTTCATAGCTTGCTTCCATTCCTTTTGTGTGCAAGCTTCTTCATATGTCTCAGGCTCTTTGTCTTTGATAACCTGCATCATGTATGCAAAATGTGTCGCCATAAAACTATCATAACTCAACCTTTGAGTTGGATACCTTGTCCTTGAAGATCTTCTTTCATTGCCTTTAGAGAGTTGCTTCTTTAACCTATTTAGCTTTACCATCGGAGTGATTACCTCTTCATATTCTTCTTCACTTGCATCTACCTCACTGTTTGGAGTAGCACTTGCATCTTTGGCTCTACTATGAGCTGAATTTGGAGACAAAGAATGGCTCCCCCTCCATGTTGAACATTCTTCATTTGATGTAGATGCCTCTGGACCTGAAGCCTTTGTGCTTGATTGTTGAACTTCTCTTTGATTTGTTCCTGCATAATCATCACAATCTTCTTCAAGAATCTTTTCCTTTCCTTTATCTTCATACCATGGTCTTAGTTCATCAAAGACCACATCTCGCGAGACTCTTAATTCCTTTGTTCTAGGGTTGTAACACTTGTATCCTTTTTGCTCCGTCGAGTAGCCGATGAAAATACATTTTTCTGATCTTGGTTCCATCTTTGTTCTAACTTCTTGTGGAATGTGAACAAAGCAAACACATCCAAACACTTTGAGGTGTGTAAGATCAGGTTTCTTACCGGAATATACCTCTTCTGGAGTCAAGTGATGTATTCCCGATGTTGTGCACCTATTCATCAAGTAAATGGCAGTTGTGGTAGCTTCAGCCCAATAGTACAATGGTACCTTCATCTCATTGAGCATGCATCTTGCAATTTCAACAATTTGCCTATTTTTCCTCTCAGCTACTCCATTTTGTTGTGGTGTGTACCTACAAGTGAACTGCCTTTTGATTCCATTCTCTTGTAGAAAATCGAAAAATTCTTTGGAGAAGTATTCTCCTCCACCATCGGACCTTAAGGTTTTGATAGACCTTCCTGTTTCCTTTTCAACTTCAACTTTGAATCTTTTGAATATAGAAAACACCTCTGATTTTTGCTTCATACAAAACAGCCATACCTTTCTTGAGTGATCATCCATGAAGGTGACAAAAAATCTATTACCAGCCATTGATGCCTCTTGGGGTGGTCCCCATACATTCGTATGTATCAACTCCAAGACATTTGGAGCCACATAATTGCTCCTCTTGAATGGCTGCCTCGTTTGCTTTCCTAGTTGACAAGCTTCACATAACTCATGTAGTCCAATGCTATTAAATTTTGGAAGACCTCTTACCACTTCATGTTTGCTCATGTCCTTCAGCTTTGGAATGTTGATGTGTCCTATTCTTTTGTGCCATAAGTCCAGCTCTGAAATCTTCTTGTTCCCACATTGAATGTACATGATCTTTCCATGTGGATGTTAGACATCCAAAGTGAACATCCTTCCTTCTCTTCTACCTCAAGCAATTGTTACACTTATGTGTTCCTCGAGTAGCTTTGATGTGAACCTTTTCCCTATACATGGGCACTTTTTACTCTAGTGCTGGCTAGAGGTTTTTTCCCCATGTTACCACATACTTGATACTCTCATATGTGGTGGTACTTTGTACTTAGGGATATTATTCAGCTCCTACTTCAGTTTAGTTCATCGATGAATAGAGAGAGCTATTCTAGCCATCGTCTTCTCCGTGTGTCTTGCTGCGTTTGTGCTCCTTGTGTGTGCTTCTTGTGTGTCTCTCGCACTTCTACACACAACCAATAGTGGTATCAGAGCAGGTTCAGCTTCTTCTCAAGTTTCGGTTTTTCGCGTCGCGGCGCGCGCGCACTTTAACAGTGCAAATCGACTTCGGAGCATAGAAGTGTGAATTTCAGTAGCCCAGAAACATTTCCACCAGGTGCGCTGAGGTTTTACCCCCATTTCAAAGCCATTCGTGCAGTCAGAATCGCCATCAAAGTGACGGTTTGTGAGCTGAAATTTCAGCACTCATTTCAATTTTCGTCGAAGTGAAGATTTTGTCACATTCTTGTTTCTTAGTGAAATGGCGGGCAGCAATGACTTGTTTGGCATGCTTCAAGCTGAAGATAAGCTTGATGGGACCAACTATCCAATGTGGTCTTACATGATGAAGCACGTTCTTGTTGCAAAACAACTTTGGAACATAGTGGCAGATGTGGATCGAAGACCGGTAGGTGCTTCTACTTCACAGTCTACTGTCACAGATGGAGCTTCTTTTCGAGTACAGTGGTTTCTCCTTCTCCACCTACACAAGAGCAGCTTAGATGGGATGGAAAAGATGCTCAAGCTCATGCTTTGATTGCGCTTTCAGTGAAGCGTCATATAGTTCCACACATTCGGTCATGTTCTACATCACGACATGCATGGGACACTCTTGCTTCTTTGTATGCCGTGCGTAATGAAGCACGTGTTGCATACTTGAGGAAGCAACTTGAGGATGTATGTATGGCTGAAAATGAGTCAGTGGATGTGTATGTGACACGCATCAAGGACTTGAAAGAGCAATTGGCAAACATAGATGAGATCATTCCGGATGCATCACTCGTTTCTACATTGTTGAAAGGATTACCGGAATCTTTTCAAAGCTTTGCTACTACACTTCGTTTGGTTGCAAAAGGAAATCCTAATATGTATGCATTTGATGAGGTTGTGTCTCTTCTTTTGCAAGAAGAGCAATCTAGAGTGAATAGGAGTGGTTTGATTGAAGGAACGCAAGCACTTGCTATCTCACAAAAGGGGAAAAGCAAGTATGGTTCAGCTTTTGGTTCATCAAAACCAAAGCCTCAAGCTTCCTCTTCCACTCATTCCTCTAATGATGGTGATTTGCAAAAGAAGAAGAGATGCAAATATTGCCGGAAGGCTGGTCATACTATTGATGAGTGTAGAAAGCTTGCTAAACGCAATGAAAAGAAGAAGGAATCGGGCATGTCTATTGCTGAAAATTCAGCAAATGCAAAGAATGATGAAGCTAACATGGCTCAAGATTTTTGGGCATGTGTTGTTACATGTCATTATGATGCTTCTTTACATTCTCAATGTATGGTTGTGAGTGAGGCTGATTCGGATTGGTTCTTTGATAGTGGTGCTTCAAAGCACATAACATCATGCAAAAGATTTTTTGCCTCTTTGAAAGATGCACCTAAAGGAGGACATGTGGTGTGTGCAAACAATGCCTCTTATCCTATCATTGGAGTAGGAGAAATTGAGCTTACAACTGCAAATGGAGGTGTGATTCTCTTGAAAAATACATTGTATGTGCCCGGTATCAAGAAGAACTTACTTTCAGTTCCGTTGATTGCCAAAGCTAGACTTCATGTACACTTTGTTGATGATAAGTGTATGGTTCATGATTTCAGCAATGGCGATGTTATCGTGATGTCTGGTACATTATGTAATGGTTTGTATCGCATGGATACATACAAGAGGGCTGCCTCGAATGCTTTAGTTGCTCATACTTCTTCCATGGCTGAAATGGAGCTTTGGCATGCTTGTTTTGGTCATTTAAACTTCAATAGTTTGCTCTGCTTGCAAAAGAAGGACATGGTTATTGGCTTGCCTACACTTGAGTCCATTGAAAAGCATGCATGTGAAGGTTGCATTCTTGGAAAAATGCATCGTGCTTCTTTTCCAAAAGATAGTCACACACACACTACAAGAAAATTGCAACTTGTTCATAGTGATGTATGTGGTCCCGTCAAGACTCCATCTTTTTGGGAAGCATGTATATTTTGTTACCTTCATTGATGATGCTACTCGCCATACATGGGTGTATCCTATGAAAGCAAAGAATGAGGTATTTTCTTGTTTCAAAGCATTTTTAGCTATGGCTGAAAATTTTTCTTCACAAAAGCTTTTGACTCTACGCACGGATCGTGGTGGTGAATACATGTCACATGAGTTTAATGCTTTTCTTCGTGAAAGAGGTATTTCACACCAATGTACGGTGCCATATACACCTCAACAAAATGGTGTTGCCGAGTGTAAAAATAGAACTCTACTTGAAATGGCACGATGTATGGTTAAAGGAAAGCATCTTCCTCATAAGTTTTGGTTGGAAGCGGTCATGTGTGCAAATTATGTGTTGAATCGCTGCCCTACAAAAGCATTGAGAGTCATCACTCCTTATGAAGCTTGGAATGGTCATAAGCCTATGGTTAGTCATATGCGTGTGTTTGGTTGTTTGGCATATGCTCTTGTGCCATCATAACAACGTCACAAACTTAATGACAAGGCAAAGAAATGTATATTTGTTGGTTATAGTGCTGAAAGTAAGGGATATCGGTTGTAACATCCATTGACGAACACAATTATTGTGAGTCGAGATGTGGTATTTGCTGAAAATTCAGTTTTCCCTCTACTTGAATGCAAAAAACTGCCAACAGTTAGCTCACAAGATGTGTTCAATACACTCATGCCTTTGTTCCAAAATGGTGCGCTTGACTATGGCCATGTAGACCAGCCAACTGAGGTTCAAAGGGCTGAAAAATTCCAGCCAAATAGGGCTGAAAATGCAGAGAATTTCCAACCAAACATGGCTGAAAAAATTCAGCCAAAAATTACCAAAATTGTTGGAAATTTTCAGCCACATATGGCTGAACATTTGCATCCAA
Source organism: Ceratopteris richardii (assembly GCA_020310875.1). Lineage (NCBI taxonomy): Eukaryota > Viridiplantae > Streptophyta > Polypodiopsida > Polypodiales > Pteridaceae > Ceratopteris > Ceratopteris richardii. The sequence goes on from CM035433.1 coordinate 75,633,644, forward strand.
ATATGGCTGAAACTGAGCACGAAATTCAGCCCACACATGATGTACATATTGAAGATGTTTTACATAATGAGAGCATGCCTATCAAGAGTGCACAATCTATGCCAAAGTAGCTGAAACAAACTTTGCAGGATAGCAAATTGAGTGCACCTTTACTTGGTAGAACAAGATCAAGCTCTCACCATGCATCAAGTAATTTTATGGATTATTCTCTTATTGTTACAACATGTAATGAAGAGCCACTTTCTTTTGAAGATGCATGTGACGATCCACAATGGATGAGTGCTATGCAATCAGAAATGGATTCCATACATAGGAATGGTACTTGGGAGTTATGTGAATTGCCAAAAGGAAAAAATGCCATTGGTACAAAGTGGGTTTATAAGATTAAGAGAAAATCTGATGGTAGCATTGATCGCTACAAAGCTAGATTGGTTGCCAAAGGATATGCACAACAATATGGCATTGACTATGAGGAAACTTTTGCACCTACTTCACGCATGACTACCATTCGTACCGTGGTTGCATTGGCTGCCCATCGAGGTTGGAAAGTGCATCAATTGGACATAAAAACAGCCTTCTTGAATGGAGATTTGCAAGAAGAGGTTTATGTGAAGCAACCTCCTGGATTTGCTATGAAAGGGAAAGAGCATATGGTTTGTCGCTTGCATAAAGCCTTGTATGGTCTCAAGCAAGCTCCACGTGCATGGTATGACAAAATACATAAGCACTTGATTGCTCTTGGCTTCACATGTAGTCCGATTGAAAGCACACTCTATGTACGCAAAAATGGGGCTGATCTTATAGTGCTTGTTCTTTATGTTGATGACATACTCTTGACTGGGTCATGTGATGCAAAACTTGACATTCTTATGGCTGATTTGCAGCATACTTTTGATGTCACTTATCTTGGTCTTTTGAGCTACTATCTTGGCATCCAGTTTGTATCCATTGAGGGGGGAATTGTTATGCATCAAGCAAAGTATGTTGAAAAACTACTTCAGCGTTTTGACTTTGAGGATTGTAAGCCAGTTTCCACACCAGTTGAGACAGGATTCAGGTTCTCAGTTGAGGATTCCGGTGATGCATTTGACACTTCTCTTTATCAGCAGGCTGTGGGATGTCTTATATATGCATGCAACACAAGGCCGGATATACAGTATGCAGTTTCCCAGTTGAGTCGATTCATGCATAGCCCTGTCACTAAGCATTGGCAAGTGGTGAAACGTGTGTTTAGATATCTTCGAGGCACTTTGAGCTTAGGTCTCTTTTATGGCAGAGATGTCCAGCCATGCTTGCATGCTTTTACAGATAGTGATTGGGCTGGTTGTTATGATACTCGCGTGTCCACTAGTGGTAATTGCTTTTTCCTTGGAGACTCATGCATATCTTGGTTGAGTAAGAAGCAACCTACAATGGCGACATCGAGTTGTGAAGCTGAGTACAGGGCAGTTTTCACAGCTACATTGGAGTGTATATGGCTGAGACGCCTATTGATGGATCTTTGCATGGAGATTGATGCTGCTACACATATTCTCACAGATAGTCAGAGTGCTTTGGCTGTTGCACGAAACCCAGTGTTTCATGCACGGACCAAACATATTGAGGTGCATTATCAATGTGAGAGAGCGCCTTCATGTAGGAGATATTGATTTATGTGCCTACACAAGATAATGTGGCAGACATATTCACCAAAGCTCTTCCACGGGAGAACCTTTTCCCTATACATGGGCACTTTTTACTCTAGTGCTGGCTAGAGGTTTTTTCCCCATGTTACCACATACTTGATACTCTCATATGTGGTGGTACTTTGTACTTAGGGATATTATTCAGCTCCTACTTCAATTTAGTTCATTGATCAATAGAGAGAGCTATTCTAGCCATCGTCTTCTCCGTGTGTCTTGCTGCGTTTGTGCTCCTTGTGTGTGCTTCTTGTGTGTCTCTCGCACTTCTACACACACCCAACAACAATGACCTTGAAGCCTTCCTTTGGATTCTTTATGAAGCACCCATTCTCATTGAATATGACATGATAACCCTTCTCTACCATTTGTCCTACTGAAATCAAGTTCTTTGAAATTGTAGGAACATGAAGAACATTAGATAGTACCTTTGCTCTACTTGTAACTCCAAGCCTTATATCTCCAATATGTTCAATCATGTGTTGAGTATCATCACCTGTTTCAACACATCCTTTTCCACTTGGTACCTGTAGATTAGTGAACAAACTTCCTTGGCATGACATATGGTTACTACAACCTGAATCAATGTACCATTTTTTGTCATCTTCACAAGAGCTTCTATACTCATGTCTCATTGCAAGTAGTGTGTCCTTGCTTCCTTCACTTGAGGTGCTTGCATAGTTGCTTTGGTTCCTTTGATTGCCTCCATTTGGTCTTCCATTCTTCAGCCAACAATCACTAGCATAGTGTCCTACTTTACCACAATGATAGCATGTTATACCTTTATGAGAATTGTAGGAGCTTCGGCCTCTTCCTCTACTTCTACCTCAACCTCTTCCTTGTGTGTTGGCATTTGATGCATCCTTGTTGTCTTCCGAATTGTTTTGATTGTAGTTGGAGTGGTTGTGATCTCTTCCTTTTCCTCTTGAGCCTCCTCTTGAGTTTCTTCCTTTGCCTTGACCTGCATATAACATTTGGTTGTGGCTGTCCTTTCCTTTGGGACCACCGAAGCTAAGCTCTTCTGTGACAAGATGAGGGATTAATTGTTCAAAACCTGGATATACATCTTTCAAGTTAATGGAAGTTATAAAAGGCTTCCATCTTTCATCTTCTCTCAACCCATTGAGAGTATAACACACAAGATCTTCATCTTCAACCGTTGTGCCAATAGAAGCTAAAGCATCGCTTAGCTCCTTAATCTTCAAAGTATATTCAGCTATGGATTGACTCGAACATTTCTTGATTGTGTTCAACTCATTCTTGAGTTGAAGTTTCCTAGCTTTGGTATTTGTTGAATACATCCTTTCAAGAGCTTCCCAAGCATCCTTAGCTTTCTCTAGATGTTGAATATGACCTACCATGGCATTAGTAATGACTTGCGAAATGAGGAACATGACTCTCCTATTCCTCTCTTCCCATTCTTTTGCTTGCCTCCTTTGGACTTCGGTGGCCATAGCTTGATTGATTTGAGGTTGAGCATCATCGCCGCTCACAATACCCCATAAGCCTTTGCCCATTAGGTAGTTGGTCATTCTAAACTTCCACACGGGATAGTTATCCTTGTCCAACTTCTCTACTTGTTGACCCAAGTCAGCCATTGAAGAGTATCAAAGACTTTGAGAGTTACCTCGAATAGTTATAGTCCTTTGCTCTTGCGTTTGTGAAGCTCCTTCTTGTTTTGTAGCTCCTCTTTTGCTTTGCTTCACCTCCAGCTCTGTTGATGGCTTCAAGACCAAGTTTGCTCTGATACCAACTGTGGAGAACGATTTCTCCTATGCGCAACGGAAGTGTGTAGTGAACCCTTGTATGTCCAGCACTTGGAAAAATCTCTGCACCTTAGATAGCTTGCTGCTCTCAATACAAAACTCAAATGGACTTGAGACTTTAGTCAATCAAAGTAGACAAAGAGAGCTTTCTAACAAGCTATAAATGACTTAATTTGGACAAGTTTTGATTAGGAAACACAACTATCAAAGTTACCTGTCCACATAGATATGTTAAAGAACTGAGCTTCACTCTCGGACTGATAACTCTCTGAATATATATCCTTTGAGAAAGATATTTGATACAGAGAAAGTAGACACAAATAGATTTCCAACAAGATAAAAAACAAGTAATGTGGATGAGTTTTGATCAGGAAAGTCAACTCACCAAGATAGACCACCTACACACATAAGTACACTGTAAAACTAGACTTTACTATCTAACAGATATCTCACAGAATATAAATGATCTCAATAAGATATTTGAGATAGTGAAAGTAGATGCCAAGAGCTTTCCAACAAGACAAAAATCATGAAAAGTGAATATGTTTTGGTCGGGAAACTGAACCGACCAAAATAGACTACCTATCTACATAGGTATACTGAAAAACTGGACTTCACTCTTTCACTGATATCTTGCAAACTACATAAGCTTTCAAAGAGATATTTGATATGCAGAAAGTACACAAGATAAGCTTTCCTATGAGTGCTTAAATCCACAAAATGGTTACATATGCACTGAGATATGAGCTCTGCAACAGAGCTATGTACAAACTGACGTGCGGGTGGAAGGAGTCTAAGGGAAAGCCAAAATGACAAAATGGCTAGATCCGAGTACTGGGAGCTCTTGCCTCTTTCTCTCCTTGTTTTGAATGTGTTCCCACTTCACTTTTATAACCAATGAGCATGTGAAGAAGTTTGTACCTTCTTCTTAACTCACCACTTTCTCCACTACATGCTACTAACTACAAGGCAAGATATTGTATCTCTTACTCATCATGAAGTTTTGACTAGACTTTTTCTTTTATTATTTTTTACTTTTCTCTTCTACTTTTCCTTTATCTTTATATTTGGTAAATTTATCCAAGCATGGCTCATATGAAAATGAGCTTGTACATTTATCTTCAACATCTTGCACTTCTCTCTCTTGCCTAGCTTAGACTATGCTCACCTTGCTTAGTCTTAGAATAGTCTAAGAATAGTCCTTGCCTTGATTTGAGTGTCGGTTCACGTATGCTCCTAACTGCAAGAGTATCTTGGTGCTCACTTTGATGTCCCAAGATTGTCTCCTCAAGTGGGCAGCCAACGAATCCCTGTTTTGTCGTGTAGTGACTTTAGAATAAAACAAAAATTTTAATTGGGGGTCATACTTTCACTTCTGCGTACGCTGCCGCTTCACATACCTTCACATTTGTGCACCTAAGAGAGGGTTCACCTGAACCTTCCAAAACACTTTAAAAACACTTTGAACCTTAGGGAAATTAGAGAAATACCTCTGCAACCTGCAACCAACTTTCTCCAGTTTTACCCTTTGTGAACCAATTCATTGTGCACTACCTATGCACTTTGCCTCCTGAACTTTGAGCACTTTGACTTCACCCATGTTGACTTTGACCTTGAATATGTTGACTTTGACTAATTGTACTTTGCCCTTTTGACTTTGACTATGGTTGAGTTTGACTACAATTGACTTTGTCTATGATTGACTTTGACCAAAATGACTTTTATGGGCTCAACAGTTGCCCACCACCTAATGTGCTCTCCGTCCCGGAGAGCTACAGCCAAAACCCTGAGCAGATATGACACCATAATATGTGTGCTGCAAAATCTTTAAAAGGACACCTGAGTAGCGACCAAGTCCACCACAAGTAGGAGAGAACAAGCACCAGAGAAGAACCCAAAATTGGAATTTTGCATGGAAAAGCAAAGGAGGACAATGGGAGGGTAGAAAAGAGGGGGAATGGAGGGCTGAGGGGCTAAGATGGATAGGGCAGGGAGGGGTAAGGATGTGATTGGGCAGAAGGGTAAAGGGAGGCTGAGGTAGTAGGATTATGGGGTTTGGAGAGGGCCGAAGTGGTTAAACAGTAGAGTTACAGAGGGTGCATATGGGAAAATTTGAAACAAAAGGTAAAACAAAGTGATGATAGACCATGTGGACAATGTGGTTAAATAAAAACATGTGAGAAATGTGCTCAAAACTTGTAGGTTTTGACCAAAAGTCAGAGAAAAGGTGGGATTTTGGAAAAATTAATGCAAAAAATGAATCTAGAGGTGCCAAAATACATGAAAATGACTCCAAGTTTGAAAAAAATGGCCATCTGAGGTGTGATCCAGAGCCAAAAGGTTTGAACCATTAAAAAAAAAAATAAAAAAAATTTTAAAAAAATATATATATATATATTTTTTTCGATTTTTTATAAATAAAAATAAATAAAATAAAATTTTACATTTCTTTTCTTTTTTCTTTTTTTTTAATGAACGCTTAGCCAAAAATAAAAAAAATTAAAAATAAAAATAAAGCAAAAGAAAATTAAAATAAAATAAAAATAAAATAAATAAATAATAATAAGTAAAAATAAAAGAAAATAAAAAAATCAAAATAATAATAATAATAATAAAAAAAAGAAAACAAAGGGGGAGAGAGAGAGAGAGAGAGAGAGAGAGAGAGAGAGAGAGAGAGAGAGAGAGAGAGAGAGAGAGAGAGAGAGAGAGAGAGAGAGAGAGAGAGAGGGAGGGAGGGGATTTTTTTCGAAAAAAATGCCTAGGGGGCCTCTTTTTTTTAATTTTTTTACTTTATTTTATTATTATTATTATTTTTAAATATCCAAAAAAAGAGGAAAATACTGAAAAAATCCAAAAAAATGCAAAAAAAAAAACAAATCCAAAAAAATTCTGAAAAAATTCTCAGAAAATTCCCCACAGGTCTTGGTCAATTTCCTCTTTCAAACCCACAGAGAGCTTCCTTTATTCCTCCAATTTGGCAAGAAATTGATATTTAAAAAGGATAAAAAATGCTAGAAAAATACAAAAAATACTTGAAAGATTCCCAAAATAGATAGATAGATAGATAGATAGATAGATAGATAGATAGATAGATAGATAGATAGATAGATAGATGGATGGATGGATAGATAGATAGATAGATAGATAGATAGATAGATAGATAGATAGATAGATAGATAGATAGATAGATAGATAGATAGATAGATAGATAGATAGATAGATAGATAGATAGATAGATAGATAGATAGATCGATAGGTAGATACATAGATCAATAGATAGATAGATAGATAGATAGATAGATAGATAGATAGATAGATAGATAGATAGATAGATAGATAGATAGATAGATAGATAGATAGATAGATAGATAGATAGATAGATAGATAGATAGATAGATAGATAGATAGATAGATAGATAGATAGATAGATAGATAGATAGATAGATAGATAGATAGATAGAAAGATAGATAGAGAGACAAACACATAGATAGACAGACAGAAAGAGAGGAAGACACATAGATAGGTAGATAGAGAGAGAGAGAGAGATAAACAAATAGACAGATAGACAGACACATAGACAGATAGATACACAAACAAACAAACAAACAGATAGACAAAAGACAGACAGATAGATAGAAAGACAGAGAGATAGACAATCAAACATACGGACAAAGAGACAGATAGACAGACATATAGATAGATAGATAGATAGATAGATAGATAGATAGATAGATAGATAGATAGATAGATAGATAGATAGATAGATAGATAGATAGATAGATAGATAGATAGATAGATAGATAGATACATAGATAGATAGATAGATAGATAGATAGATAGATAGATAGATAGATAGATAGATAGATAGATAGATAGATAGATAGATAGATAGATAGATACATAGATCATCTATGAAATAGAGAGCAAAATAAGCGTTTACAGGGAAGATATAGTAACTGCCTGGCGGCAACCCAAAGGATTTGAGCTATAGACCTGTCACTATAAGTGAACGCTTTCACTTAATTCTATCTCAAGGAACTTAACATAAATTTAACTTTCAAATTTCAATAGATAGTTGTTATGTTTTAAGTTGCATCCCTGCTAAGAATGCAAAGTACCAAGAAAACCATGGAATTTTTGCACCTAATTCCATTCCAAGGAGTGATGGAAATCAAAGATTGGACCTTAGCATCAATTGGAATTTGACATTCAATAGATGAAAGTTGGCTTCCATGAGTGCATTTGATGATTGCATCTCTAGTAATGATGCAATTCCTAAGTGAAAATGGAAACTTTGAAATAACTCTTCCTTTTTGAAGAATTAGAGAGTTACTTTTTGGTTTCATTTAAGCTAATTGTAGCTTCAAGAGAAAACCTAAGCAAGGGATCTTTAGGACATGACATAAGTTCCTAAAAAGAAGACAATGATGTGCTCATAGGAAAATTATTGTCCATTAATTCAATCATCATAAGATGTTTGTAATTTAAAACAATGCAATCGTAGTGGGTTGTTGCAATATGTTTAAAGTAATCTAGTAACATTAAAAGATTAATGAATGATAATAATTTTGTTCAAACTCAAGAATAGGAATACATATCACATAAATGAAATTTCAAGTCAAACTTTCATAATGGAATGGGAAACACCCTTCCATTAGTGCAAAAGATTATGAAAGTTTGACTTGAAATTTCATTATGTGATATGTATTCCTATTCTTGAGTTTGAACAAAATTATTATCATTCATTAATCTTTTAATGTTACTAGAGTACTTTAAACATATTGCAACAACCCACTATGATTGCATTGTCTAGAAATTATTTCAAACACCCTTCCATTAGTGCAAAAGATTCCAAGAAGAATTATTTTCTCATGTTGTTGATTCCTTAGATAGAATCTCAAGTATTGGAAGAGTAAACTTCTCCCTAGTAGTGAGCATGGCATTCTTCAAGCTTGCTAGATAGCAAGTAGCTCCCAAGAAGTCCCAAGCCACTAGTAGTGGTACTTAAAGTCCAATGGTTGATATAACGTATAGGTGTATCAATATTAATAAGATTCTTAGCTTTGGAATTTTAAAAGCATTAGCACATGCTTAGAGTTGAGAAGAGGGAAAGATCTCTAAAATCCCATGGGTAAGCAAACAATCTTTCCATAGTTCAAGAGATCTTAGTGATAAATACTAAGTCTTTACTATTGTTTCAAGGTCAGCTTGATCAAGCTTGGCAATGTTTGTACAAGAACTTGTGATTGGAACTACTTTGAAGTTTGCCCAAGTATTGGCAGTCAAATTCCTTTTGAAAAAATTTCACTTGAGTTCCATTTATCCAATGGAAAGTGTGAAAAGCGTAAGTTGTTCCAAGTTTGAACAGAGTAAAATATTCCAAGTATGTAGTCTACAACGATGACTATGGTAATTAAGTATGTGGAAGGTATAACATAAAAGTTTACCTATCCCTAAAGGGATTTCGGGAAAATCCAAAAAGCATGAGTGGATGCTTAGACTTAAGTAGTAGAGAGATTCCCATAAAGGCTTGGCTAGGGTAGCTACTTCAAGCTTCAATAAAAAAGGAATCTAAAGACAAGACAATGAAAAGCTCTTGTCGCTACAAATTGGTTGAGAATAACCTATAATACTTGGATTTGATATACTCAAGAACTTGGAATTCTAAATGGTTTTCTTTTTGAAAATCATAGAAAAGAAGGATGGATGTTTCATTCAAAGGTTTTCAAGTTTCCAAGGCAAAGCACGAAATTGTGAAATGATTGTGTGTAGGAATCAAAACCTAGAATATCTAGTTAGAGGTAATGCCTGAAACTTCAAAATTCTTTCAAAGGATTGAAGTGAGAAGGTATTCTATCAAGAGATTTTTATACTTTAGGATAAAAATCACTCACACATTAATGTGAATATAAAATAGGGTGGTATGGGACACTAGATTTGATACTTAGATTGATGTAGGAAAGATGGTATGGGACATCAGAACATGAGATGATAATTATCTTTTAGTCCTAGAATGAATCTTGAAGTTAGATTTGATACTCAAGGGAATGGAAACTTCAAAGGAGAAGTTTAAATTCAAGGAGGATAAAAGCATGGACTAAAGATACTCCAAGATCAAGAAAGCAAGAAGATACGAAGTAAGTAACTTCCAAGATCTTCTTTCTCAAATAAGCTAAATACTTGTTCTTATTTGAATTATGGAACATTGTGGAGGACCGACATAGAGGAGGTTGATTGCACTAGTCATTATGGTATTTTGTGCACTGATGTATGTGCTCTTAGGCTTAAGTGCTATCACATAGAGAACATTTTTGTCTCATTCTAGACAAACCTCTGTATTCTTTAAGATTAATCAAGACATAGAGGCTTCCTATGTAATTGTCTATCTTTGACTTCTCCATTTCTACAAACACTCAAGCACCTTTCAACTAAAGAAACCCCCAACAAGCATTGTTGGAAAACAACACTTGGGGTGTGGTTCCCAAGACATCAACCATGAAGGTCATTGGATCTAGTTGGATCTATAAGTTAAAGAAGAATTATGATAGGACCATTAACAAGTGCAAGGCTAGGTTAGTGGCCAAAGAATATGCTCATACCCAAGGCATTGATTATGAGGAAACTTTCTCTCATGTAGCAAAGATATCTACAATGAGTGTACTCATGAGCATTGCACTTACCAAAAATTGGAAGATATATCAGATAGGTGTGAATGCATTTCTCAATGGATGGATCTGAAAAGAGGTATACATGGCTCAATTATGTGGCTTTTAAGAATCATAATATCCTGAATATGTTTACACATTAAGAAGAGCCTTATGTGGGCTAAAGCAAGCTCTAAGAGCTCAAAATCATAGACTTGTAACCTACTTGAAAGAAAAAAGGTTTGTGGTGAGCAAGGTAGATCCTTCCACTCCTCACCTATTTTGAGATAACATGAGTTCTTTGCATCTTGCAAAAAACCATATTTATCATGTTAGGACCAAACACATTGAGGTCCATTATCACTATGTTAAGGAGAAGATTACAAGTAAGGAGATTGAGCTCTCATCTCAACCAATATCAATGTGCAAACATGATGAGTAAAGTTTTGGATGGAGTGAAGCTTAAGGGATTCAAATGTATGATTGGAATTTATGAGATCACAAAGGATTGAAGAATCAAACATCTTAAGCTTGAGGGGGGCTCTTAGTGCAGATGGCAAGCCTAAGTTCTTGACCATACTCTATGGACTTCATTAAGCTTTGTTTGTACCTAGATTGCACCTAGCAAAATAGTGACTTGGCGAGGGATGTTTTGAGATTGACCCTTCTTATTCATTCACTACTTTGTACTTTGACCAATTTATCAAAGTGCAAAGCTCAATGGTGTTTTGAATCATTTGGACAAGGATCCCTCCACGGAGATGAGACATGTTCTTCAAGTTTTAGAACATGAGGCTCGGGGGTTGCCTACAATATCTATATAGCTCTATTTTCGAGGATAAAAATATTTTTCCAAGGGGGGAAGAATGTAATAAAGTAGGCCTTGATCTAAGGTTCTGACTAATTTAGACGGATCTAAAAATGGGCACCGCTTGGTCACTCGTGTACATGACCAAAGATCTCGAGACTAGACTTATGTAGTAGGTCTCTTGTAAACAAGTGATCCACTTAGCTTAGTGGTTAAGTTTCAAGGGTGTGAAGGAGGAGGTCTTGGGTTCAACCCCCATGGGGTACATGGGGTACATGGGGAGAGTAGTTTGCCCAAAGATCTCTAGAATCTTCTAGAAACATCCTATTTGAGTTAACTCGAGTTAATTGGGACACTTGGCATGCATGAAGTTACATGGCCGACACATGGATGGTTAGAATGCACCTACCCAAGAAGGCAGTCCCTTGGAGAGAGCTATATATAGAGGCATATGGTTGGGAGGAGAGTCATCTCTCTAGCACGTGGTGGTGGTCATAATCTTCATTCTCTTACAGGGTGCAATGGAGTTAGAGATTCTAAATGGAGAGGTGTTTCCACTAGTCAACATATCTAGGCTCAAGGCCTATCATCGACAATAACATTGAAGTCTTGTGGATCACCTAGACCTACAAAATCTGTTCGAGGTTGTACATAATTTTTCTCATCCCATTTCTTTTGCTCAATTTTCTTAGTTTCATCAATTGTCATGCTTTCCATTACGTTTTTTCATGCAAATTAGAAGCCATTTTATAGCCCAATTCATGAGCACCTCTAGCTGCAAGGGAGTGGAGGTGATGCACGAGGATATAGAGCACACCTTTGACTCAGTCACTGTGGTCACCACAGTTTGGACCACATGACCTAGTTAAACTGCATGGTAGTGTATACAGGACCAGGGTGCGGGTCATGATAGATGACCTACCACTCATAATTTTATAAAGTATGCTTTGGTCAAGAAATTAAAGATTCCCCAGCAGCCTAGTGCACATAAATACATTGTATCTATGATGCAAGGGCAAGATAAGAGGATATGGGATACTATGGTATCCAATTTGGAAGTCAAGATGCAGGACTATATAGATTATATGGACTTCCAAATTATGAATATAGAGAGGACAGACCTAGTCTTAGGAAGAGAGTGGCTATGGGGGTTGGGAGACACACTTAAACGCAGCTATCAAAACAACACACTTGAATTTGAAAAGAATGGAAGCAAAGTTTGTATTTAGGGAGAGAGAGATGTACATAGTGCGCCTCTCATTTCATCACTAGAGTTGTATAGTCTTTGTTATTCTCAACATGTACAGGACATGCTTTATTGTATAGTCATGATATCGAGCATTGTACAGACAGCTCATCTGATGTATATTTTCATGCTAGGAATGTAAATATGAACATGACTTTCTACTATTCTTTTTTGTAAGAGTATGTGGTTAAAAGTTTTAAGGATCTTATGTTTGAGTATAGAGATGTTTTTCCCACTGACTTACCTAGAGGGCTACCACCTGAGAGAGGGGACATTGACCATGCCATTGAGGTTGTTACTAACACTAAACCTATTTGCAGGCCACCCTATAGGCTTAGTGTTTCTCAGCATGAGGAGGTTGAGAGGCAGTTGCAGGATTATTTAGATAAGGGCTTCATTAAACCTAGTAACTCTCCTTGGGCATCACCAATGCTCCCAGTTAAAAAGAAAGATGGCTCTATGAGATTATGTATAAATTATAGAACACTTAATAAGGTAACTATCAAAAATAGGTTTCCAATGCCTAGATTGGAAGATCTATTTGATCAGTTACATCAAGGTAGGTATTTTACCAAGCTTGATCTTAGATGAGGATATCATCAGATCAGGATTAGGACAGAGGATGTCCCTAAGACTGCATTTAGGACTAGATATGGGCACTATGAGTTTTTGGTGATGCCTTTTGGTCTCACCAATGCTCCTGCCACTTTCATGAAACTCATGAATAGTGTTTTACGGCCTTATCTAGGACACTTTGTGGTAGAATTTCTAGATGACATTCTGATCTATAGTGCATCAGAAAAGGAGCACTTGGAACACTTGAGGAAAGTATTTCAAGTGCTAAGGGAAAGTTCACTCTTTGCTAAGGAATCAAAGTGTGAATTTTTCAAGATAGAGGTTAGATACCTTGGGCATATAGTCTCCTAGGATGGAATCCAGATGGATCCTGAAAAAGTAAGGGCTATTATGGAATGGCCACACCCAAGGAACCTGGAAGAGCTATAGATCTTCCTAGGTTTATCACATTTCTATCGAAGATTCATTAAGAATTATGCCAAGATTGCTGTCCCGATGATGGAAAAGATTAAAGGGAAAGGGAAAGCCTTTCATTGGGGAGACAAACAGAAGCAAAGTATGGAAAAATTAAAAGTAGCAATTGCTACAACTCCACTTTTACACATATCAAATCCCAATAAACCATTTGTGGTTGAGACTGACACGAGTGACTTTGCCATAGGAGCGGTTTTAGTACAGGATGGTCAACCAGTAGCTTTTGAGAGTAAGAAACTAGAACCGGCTCAGAAGAATTACTCCGTCTATGAGAAGGAGTTGTATGCAATTGTCCATGCTTTGAAGAAGTGGCGTCATTATTTATATGGTGCCAAAGTTACGATAGTGTTTGATCAAGAGAGCATTAAGTGGCTCTCTAATCAAACATACCTTAAAGGTCGTAAGGCCCGATGGGTAGAGACCCTTCAGGAGTTATGAGCTTAGGTATAGGAAGGGAAAGTTTAATGTAGTGGCTGATTCACTTAGCCATATGCATATGCTCAATGGACTGAGTTTTACTCAGATCACTAGTGAGCTACTTGAGTCCCTTAGAGGGAAATGTAGGCTTGATCCTGCATATTCCGAGATTTGGGAAGCCATTGAGAATGGGTATCGTGATATACGGGTTTCTAGTGAGGATGGAGTATCGATGGGTACTCAAGAAGGATTCAAGTGGAAGAATTATAGTGTCCATGATGGATATCTGTTATACAAAGGTAACGTGTGTGTCCCTAGAGATACTGAGATGAGACGGCATATTTTATATGAGTGTCATGACACACCTAGTGCGGGACACCCAGGAGTTAACAAGACTTATGATCTTGTTAAGAGGTAGTTTTATTGGCCTGGACTTCATAAGGACGTCCTAGAGTATGCACTTAAGTGCAATAAATGCCAGGTCCATAAAGCTGAGAGGTTGAGGATAGGAGGACTACTCCACCCATTGGATATTCCAAATGGGAAGTGGGAGAGTATCTCCATGGACTTTATAGTCAGATGACCTGAGACACAGAGAGGGTGTAGCTCAGTGATGAGTAGCACCTCCTTTAATGTCAATCCGGGAAGACGTGAGGATGGTATGAAGACCTCGAGCAAGTGGCGGCACAAGTGCGCGAGTGAGAAGCACACAAACATGCACACACATACACACACACGCGCACACACGGCAAGACAAAGAGTGAGAATCAATGGAGTTTTTAGATTACTTTCAAAAAGCTCTTTCAAGTTCGTTTCAATTACAATCTAACCTCAAAAATGAGCTCTCTAGCTCTTTTTATAGTTTTTGACTAGTTTTGGCCCTGTTCAGACCTAGTGTCCGGCCTAGTTAAAAATTAGGTTCCAGGGCTTATTTGAGGGCTCAAACGAGATCTAAAAAATACGAAAATTGGTAGGTAGATACTTCTAAAGCTCCTCAAGCTCAAGGACTCCTTGGCTTGCACAAAATGGAGCTACAAAAATATGAAATGGTATTTACAATGGTGTTTAGTGATGAGAATCACTTTTAATAGGTGTAAGGGTTTTTAAAAACTAAGGGGTTGCCTTAGTGCTAGATCTGCGTGAATGCTCATACATGCTTCTTCCTGAAGAAAATTATTGGCCTAATTGCCAGATCTTCGTTGACTCCCATGTCTGCTTGTGCCTTCTCTCCCTTCTGACTCTCTTCTCTGACTGCCATGCCTCGTCGGTCCTTCAGTTCCTTGTCTGCTGCTAACACCCCCCCCTCTCTTGCGTCTGTCGTCCCTGACAGACCCTTGTTGTGTGGGTTTTTGGATGTAGTACTCGACGACATCCTGCGCTAAGTGATGTTCAACAATTCTCAATCCTTTGGCCAAATCTGTGAGTAGAGCATCCCAGTCTACCGGCTCGGGAACCTCTGGATGTGGTATACGTAGCTTTTCGGAATGGAGAGCTTGTTCCACTGCAAACAACTGCAAGAGATGGGATGGTCTGGGAATGAATATCTCGGAGTGATATTCCCAGAATCCCGTGACAAACATCTCTTCAAACGTTTGTTTGAAGCAGGCCGGTAGATATTTGATACGAGCGTGCCATGCATACACAACATTAATCGATGGGGTTGTGCTCATGTCGTATACAAGGTCCTGATTACCTTCATTAAATCCTAGTGCTGAGAGATGCGGTTCCTTGACATTTTTGAAGGTCTTGAAGGTGACCAACATAAGTTCGAAAATCTTCAGGCACATCTGAGTCATGATATCAGGTACATTCTTGAAACGGACCCCCCAATGTCGAATCGTCGAAATCATACATCCAATAGTAGGTGGGCCCTTAGGGGGTGCGAAGTACACATAATTGAGCCACTTCTCATATCCTTTAATCGTCAGCACTGTTTGTGTGTACTCCGGCCAGGATCTCCTTCGAAATACAGGGCAATAACATGGGTTATATTTGATGTACAATGGCATGTTGTTCCATGTTCTTACCATTTCCGGGTAGGTTTCAAGCAGCCGAATTCTCCACGTCGGTTGGCGAATATGTCCCTGCTTGGCACTTTCTGGGATGTCGTCAGGTGCAAACTGGGTGGCAGAGGTTGGTTCCCTTGAGGTGTGGTGCTTGATCTCCGCATTATAATCCGCCATTAGAACGCAAAAAGGAACACACAGGTCGTCCGATGGGCCGATCCACCTATGGTGTGAGACCTTCTTAAAATAATCGGATTTTATTACAACCTCATCCAGTTTTGACATCAGTGCGATTTGGACTGCCACCTTGTCATCATGCGTCGTGGCTACTTTCTCTAATTTTTGCATCCATTCAGGTGCCTCAATTTCAATTGTGTCCATGCCCTGTTCTGTTCGCTTACCCCCGGGTGTTGGCATCGGGACATAGGGATCCTCGAATGTTTCTTCTACTTCAATTGGCACAAGATCATCAGGCTCGGGCTCTACCGGAGGGGAGGGCTGACGCTCGTATTGCATGACCTTGCTACGTAATTCCTCAAGTTCTGCCCGGAGTTTAGTGACCTCTTCAGATGTATCTTCTGCGGTTGTGATCTTGCTGGGTGATGTCTGTCGGGTGGCCAACTGCCTTAGCAAATCATCTCTCTCATTCTCTAAAGCGGCATGGGCCACCATTAGATCTGCATGAGTTTCTAACACCACTTTCATATTCTCAGAGGGAATTGCCTTGAATCGCTCTGGGTCAATGTCCTGTGGGGAACCCTCCATGGCCGCCTCTAGATTTTCTTCGTTCTGTTTCTGTAATCGTTTATTCTCCTCTAGCGCTGTAGACATATGCTTGCGTAGGAGGCCCAAGTTTCGTCGGAGCTTAAGGTTTTCCGTGATCTGAGAATGTAACAGCTCGTCCATGTGTCGTCGTTCTTCATCATCTGCTTGGGGTGGGTTGGCTACTAATTGTGCATATTGTTCCTGTAATGTCACGTGCTGCTGTTGTAGTAGCTGCTTCTGCTCTTCAAGATCCCTACATCGTGCTTGGAGATCTTCGTGGCTTCGGAAAAGCCTTGTATGTTGGTTGTCAAGGTGTTGGTAGTGTTGCTGAAGTTGGGACATGCATTGATACATATTATTAAATACATTATTAAGAGGAATGGTGGGAGAAATGGTGTTGAATGCAGAGGGGAAGGGAAAGGGAAGGGGAATTGTGGATGCAGTACTAGAGAAGGGTGAGGGGGGAGGTGGGGGAATGGGAGAGGGTGGGTAAATGGGGGGTGGGAGAGGTGCAGAGGTGGGTGACACTTCCATGGATTCAAAAGTGGAGGCCGTGATGGGAGTGACTGTGAACATGGGGATTGTGGTTGCGGTGAGAGTTGTGAACGTGTATAGAGGTGTGTGTAATTGTGAACTCCCAGGAAGTGTGATCGGAGTAGTGGTTTTTACCGTGGCTATGGTCAGACTTATGTTTTCAGTGGAAATAGAGTACGTGGGTTGACTGATGGTTTGTGCGTCGGTGTGTGTAGTGGGTTCGGAGGTGGTGACAGTAGAGGTTACAATGGTAGAGGGAGGTGAATGGGGCGGATGTGGGGGAGAAGGTGGCAAGGGAGGTGATGGAGGTGCACTCGATGTGTGGGCTTCCTCGGTGTCGTGAACAGTGTGTGCTGTGCCAGTGGTTGTGGGGGTGCCTTGTGGTCCTGATCCTAATACATTCATTCGTTTTCCCGTTCGTGGGGGGCGTCTGCCATATCTTTTCTCTGTCCTTCGTGATTGCGCTAGTGCAGTATGCACCGTTTCAGGTACTCCCAAAGCGTCCGATATCATTTCCAAGGTGGCACGGTATTGCTCGTCCACACCTTCCTCCTCCAGAATCTGGTTCATGAGGGCTTTACCCGCAGCTAATGATAGTCTGTGTTGTTCTTGAACTCGGTTCATTGTATCGTAGAGCTTCTTTAATGCGTTAGTATAGGCTGGGGCACCTTCCAGTACTTGTAGGGCTTCCTGATCATACTCTTGTTCTTCTGCTTCTGATCCACTCTGTGCCTCCTCCTGTGCTTCTTCTTCATCGTCCACATTGACTACGTCTGGTTGACTGGGCTGGGCTTGGTCTGGGGCAGTTTGCTGTCCACCAGCTTGCTCTGCTTCAACTTCCGCGTTTACAGCTTCGATGATTCTAGCAACTTCTTCGTCCGTTAGATCCTCCAAAGTGAATCCATGCGGGAATTCCAGATCAGTAGGTACTGGTGGAAACACAAGGTTAGGGCCATCTGTGCTGTGCCTGGGTAGCCTTATAGTAAATGGTTGTACTCGTCGGGGAAGTCTTGGGGTTGTTTCAGGCGTTAGGGTTGCACCGCGAGCTTGTGCACAAGGCATCTGGACAGCGCCTCTCATCTTCTTTGAGGGAGGCCCTACAGCTGACAATCTGCGTTGAAACTCCTGTGCTCTGGTCCAAATGAGAGCCCTCTGCACCGGTACATCATATGCGAGACATCTGTATACAATTCTTGTAAGCGCACAGCAACCATATAGCACAGACTTTTGCTTCTTATACCATCTCTGATGAGCCATATGAATTTGGTCGATAATCCAGTGGGGCATATTGATTGTCAAATCAAAAGCATCCGCTAGGTAGAGGCTAAACCAGATTTTTTTGGGAGGCATTGTGAACCTTTCCTGCGCGGGGAATGCGAAATGTTGCATGACCATGCGTAAGTGAATGGCGATCGTAGGTGTCATCGCAACCATGTCCTTCAACTTCGTCAGATTCCTGTTCTTCATATTGTCTGGAACCATAGTCTCTTTCTCTGTTGGAATGTGCATACCTTTCATGTCGAGTGCTTCTCTTACCAAGTTGATAGTCAAGCGGAAACGCTTCAGCTCGTTGCCCCTCGTGAGTGATGGGAGCACAAAGGAGCTGTATCCTTTCTTGTCTTTGCTGGGAGTGAGGGTACTAATTAAGTATGAGCACCTTAGAAAATCTGGCTTGGGTAGTTGGAACTTGAAGTAATCATAAAGCCCAGCCTTCTTCCATATCGACTTCAGTCCTTCATTATTCTGTAGCTTTTCAAACTCCCTGGTAAAGAAATGGTATCTGCCCCAACGTCCATTGAACTCTACCTCGGACTCCCACATGTATGTGCCTTCACCCAGAGGTCCAGCAACGTCACTGAACCAGTGTGAGGTTTTGCCCACCGGCATTGTGTGACCCTGTGGAGGATTCTGAATTGGTATGGCATGTAATGCCCGTAATGCCACTGGTCTTTCCTTTAATTCCTCCTCGACCGGAAGGCTTTCGATGTCCACCAGTTGGGGGCTGGTGCCTGCCTGGGAGCTAGTTCCTACCGTATCTGCCATTTTACTTCTTGCTGCCTGTCTCTGTGAGAATATACAAACATGTGTTAACATTGTACAGGACAAGGGAGGACCGTTGTTGTTCCCATCACAATATTAACATGAGGGTCGGGAGCGAATAACGGGTTAGTAAGTGCTCGGTGCGAGTGTGTGTGCGGTTAGTCGTTCGGTAGACCTAAGAGTTAAGTGGAATGATGTAATGTGATAGTGATGTGGTTAGTAAGTTATCATGGATTTACAAATGGGGTCTGGGGGTTTGTTACAATTCTGAGGCTGCCAATTGCAGTGGCTGGGTTTTGCTCTTGGGTTCGTAGAGACTCTAGAGAGCTTTATCGGTGTCTCGGTTTGAAAATGAGGCCTTTTAGGAACCCATTTACAAGTGATTATGTGCGTGCTCATGGGCCTTGGTGTGTTCCTGAGTGTTGAAAATGACTGGATGCCGGCTGTGCAAGTGAATGGGTCATGCGGTATAGATTGTGGCCTTGGCGTAGCTACTTGCGCCCGCAAGCAAGCCTTAGGCACCCAAATTTGTCTTGATTGTGGGCTAGCCGTTATCGACTTCTTGGGCACCCAAATTGATGTCGCGTTAGCAGAAGAATTTCTGAAAGACTTCTTATTAGTATCGTGTTGTTGGTGACTAATAAGAGGTTGTGCCTGTGTGGTTGGCTTGAGTGCAACCGGGTGTTCGCCTTTCCGTACCCACACTTGTTTCACTTGCTGGGGCATTTTGCTGCGCAGGTACTTTTGATTTCTGACATAGGAAGTACTCTGCTTCTTCTGCCTTTGATCCATCTTTGGTTGCTGCCTCCTTCTGGCCTTTGGAAAAGAAGGGAGTTCCGTTGCATCCCTGACTCCTTTTTTGCGAATATCATTCCTCTGCAACATATAGTTTTGGACAAGAACAACATGGTCATCTTCATGTGTACTCCTGGAAGGACCAGGAGTCTGTGCCTTTCCTAGTTCCTCGAGTGCTCCATTATCTAACTCTACTGTAATTCGACTATGATTGACCCAAACCTGAAGAAGTCCACTTCTTAGGTTTAAGTTGACTGCTTGGTCATAGATCCAATCTTGACCCAAGACAAGAGGTTCAGTGAGATCTTCGTCTTGACACACTAGTACTTTAACTGTTATTGCCTCATCATGAATGTAGAGGGGAAGTTCCACCTCGCCCATGCAAGGGGTTTCCACGCCTCCCAATCCTATGAGATATGCTTCCACAGGATTGACAGTTAACTGCAACTCTTGACAGTAAGACAATTTAACAGCACTAGTGGCTGCACCTGAGTCAATCAAGGCTCTTACGGTCCTTGCACTCTTTCCTTGTCCTATATCTAGGGTTATGAAAGGACGTCGATCAATTATCCTATGCGAGCTTGTTCCTGCAACTTCACACATGGCCATAGGATATCCTTGATCTGCGTAGTCATCCGTTCTAGGTTGATCTCTATCTTGCCTTCGTAACTTCATCCTTCTGATGCGTTCTAAAGCTTCTGCTTGAGCTTCTTCTCGAACTCGCTTTTCTTCCTCTTTGCGTTTCTTAGCAGTGTTGAGTCGGCTAAGCATTTCCTCCGTGAGGGGTTCCTGATACAACTTGACTCTGCATCCGCTAATATAGTTTGGGAGAACATCACCTTCTAATGTGGCTAGTTGTACTGCTCCACTCGTGGAAATCCTATTGATGATCATAGGTCCGTAGCCTCTCTTTTCTAGTTTCCTTGGGTGTTGTTTCAGTGTGAGACTAAAACTAGATCTCCTGCTTTCAAACCCTTATCCTTCACATGGGCATCGAAGTATGCCTTGTGTCTCTTCTTAGCTGCATATATCCCTGCAGCTGCTCTCAGTCTTGTTTCTCCTAATCGTTCAAGGTCAAAGATCCTAGAGGAGAGCTCATGACCCATCCATTCGTGCTCTTGTGCTACTTTCAACGTAGGTATTAAGAAGTCCAAGGGTAGCACTGCGTTTTGGCCGAATACCATCTGAAAGGGGGTGGCTTGGAGTACCGTTTTGTAGGCGACTCGGTATGCCCAAACAGCATGGTGCAGCTGTTTGTCCCAATCAGAGTGTTTTGTGTTCACTAATTTTGTCAGTACATTGCATAAGATCTTATTAGTGCTCTCAGCTTGTCCATTAGCTTGAGGGTGATAGGGGGCAGACTTCTTGTGTATTACCAGGAATTCTTGGAGTAGATTTTCAATTACTTCGTTCAAGAAATGAGTGCCTCTATCACTTACAAGCTCTATGGGTAGCCCGTATCTTGTGAATACATTCTCAAACAAGAATTTGGCAGTTGTTTGAGCATCGTTCTTCGTCGTGGCTTTTACCTCTACCCACTTAGTTAGATAGTCTGTTGCAACAATGATGTATTCTGCATGAGAACCCTTAGCTGGGGGATTAATAGGACCTACGAAGTCTATTCCCCACTTAGAGAATGCACGTCCACCCATCATAGGTTTCAGTGGCATCTCATCTTTGCGTATAGGATACTGAGTCCTCTGACAGACATCACACCGTTTCACATAGGTATGTGCATCCATGTGAAGGGTCGGCCACCAGAAGCCCGCAAATAGTATCGCCTTGATCACCCGATCCGGTCCAAAGTGTCCTCCTGCTACACCTTGGTGAGCAGTTTCCAAGATCTTAAGATATTCACTTTCATGGACACACAGCCTCAGGTAACCATCTTTACCACACTTATATAGATTATCACCAATGAGTGAGTAATCCAGGGCTTCTTGTTCTAAACTCCTTTTCCTCGCCAGAGTCATGTCTGGAGGGAATGTGTTTGTCCTTAGGAAGGATACTAGAGGTTCACTCCAATCTGGCACAATGGATACTTGATAAAGAGTGGCGTGTTCCACTGGAGGTTTAGTGCAATAGATTGGGCATTCCTTGCACAACTTTTGGACATCCGCTTCCATAGTCGGCCAATGCACTCCGAGTCTCCTTAGCGTCTGTAAAGTTCGTTGCTTTGAATGGTGTTGCTCTAACGCACCTACATGTGCTAATTGCAACCATTTAGCGTACTCATCCTCTTCTACGCAACAAGCCAAGATCCCTTGATCTGTGTGCTTGTACATACTTCCTGCCATGATGTGGTACTTTTGGGCTTTTACAACCTCTCTGTTTCGTGTGTTTACCACTGGATGGTTAGGTCCGTATGTCAATACTGGTACCAATGGCTTAGCCCACTGTGGCACCACTTCCAAATTAAACAAGTAAGCGTCAGGAAGGTCATCTGATACTCCTTGTGGGTCTTCTCCCGATGTGAGCCTAGAGAGATGATCAGCTCTCAAATGAGTCCTCCCTTTTCTCACCACTACCTCAAAGTCATATTCCATGAGCAAGAGAAACCATCTCACTAATCTTCCTGTATTGCATGGCTTGTTTACGAGGTATAGCAATGCCTGATGATCAGTAAAAAATTTAAACTTATTTGCAAGCAAATAGTGTCTAAATTTCTTAACTGCATATACCATGCCTAAGCCTTCTCTCTCTGTAGTGGTGTAATTCCGTTCAGCCGCGTTCAATTGTCTACTGGCATAGGCGATTGGAAGATCCATATTACCTTCACCAGTAGGTTGTGCAAGCACACATCCAATGGCATAATTGGATGCATCCACGTGAACATGAAATGGCTTATTCCAATCTGGTGTGGTCAAGATTGGTGCTGAACATAATCTTCGTTTAAGCTCCTGGAAGGAATTCTCACATTCATCCGTCCACTCAAAGTTAGTCAGAAGTCCATACATGGGCTTTGCAATGACAGCGTACATATGAATGAACCGGCGATAATAACCACAATGCCCCATGAAAGCTTGTACTTCCTTGACATTCTTTGGCCTAGGTAGCTCTGCTATGGCTCTCACTTTCTCTTCATCGGTAGATATGCCATTTTTTGACACTATGTGTCCTAGAATCTTGCCTTGCCTTACCATAAAAACGCACTTTTCTGGGTTCAGGCAGACTTGATATTCTCTACATTAGTCAAAGATTTGCCTGAGTTCGGGGATATGGGTTTGCCTAAGGTTCGAATGAGCACAAAGATCATCAACATAGACCTCTAAATTCTTCCGCAGGAACTCCTTAAACACATGGCACATCAGCCTCTGGAAGGTAGCTGGTGCATTGGTGAGCCCAAATGGCATTACTCTAAAGGCAAAAATGCCCCATTCAGTGGCAAAGGCAGTCTTATGTTGATCCTCTGGAGCTATGGCTACTTGATTGTAGCCCGAAAATCCATCGAGGAAGCTGTACACTTCCTTGCCTGCTACTCTTTCTAAGAGATGCTCTGTGATAGGAAGCGGATAGTTATCCCGAATTGTGGCCGCATTAACCTTCTTCAAGTTAATGCATACGCGCAGCTTCCCATTTTTCTTGGGCACCACTACGATGGGGGATACCCACTCGGTGTGCTCAATTTCATAGATGAATCCCGCTTCTACAGTCTATCTATCTCTTCTTTGATCTTAGTAGCGTAATTATCGTTATATGTATAAGGCTTTTGCTTAGAGGGTTTAGCATCCGAAGTCATGGGGATGGTGTGTGAGCATATGTCAGGGTCAACACCTTTCAAATCCTTGTAGCTCCAAGCGAATACATCTCTGTATTCTCTTAGCAAGGCAATTAACGCATGCTCTTCTTCCTCTGTTAGGTCATGGCCTATGTATGTGCATCTCTCCTCTCCTTCTTCTAGGGCCACTACTATTTTCTTGGTGGTTTCTTTGTTATCATAGGCCTCTCCTACTTGTGCCTCTCGTTTAGGCATTCTTATCATAACCCTCCTGTCGTCTATCTCATACTTCTTAAAATTTTCTGGGACCTCAAACAAAGATTCTTCCTCTTCTGGTGGGACTTCTCTCTTCTTCCGTTTCTTCCCTTCTTCTTTCGGGGTCACATGTGTTGCTAATCTTACATCGTTTGTAAGCTCTCCATGCCTCTGGGGTTGAAATTCTACTTCATGGAAGTATTCTTCATCTGATGCAAATGGTGGGTCCATAATGATTGACTCTAGATCGGAGTCGCTTGCATCCTCAAATGCATCAGGGCTAGGTTCGCATTCTTCTAGAACTGCCTCTCCCATGATTGGCTCTATGGAGAAGACTGAAATATCATAGCCATCCTCATCACAGTGAGGTGTCCATTGTTCTTCATTGATGGCTACGTCCATTGTTGCTAGAATTTCTGCCCAGCCATGGGGTTCAAATTCCTCATCAGGAAAAACTACAGGTGCATAGGCTGGGTCTTGGATGGGTCTATGAGTTTCGTTTGCACCTATTTCTCTGGCCTTTTCTCTCTTCTCTTCCTCTACTGCTACTTTGCACATCCATAAGTGGGTGTCTTCATGCATCCATGAGGATCCTGAGCCCATGGAGTGCACGGATTCCGTATCATCTTTGGCTCTATGGATGGGATTCCATTGGATGGGAGGGACATCTCTATGAGAGTAATCTTTGAGATTCACTTTGGTCGTAACACCTAAGTGCTGCAGGTACAAAGAATTGGTTCCCCAATCCTGTACCACTTGCAACTGTCGCATAAATGGTCTTCCCAAAATCATCTCATAGGCATGATTTTTGCTGAAGTCACATATGGCAAATGTATGCTCAAACTCGACACCACAAGTGGTGAGAGTTATTCCTTCTAGCAATCCTAAGGGTCTCTCTATGTGACCATCGGCCATTTGCAATTTCATCCTCGTGGGCCTGAGTGCCGGCTTGCCCCAACGCTTCCATAGGGAAGTAGTGGCAATTGCAACTCCTGCACCTGAGTCCAAAATTGCCTTGGTGGTGTACTCCTGGTAGGTGATGGGAAGATAGGTGTTCCCTTCTTCACCTTCACACATATCTCCTATCTTATCCAAGGGAATTTCTGGCACTGTCCTATGGGATCCTACCTGGGAACGAGGTTTGGCTATTTCTGGTACTTGTTTGGCGACATGTTTCCATAATTCAGGTCTAACCTTGAGTAGCTCTTCTAACTTGAGATTGCACTGCACGTTAGTGTTCTTCACTAGCTCTGTGTTCCTAGGTATGACTGAATCTTCGTTTCTTACCATGACTGTAGGCGTTCTCATACAGGTGGACTTAGCTTCCCATGGGCCTGTGAAGTGGGGTAGCTCTTGTATGGAATTAGACTCAAAGTCCAATCTCTCATGAGACTGAGTACTCTCATGTTCCCCGTAAATAGATGGGATGTCTTGTGGGAATTGGTCGTGTGCATCATCCACAAGTTCAAAGGGAGGGGCGACTTCACTTTCGTTAGCCCATTTGTCTTCTTGAATCTCTCGTAGGAATTCTGGTGTGAATCGATTCATAGAAGATGATGTGTCTGGCTCCGTAGAATTTGGCGCATAAGCAACCTGGGAAGGAGGGTTTATTCTATTGTTGGCTCTCTCCTCGTTTTCATAGATGGCTGGAGCACAAGCTTCCTGGGGAGGATTACTTATTCTATTACTTTTCCGAACAGGCTCATCCGCTCCCTGAGAAGGAATGTAGGCAACCTGTGGAGGTACGTAAGCTTTCGAGGGAGGCTCATCTGCCTTTTGGGGGGAAAGATAAGCTTCTTGAGGAGGCACATGGGCTTCCTGAAGAGGCTGGCTTATCCGTTCTCTTGCCCTTTCCTTTCTTTGAGGGGCAGGTTCCTTTTCTGATTGTGCAATTAGCCTCTCTATTCTTTCTAGCAGTCCATCAAAGTGTAACTGCGTCTTAGCTGAGCTAGAGATGTTAAAGAGGCGGCTAGCCTCGAACATGGCTTGAGCCAATTCCACCATCTTAGCACAAATTTTAGTTCGTTCAAGCTCTAGCTCGGCTCTAGGGTAGCATTTTTCATGATCGGTTATGGTTGGCCCTTCTTGGATTCTGGCCTGATATGCTTTAAGCATCATGTTTAGGTCCTCGGGAGTGGGATCAGCCAATACTGATCCTGCTTGGGGTGGTGGGTGGGTTACGTGGGGTGTATTAGAGGGTGGAGGGATGGAGGGTGATGGGGATGGTAGCGGTGGGATTGTGTGAGAGGGAGTTTGAGTTGTGAGTTCGGTTATTCTGGCTCTTGTTTCTCTTACGCTTTCCTCAAGTTCACTCATCTTCCTTGCCCATTGCCTTTTCATTCTTTCCCGACTATCTTTCCAAGCTCTAGTCCTTTTCTTGGTTATGCTCTCAGTTTCACTAGCCTCTGGGCCCTTTTCCTGGCTTGCCCCTTGGTTTTGCTGCAATGCCTGAGCTCTAGTGACTACCTGTACTGGTGCAGTGGAAGTGACACTTCCTGAGGAATCTACAACCAACCCAATCACATTAATGGGAGTGATTTTTGGCATATTATTAGGATTCTTAGGGCAATCTCGTAAGAGATGCTCCTTTCCACACTCTTGGCAATAGCCCTGGATTGTCACTGATTGGGGTTGTGTAGGTGCAGGCATGGGGCAATCACGAATGAAGTGATCTCCCTGACATCTGTAGCATGGTCCTCTAGGAAATGGTGGTCGTACCTGCCTAGGTTGAGGTCTAGGGTTGGGGTTTGCATACATGACGTTTGTATAATCTGACTCCCAATTAGGTTCATTTGGCTCTTCGCTGTAATAGGACTCACCATGTTCTGGAGACTGCATGTAGTACGCCTGGGGACTATCAACATGTGTAGAATCAAAGCTGTGGTCACTGTGGTCACTTTCTAAGATCAATGGGGTTACTGGTACTATGGCCCTATTCAGGTTTTCTTCTGCCGCTGTATACTTTACATGGATTACATTAGCGGGGTGTGGAGGCTGTTGAGCTAGCACCGGTTGGGGTCTCTGTTGGGCCTGATATTGTGGTTGGTAGGTTTGTTGGGGTCTAGCATATTGTTGTGGTGGATTTTGGTTCTGGTATCTGCCTTGTTGGTAGGGCTGAGGGTAGGTTTGTCTGACCGCTTGCTTGTTGTAAGGACAGTCTTGTGCTGTGTGATTTGTGTATCTTCGTTCTATGGTGCAATATTGGCTATTTGGATTGATCTGGGGTTGAGCCATAATGGGACACACGTTTGCCATATGGTCACCACCGCATGTATAGCACCTTTTCACAGGAGCAAACCTTGGGATTTGTTTGCTAGTTACACCTAATTTCTGAGCTACTTTCTCTGCAAGTTCCTCGATTGACGTGGATTGCGTGGAAGAGAGGCTATAGGCACTATCCGAATCTTTGTATATCTTAGCAAGCTCTAACTCCTCCCCTAGGTTATCCTCAATGTCAATACACATGCGTACACACTCTTCTATAGTCCTAGGGTCCTTCAGATACACATAGGATCTCAATTTCGTACTCAACAATCCATCAAGGAATAAGGCTACTTGTTTGGCAGGTGTGGGTAGCTCCGAAACAGGGCATCTTTCAAGATATTGTCTAAATCTTCTTCCTGCCAATCTTACAGTCTCTTGGGGAGTCTGTTTGAAGCTGTGAATCAATGAGGAGGTATTGTGTCTTATGCCACTCTTAGAGAACTCTACAATGAAAGCTTCTAGGAGTTGGTCTATACACCTGAATTGTCGCTCATCCAATGGCTGAAACCATGTAAGTGCTGTGTTCCTAAGGGTTAGACCGAAGGCATTGTACTGCGTGAATAGATCCTCCACTTGTTCAGCTCTCAAAACTTGCTTGAACTCCGCCACATGATCATAGGGATCTCCTGTGCCATCGAAGTAATTCTTCATGGACTTAACTAGCTGGGTTGGCCTCAAAGTCCTTGTGTGCTCTCTAGGTCTCGGCAGAGGGAATCCATCCACATTTCTTTGGTTCCCCGGAGCTCTATGTCCCTCAGGTTCCCCTCTATTCGTTTCCGTCCTCGTTCTTTCTCTGCCCACTGGGTTGGCAAAGCTCACTTCTGGTCTATCTCTACGTCTGTCTCTTTGCATTCCATGAGCTTGGGATGTTCCAGCTCCAGGGTGACCATAGGATACATTCGATCTTGGTTGGGGGAAAACGAATTCACCCTTCCAAGTGTAAGCATGCCTATCATTTTCCGTAACCACAAAGATCCTTTATGAAGCGTGATCTAAGTAGGTCACTCTACCTGGGCTATCCGGATCCTTAAACTCATAGATCATGATAGTTCCTATATCAGTTGGCTGATTAGATTTATACCTCCAAAAGGCTTCGTCAGTTTCTCGATTGAGGAGCAACTCTATGCTCTTGTTGTCTTGGGGAACCCACTCAGGTGTGATAATCCTAGTGAGAACAGACTTGCCTCGGGGGGTTCTAGGTTCCGTACCCATGTTTCCTTGCTCTAAGTCCCCTAAGTCCGTTTTTAGGTAGTCTTCAATTTGATACCTGCCTATCGTCGCTCTGACTTACTCCTACCTCTCTTCGTTCTTAGCCTAAACTATGAATTGACAGAGGGGGTTAAAAGTTTCCAACCTTTTGTTTCCTGCTTGGTTGCCCTTGAGTGCTCAGGAAGTGTGTTCCCACGCTTGCACTTACACTTGCTTAGAACACCTTTCGAAGCTCTCAATAGATCTGTAAGAGTTCCAAAGTTAGCTTGAAGATTTAAATTCCAAAGACAGCACCAATTATTTTCATTCCTGTAGCACAAACACAAACTTGCATAGTGATTTTTAAGAAAACAATCCTAAAGGCCCTTGACTTTGATCCCCCTGGGTATGGTCAACTTCAAAATACTCTATCTGAAAATTAACGCATTATCTTTATAAAAAACAGTTGAGGACGTGTAGTATATGCCACGAGCTTTCCAACAAGCCCTAGAGCTCAAAAAATTGATTTCGTATGAAGAAGTTATGACTGTTCAGGGTTTAGGGGGTTAAGACAGGATTCAATCTGGCTGACAGATCCTAGGATTTTCTCCCAAAACACGTGTAGGAACCTCCAATAATGCTAATGGATTGACTATTTTGCCCCAAAATTATCCCAAAGTTTGAATAAAAGCAAACCCTAATTCTTGGCCGAAAAGCCTGTCAATCGCGATCGACAGGTCTGTCAATCGCGATTGACAGAGATGTCCGTCGGGCCTATCAGTCGCGATCGACAGTGTCAATCGCGATCGACAGAGTCGATCGTGGCTGTCAATCGCGATCGACGGTATCAATCGCGATCGACACGTTTTCCGGATATTTCGCCGAGATTTCAGTCAATCGGGGGCCTATCAGTCGCGATGGACACGTGGCTAAGCGAAAAAGTCAATCAATCGTTGAATTTTAGTCGATCGCGATCGACGGTGTCAATCGCGACTGACAGAGGTGTCGGTCGTGGCTGTCGATCGCGATCGACGGTATCAATCGCGATTGACAGGGTCCTACCTTGCAGTCAGTCAATCGTGGAGGTCTGTCGGTTGCGATTGACAGGGTCTGTCGGTCGTGATTGACAGAAAACCTCGGAATTTTCCTACTGTTTTTAGTGTTTTAGGATGTGCTCCTTGTGCTTGTTCTAGTGGTGCACTCAATTTTGTAAGAAACCAAAAATTTCTGTCAGTCGCGATCGACAGAAGCCTGCGACCGCGAGACAGTTTCTGAGTTTTTCATACCTGCGCAGAAAGCTGGGGATGGTGATTCAGCAAGGTCCTGCAAAAAGCTCAAGAAACATGCAAGAAAACACACATGCAATATCGCTCTCTCGCTCTCTCTCACAAGTGAAATGAGGGAAATGAGGTGGAGATGGTGATATTATCAAAAACTGAAAATTTTTGCGATGAAGGAGATGGAGGTGCGAGATGATGGTGATGAAGATGGTGAAGAAGGTAAAAGAAACTCGATGAGAGTGAAGAAAATACCTACAACTCCAACGCGTCAACTCTACATCTTACCATCACACGCTCGTCCTCAAAGCTCGATCCACGGCAACGACGCCAAAATTTGGTGTAGCTCAGTGATGAGTAGCACCTCCTTTAATGTCAATCCGGGAAGACGTGAGGATGGTATGAAGACCTCGAGCAAGTGGCGGCACAAGTGCGCGAGTGAGAAGCACACAAACATGCACACACGCGCACACACGGCAAGACAAAGAGTGAGAATCAATGGAGTTTTTAGATTACTTTGAAAAAGCTCTTTCAAGTTCGTTTCAATTACAATCTAACCTCAAAAATGAGCTCTCTAGCTCTTTTTATAGTTTTTGACTAGTTTTGGCCCTGTTCAGACCTAGTGTCCGGCCTAGTTAAAAATTAGGTTCCAGGGCTTATTTGAGGGCTCAAACGAGATCTAAAAAATACAAAAATTGGTAGGTAGATACTTCTAAAGCTCCTCAAGCTCAAGGACTCCTTGGCTTGCACAAAATGGAGCTACAAAAATATGAAATGGTATTTACAATGGTGTTTAGTGATGAGAAGCACTTTTAATAGGTGTAAGGGTTTTGAAAAACTAAGGGGTTGCCTTAGTGCTAGATCTGCGTGAATGCTCATACATGCTTCTTCCTGAAGAAAATTATTGGCCTAATTGCCAGATCTTCGTTGACTCCCTTGTCTGCTTGTGCCTTCTCTCCCTTCTGACTCTCTTCTCTGACTGCCATGCCTCGTCGGTCCTTCAGTTCCTTGTCTGCTGCTAACAGAGGGCATGACTCGGTCTGGGTAATTGTAGATAGGTTAACCAAAATGGCTAGGTTTATTCCAACACGTACTACAATGAAGACACCAGAGTTGGCTAGACTCTTTGTAGAGAACCTATACCGGTTATATGGTCTTCCTTTAGACATAGTTTCTGATCGGGATAGAAAGTTTACTAGCCACTTTTGGAGAGCGGTCTTCAAAAGGTTGGATATGAAACTTAGCATGAGTACGGCCGAGCATCCATAGTCGGATGGGCAAACATAGAGGGTTAACCAAATTCTAGACAATAGTAGAGTTTGCATATAATAGTGCCAAGCACTCTTCCACTGGGCATAGTCCATTTATGCTTATGTATGTTTTTCAGCCAAGAGCTCCTTATGCAGTTGGCTTGCAGAATGAGAAAGTTTAAGCTGCAAAGGACTTCTTGGAAGAGATGAATGATATGCTTAGGCTTGCTAAGGATAGCATTAGGAGAGCTCATGATAGAGCTAGAGCCTATGCTGACCCTCAAAGAAGAGATATCAACTTTGAGGTAGGAGAGCAGGTTTATCTTAGAGTTCCATCTAGGTCTGAAACCATGAAGACGGGACCTTGTCCAAAACTATCTCCTAGGTATTGTGGACCTTTCCGAATACTTAAGAGAATAGGAAAGATGGCTTACCAACTCCAACTTCCAGAGAATAGTCAAATCCATCCAGTTTTTCATGTTAGCCGGCTTAAGAAAAGGCTGGGTGAATCTGACAACCTCATTCCAGATAGTGAGGTAGTAGAGCCTATTTTTGTTCAATCTATTCCACATGAGCCTGAGAGCATACTACACACTCGAGAGAAACGGACGAGAAGTCACTTATATAAAGAGTGTCTAGTCAAGTGGAAAGATAGTTCAGAAGATAGTGCCACATGGGAGCAGGTTAGCACCCTTCAGAGACGGTTTCCCAGTTTTAGATTACCTTCCCGAGAATTTTCTTAAGGGGAAGGATATGGGGAAACAACACGGAGACAGGACCATGTATTTTTATACATGGGGATTTAGTGGGAGCACTACTCCATTGATCATCTCTTTCATAGGACCTTCCAATACCATTTTTGACGACAACAATGCAGCTAAGGGGAAGGAAATGTTATATGAGTAACCCCTGATAGAGGTGTGAACCACCTTTTAAGTCATTGAAATGGGCTCACACATGAGTGCCATGTGGCACCCATGTATAGAGCCAAGGGGTCATTCTCGTTAATGGAAAGAGAGAGAATCAATAGGGACATGTGTGGCTGGGTGGCAAGACCAAGAGAACATCTCCGTGTGTTTGAGCGCGTCGGTTCGGTCTTAAAACATGTGACAGCTGAGGATGACGAAGAAAAGTGGGAGGGTCATCAGAGGTACAACGAGGTAGTGCAACATTAAGTTTCAAAATGATCTCTCTATAGTGGGATATGTAGACCGTAGGAGGCCTACCTCTCTGGGTAATCCTATCCCACTCATCCCAATTCCTCTCCTCTTCATTCTCAGGAAGAAACTCTTTTAGAAAAAGAGTCTCAAACTGAGTCCAATCTGTAGGGATAGAGTTCGCCTCCTTAAGGCTCATCCACCACTTGTAAGCATGCGGGCCAAATGAGAAACTCGCCTCTAGCACATGGTACTCTGGTGGGGTGCCCTTCAATTGATGCAAATCATGCCACTTTTGTAAAAAAGTGTAGATTACATCCTTATTCATATCTCGGTCATCCCCCATAAAGGTAGGTGGCTTCAAGTCTTTAAGGAGGGGAGCTTCCCTAGAGCTTTCTCCTTTATGCTTACTAGGAAGAGAAGTATCTTTCCTAGTCATCTCTGGAGGAAGAGTAGGGGTTTCTCTTTCCTTCCTAGCTAGGAAAGAGGTGTCGTGAGTCTCAAGTGAGATCATTTGAGACTTTAACTGCTGAATGAGAGATGTGATGCCACTTAGATCTCTCTCTAATTTAAGGGTTTGCTCTTTCAAGTCTATGAATTGATCATGAGTGACAAACTCATCTAAAAGTTCCTCATATGTATATTCTTCTTGCTGAGGCTCTTTCTCTTCTAAGCTTTCCTCTACTTCCTTCCCCGATTCTACTTCTTCCATTCTAGAATCAGGATCCTCTAGTTGCTCTTTAGATGGAGAAGTGTGTTCAACTATTTGTTTCCCTTTAGATTCCATGTTTTACTTCCATTTCCCCATTTTCTAACTAGAGTATGTGAAAATGAATGGAAGTAAACCTTGAATATGCAAGAAGAAGAAAAATATATCACAAGAGCACTTCCCTGGTACAAAATGAAGCAGCGGAAGCGAAATCCAAGTGATCCTTGAAGCTTGAGGTCGTTGATTTTGAATCTTTGCTAGGCCCAAACACAAATCGAAAATGTCCGGTTGGTTCGGAGAGGTTCTAATCACCAAAAACCAACAAGAACAATGCCCAAACCCTATAGCAATACCCCCAACCGGGAAAACTGAGTGAAACTAAAAAACTTTTTAGATTTGACAGTCCTTGCCAATCCAAGAAATGTAGCCTAGCACCTGTACTTCAAAGATATAAAGCTATCCAAAGTGAAAAAGGTGAATTTGGACATGGGATGATGAAAAACTAGGCCCGAAAGTGGCTGCCTAGTTCCTACTAAAGTGCTACAGAGAGATTTTGGTTGACCAAATCATGTCCAAATCCAATAATGATGGTCTCTAAGCAAAGCTTAGGAGCATAGCTTCGTAACTTGACAAAGATTTTTGAAATCGGATATCGTATGAGCAAACTATGGTGCGGAGAAGCCAGGTATGTCACAAGTAGACTGTGGGAAAGTAAATCTTCATGGAGTAGTGACTTTGAGAGCTCCAAACTTAGAACCTAAAGCTTTTCAAGACAAAACCATGACCCATATCCCATATCCGCATCCCATATTACATTTATACATCATAATTTTGCCCAACCCTTGATCCAAATAATGGATTTTGCCCCTCCAACGCGTGTGGCTCTGTTGACGTCGGTTGCCTTGCTCCGACACCAAATGTTGATAGTCGACCTCCTGTGACCCTCCTATTTTGGGAGTCGGTCTGCAAAAACTTCAAGACGAAAGTCCAACCGATGGAACATATAAACACGAAGGGCTCTGTCTCGATATTCCTCCCAACCATGCATGTATTTCCATATATCTCTCTATCATCATAGACACTCTCAGGTGGGTACTCACATGAGTGCCACTTGGCACTCATGTGTGAGCCCATCTAATAAAGGATAAGAGGTAGTTCATACCTCTTTCCTAAGAGTCCTAAGAGTTCTCTCACATAACAACATGTCTTAAACCATTGTTTATGGCATCACTCCTACGGGGGATTTGTTAATATATTTTGGTACTGATGTATGTGAAAACACTTAGGATTGTTCGAGCACTTTTTTCCTTCTTTAGTAGGATTTTTATCCTAGCTTGTATATACACATATGATCCTAATGTGCTACTCATCTTTTTTACATTCACATGCTAATGTGCCCAATGTTACACTCCAAGTTTCTTCTTCTTCCTCGTGTTGTTTACATGACAGGAATACATGTTGTAACAATGTAATACTTTGCATGAAGTAATTTTAATCCATGCATTTCTTATTATTTTTTTCTCTCTAGAGAAAATTACGAATTATTCATCTTACTGTAAATTTTAAGATGAATGTATTCATCTACACTCATCCAAAGCTCATAGGTATTTCCTAGAAATGTGAGACTATATGGGCCATATAAAATGGAAATCAACAACACCTTGCTAAAAACTATATACAACACAGTGTATCAACAACATGCATATCCCTTGTGGAGGCTTTCATTTTGCGAACTTAGGAACAAACACTCAGTATATCAACCAATCTACACACTTTTGCAACTCTTGGGGTATGAAATTTGAAGTTTTCCATCTGATCTCTTAGACTTATAGTAATCTGATTTTGTAGACTTATAGTAATCTGATTTTGGCATGCACAGATCTTTTGGAATTTCTTATCCCATGTCCACGAATAGTATGGATTTTGGTCATAAAATCAACGCATGGCCAAGTTTTAAGTCATGGTCTTTGTGTTGACTTCATGAAGCACTTCCCACAAGTCCATTTATATTATTTTTGTCATGAGGTTCATCATGTGCGTATATACATACATACATACATAAATGAATGGGTGCATAGAATCACACATAAATGCGTAAAGACACATATGTATATGTAGATATACACACACATACATTCATACATACATAAAAACATGCATAAAAACACACATATATACATGTATATGTACATACATGCATGCATACATATACGCAAACATTCATATATGAACACACATTCCTATATGTATAAAGATACATATTTTGATTTTAGGAAAAATGATACATATATCACCAAAGTACACATTTTGGTGTTTATGATGGATCCCAAAAAAATTTTAAATATAAAATATATGTGATCTAACTATCAGTATTCACTTCAAATAATGTTTTTTACATTTTTAATCAATGATTACAAGAGCATATTGACCAAAATCCATTATAAATTTATTAAAAATAAAATAAACTTTTAAGCAAAAGAAAACTAGAAGATCCTTTACATGATGTCGTCCTACACAGATTCTATTTCAGCATATTCATTTCAAACATGTTAGACATGCAAGGAACGTGGCAACCATTCTTTTGAATTTGCCATCCATATCCAATACTACTACGTTGTAGCTTATAAACTTCATAATTAAATGTTTACTAATAATTTGGAATCTATGACTTGAATAAGTTGGAATCTTGATTTGAATATTTGTAAGATATGACTATTTTAGGTAATGACCATTTTGTTAGGGCTACGCTCGACTTTACTGTTGACCTCATGAAACCGTAATAGTTTTCATTGATCATGTTTTTGCTTGGCTAGTCATGCTCTCTCCCCCGAGGCTTGAGAGAGGTATTCTCAATGCCCGTGGTCCTAAACCCTCATGTTCCTGTTTGGATAGAATTGCATGACTTATCTATCCACTTTTATCCGTGGATTGAACGACTTTGCTCTCTCATAGGTAAGGTGCTAGGTCAGTGGCCGAGGGGCTCCATTAATCCCAAATGGTATCTGCAGGTGCTTGTCGAAATCGATATTAATAAACCATTAAAGGGTTCTCTGAAAATTAATGACTCTCACGGACGGATGTTGCATGAGCAAAAAGTTCTCTACAAAAACTTGTCGAATGCCTGTTTTAAATGCAATAGGTTAGATCATTGGGTTAGAGATTGTCCTTTATTGAAAGAGGTATGGATGCTAAAAAAGTAGATGATCAGCCCATCCACAAAGGGCCTTCGGCTCCTGCTATCAAAAAGCCTCAGACCAAGTAAGCAAAAAAAAAGGATAAAATGTGGGTTAATACTTTTGATGTGTTATTGGAAGAAGTTTCTAATCCACTTTCTATGAGAGATAAAAGAGTTAAATCTCTTGATGCTTTTCCTTCTGGAACCACAAGATCAAATGAGTCTGCTGATCGGGTTGGCATGAACGATTATGTCCCTACAACCAAGGCCCTCAAGGATTCAGAAATAGGTTGGACGGTTGTTCGAAACAGGAAAAAACTCCCAATGATTGCTGCTGCTAATTCTAACGTTCCTAATAATGACTCTCAGCTCGAGATTAATAATCTTTTGGCATCTGAGGATTGCAGGTTCATTGACGAACTTGCAAAGATTGATGATGCAGAAATCAATGGGCTCCAATGCCATGGTAATGATGTTGATGATCTGAACCTTAGCCAAAAAGAGAACTGGGTGCCACCAGGTCAAAAAATCTCTAGAATAAAGAAGAAAGATAGTCTATTGAAATCCAAAAGGAAGGATATTTTGAAAAAATCATTGTCTTTGAATAAGCTCACTAGAAACATCACTGTGTATTTAGTGATTGGTTTTTTCCCCTTCTTCTTATTTACCATGAATAGTCTAAGCATTGTCCCTCTTAACATAAAAGGAATCACTGATCCAACTAGAGCTAAGTGCATAAACAAGTGGATGTTTGACCTATCTTTGATGCCTGACATTATTTACATTCATGAGCTTAATCTCTCGGGAGCTAAGTTGAATTGTCATTTAATTAGTGTTTCTAACAAGCATTCTTGGTCATACACTAATCACCCTCAGGGAAAGGGGGGATCTGCTATTGGGGTATCCAATGCGATTAGTCATTTTGTCAAAGATAAAATCGAGAGCCCTTCTCATCAATGGGCTAGTGTTACCCTCTAAAAGCCTTTTGACTGCATTGTGATCAGTCTCTATGCTTCCAAATGTCCCCATCAGAGAACCCTCTATTGGGAAGAGCTGTCCCATTTGGTTGGCCCCCTTATTATTGTTGGGGACTTCAATATGGTTACTGCCAATAGTGATAGATTTGATAAAAAAGGAACTGTCATTTCTCGCCAAGAGTGGCAAGGGTGGATTAGACTCATTACTAAGCATGAATTGCTTGATATCTCTTCCCAAACTGGTTTCACTTGGAATACTAGGCAAAAAGGCCCCCAATTCTGTGTGGTTCGTCTTGACCGTGCTTACATAGACCTTGCTCTATCCCATCAATTCTGGGACATGAAAGTTGAGCTTGACCAGTCTTTGTGCATTTTGGATCACCTCCCTATTAGAGTGTCCCTTAAGCATAACTATCCTAATGCTAGATTGGGTTGGCCGCATTTGGATCCATTTCTCATCAATGTCCCCTGTGTGATAGAAAAGTCCAAAAACATCATCTCCCATTGCTTTAATAAATTTGCTAGCCTTTGTGTGGCTTTGCCCAAAGCTATCAGAGAAATCCAAGCTCTCTTTACCCACTGTAAGCCTCTCAGTAGAGCTGCTAGAGCTAAGAGAAGAAGTGACATTGTTAAGGAGATAAACCTACTAGGTTCCTCTCAAAGCCCTAAAATGGGTTTGATTTTAGCCCTTCAGGAGAGATTGAAGTATGAAGAGTACATTGAAGGTAGGAGCATTCTTTCCTCTTCAAGAGAGTTTTGGGTAGGGAATCTTGACAAGCTTAACAGCCGTATGTTTGCTTTGTTGAAAAAGAAGAAAAAAAAAGATTTTGTTCCATTGCTCTTAAAAAGCCTGATGGTTTTCCTATCAATGATGAGGAGAACTTGCAAGAGGCTACTCGCTTCTTTACTGATGTTTTCTCTAGTTCTCACAAGTGGGGGGAGGACATCCACAGGGCCTGCATTGCTCTTAAAAGGAGAAAAATGATTCCTCCTGGCATGGCTGCCATGCTGGACCTGCCCCTCATTGTCAGCGAGATTAAAGAAACCATAGGTAAATTGAAACCTTGCAAGACTCTTGGTCTTGATGGTATTCCTAATGAGTTTTTCATTGCTTTGAAATATTTCCTAACTCCCTTTATTCTCTAGATTTGGAATGAATTTGTTAGCAGAGGCACTCTTCCTATTGAAATCAACATTGGAGTGATAAAGTTGATCCATAAAAAAGGACCAAAAGAGGATTTGCATAACTGGAGGCCTATTACCTGTCTTACCAGTATCTATAAGATATTTGCCTCTTCCCTTGCTAGGAGACTCAACCTTCTTATGAAAGACATCATCCTGCCTGAGCACAAAGGCTTCATCAAAGGTAGATTTATTCTTGATGCTATTATTTCTTTGTGGGAAGGTATTGAGTATGCCAATGAGTCCAACCAACCCTTTTATTTCTTCAAAATTGACTTTCACAAGGCTTATGGTAGGATAGAATGGGACTTTGTGCGCCAATCTCTACACGATATAGGAGATGGGAAAAGGTTCATAAAAGCTGTTAGTACTCTCTTTGGCAATGCCCACTCTAGGTGGC
Source organism: Ceratopteris richardii (assembly GCA_020310875.1). NCBI lineage: Eukaryota > Viridiplantae > Streptophyta > Polypodiopsida > Polypodiales > Pteridaceae > Ceratopteris > Ceratopteris richardii. The sequence continues at coordinate 75,671,947 of CM035433.1, forward strand.
TATAAATGGGAATCTCTCTCCGCATTTCAGACTTAGAAGGTCTATCAGACAAGGTTGCCCTTTAGCCCCCCTCCTCTTTGCCATAGATAGTTATGCCCTTGGGTGGCTGATTAAAGATGCTACTGAGAGTAAGAAAGTTGAAGGTATTTCTATGCCAGGTAGTGATAAGAAGCTTTGTCTTCAAACCTTTGCTGATGATACTAATATCCCGATTAAAGCTGATGAAAACTATGCCAATAGTATCTTAGAGTGCCTTAACACCTTTTGTACTGCTAGTGGATCAAACATTAATCATAAAAAAATGGCTTTTAAGTCTTCCTCTAATCATGTGCTTGCTTGCATTGAGAACATTGGTTGTGAAATCATTAAAGATGGGGAAGTGTTTAGATTTCTTGGAATTCCTATGGGTTTTCAAGTCAGCAATCATCAAAGATGGGAATGGGTTTTGGATAAATTCAAGAAAAAGTTGTTCTTGTGGTATTGGTGTCAATCTTCTCTTTCTCATAGATTTTTTGTTCTTAACCATTATATTCTCCCAACCCTGGTTTACGTTCTGTCTTCCTGGGTTCCTAATAAAAAGACATTTTAACCAGGATATTTTTCTTTCCAGGAGGTTCTTGTGGGGAGGAAGCTTAGTTCACAACAAAATTCCTTAAGTTGCTTGGAAAGTTTGTTGTTTGCCTAAAAAATATGGGGGTCTTGGCATATTTTGTCCTCTTAAGATGTCTGCTAACCTTGCTGCCAAATGGATTGTTCGGTCTCTTAATTTTGATGATTTTTGGGCCATTCTTATAAAAAGGAACGTTCACAATTTTGCGCTTGTAGATTACAAAGTTTGGAAAAAATACTCTCTGTGGGGCTGTAGCTAAAGCGTAAGCACCACCTCCTTTAATTGTCAATCTATGGAGACATGAGGACCGGTATGAAGACCTTGGCGAGTGAAGGCACAAGTGCATGAGTGAAAGCACACAAACATACACACACATACACACACGCACACATGGTAAGATCAAAGAGAGGAACAATGGAAAGCTTTCAATTGCAAAGGAACTCTCTTACAAAAGCTCTATTCTCTAACAAGCTAACCTCAAAAATGATCTCTCTAGCTCTTTTTATAGTTTTCTGACTAGTTTTGGCCTTGTGCAGACCTAATGTCCGACCTAGTTAAAAATTAGGTTCCAAGGCTTATTTGGGGGCTCAAACAAAGTCTAAAAATTATGAAAATTAATAGGATGATACTTTTAATACTCCTCAAGCTCAAGGAGTCCTTGTCTTGCAAAACATGGAGCTACAAAAAGGTGAAATGATATTTACAATGGTTTTAGTGATCAAAACCACTACTTTTATAGGGATTTCTTCAGAAAATTTGACATGTACTTCTTGGAGCTCCCTACTTGCTCCTTCTTCTTGTGTATCCACTTCTTTGATGCACTTCCATGCTTTGTGCTTGTCCTTGAGTGTCAACACTCCCCCCCCTCTCGAGTCTGTCTTCCCTGACTGACCCTTGTTGTAAGATTGAGTTGAAGCAACTACTGGCTTTGAATTGCTTCCTAGGTATTGATGGTGTCCTGATGTTCGCTAGCTCTTCCAAAGATGATGTTCATAGTAGTCATGTCAAGTACTCATAATCCATAGTGAATGATGGGTAAGTGTGTTAGTGCATGGGTCGAAGAAAATATGTGCCTTGTGCACGACATTGTAATGTGGCCCTATGTATGCTTACTTGGAAAATGCATTGGAAGAAGTATGGTGCAAAAATTAGAGTTCTTGAGCTAAATGCTCAAGTGTATGCTGATGAAGAGGTTTCCTAATCTATCATGGTTATGGTGTTGCCAAGGTAAGGATTCTTACCATGGTGAATGATTGATTGATGTTTATCTCCTCATGTTGACACCCGACATTGTGATGGACCATTAGCTATTCTTTCGTTGTCGATGAAAATATCCGTGTTGACGGTTCACTTATGAAATTCTTTGAGTGCCTCGTCCTATCTCCTCTCTTTAAAGCAACATTTGCCAAATACTGAGAATTGAATTTCTTTATATTCCTTGACAAACAGCGTTGGGTAACTACACCAAGCTTAGTTTCACATATTCTCTCTCACCATAAGCAGGACTCTTCTTATCCAGTATACATACAAGGATTTGCAGGATACCAGAATTAACCCTTGTAGATATCTCCTTGGATACTCTCGTGCCTACAATAGTTAAGCATCTCTCAAATTGCAGACCTTCAAGCTCTTCCCTCCTACCAAGGTAAAGGGAAACAATAGTTGTGGATGCCATGTTCATGCCACATTCTTGACATCTACCAGATAAGGCAGCAATAACATCATCTGCTAGAAAAGACACACTTCTATCAAAACTGAGAAATGCCCACTCATCAACGGTTCCCCCTTCAACTAAGCATGGCTTGGCTCATTCCTATTCCATGAGCCAAACTTGGGAACAACTTCTTTCTCTCTCTTTTTGTTCTTCTTCTTTTTTTTTCTTTTTCTCTTTTCTTTTTCCTTTTCTCTTTTTTTTTCTCCTTTTTTTTTGTGAAACAATGTCACAAAACAAGAAGACAAAGGTTAGTATCAAAAAAATAGTTTACATGTATCAATGTGCTCTTGTGCATGGGACTCTCAATTGTGTCTATGCATGGCCATGTAAGGTGACCCTATATTAATGCATACTAAATGCATGATCTGAATGGTGCAAAAGACAAGGTTATGCCAAAGGCACATGGTTGTTGCACGTCGAGGCTGTTAATGCTATTTGTGGATGTTGATGCAATCTTGGTTGGAGGTAGCCAGCAGATCTTGAAATGATGTGATAAGTCGATGGTTAAATGACAACTGACCATTCCTCCCTTTAGGGATCCATTTGAGAACAGTGTTTGACTACGGAGAGATCAACTTAGGCTTCTTCATCTACGGATGGTTACTTGAATTTTTTATCCCTCGTGGTTGGTTCTTTGGTCTTGTGGGTGCAACTGATGCTTTTGGCCTCCAAACCCATATCCTTGATGATTGTCTTCTTACTTTTCCCAAAGGGTTAAGTTTATCTTCTTTTGGTCTCCATGCTCGGTTCTTACCTTTTCCTCTCCTTGGATTCTTTGTTAAGACCTTTTGCATGGTGGAGAGCATAGGCCTTTGTGCATGTAAGAGTCTTTGGGGAACCCACATGTGTAATCACCCCTGTTGAGGTGCAACTAATTTCTTAGGCACCCAAATTTGTCAGAGAGCTTTTGGTTCAGGTGGTCCTGGTTGTTTGTTTCTTGTCTTCGCATGGTTGGCTTGCTTGAGTGGGAATTGTGTTGGCAAGTCTATTGGTTGCTCTCCTTTTCGTACCCAGGTATGCTTCATGCCCGGAGCTACTTTCTTCTTGCACTCTCTTTGTCTACTTGATATAGTGGTTGTCATGTATTGTTTCGCTTGCCTTTTTAGTTGATTCGTTGTGATAGCATTAGTGTTTGTACAAGAGGAGTCGTCTGCTTGCCTTTGAGCCGGTTCTTCCATGATTGATTTCTTCTCGATCACAGAGCTTTCAACACATACAACATCTTTTTTGCTAAGATTAGTCCTAGAAGAACTAAGAGAATGTGTGACATCTGGATTTGTGAGCATGCAATTCTCTAATTCTAATGTGATGCATTGTTCCTGTACCCAAACTTGAAGAAGTTGACTTTTGAGGTTCAAGTTGACTGCATGGTCATAAATCCAATCTTGACCCAAGACAAGTGGCTCTATAAGGTCCTCATCGTGACACACTAGCATTTTGAATTTCATTGGAACATCTTGAAGGTAGATGGGAAGTTTCACCTTGCCCAAACAAGGGGTTTCCACACCTCCCAAACCTATGAGATAGGCTTCTATGGGTTTGACGTTCAATTGTAGGTCTTGGTTATGAAAGTCTAACTGCACTAGTTGCAGCACCTGAGTCAACCAAGGCTCTCACAGTCCTTACACTCTTTCCTCCTCCTACCTCTACGGTCACAAAGGGATGTTGATCGATTATGCGAGAAGTAATTATGCCCAATTTTTGGCACATGTCCATGTGATATTTTGGGGCTTTTGTGTTGACATCTAGGCCTAGTCACCTTAACTTATTTAGCCTTATGCGCTCTCTAGCTTCTGCCTGTGCTTCTTTGCGAACCCTTAACTCCTCTTCTCTTTGCTTCTTAGCAGTGTTGAGTCTCATTAGCATATCCTCTGTAAGAGGTTCTTGATATAACTTGACTCGACAACCACTTATATAGTTTGGCAAGATGTCACCTTCTAGAGTGGCCAATTGAACCGCACCCCTAGTGGAAATTCTATTAATGATCATGGGTCCATATCCTCGTTTCTCCAATTTTGGGCATGTTTCTTTAGTGTATAAACTAACACTAGATCTCCTTCTTTCAATCCTTTATCCTTGATGTGTGCATCAAAGTATGTCTTTTGTCTTTTCTTTGCAGCATAGATGCCTCCTGCCACTCGTAGCCTCATCTCACCTAACCGTTCTAGATCAACGATCCTAGAGGACAATTCATGTCCATTCCATTCATGCTCTTGTGTGAAGGAGATTTTCAATGACTTCATTCAAGAAGTGTGTGCCTCTATCACTGACCAACTCTATTGGTAATCCATATCTGGTGAACACGTTCTCAAATAAAAACTTAGCCGTCGTTTGAGCATCATTCTTTGTTGTGGCTTTTACTTCCACCCACTTTGTAAGGTAATATGTGGCTACAATAGTGTACTCTGCATGGGAGTTTCTAGCTGGGGGGTTAATGGGACCAACGAAGTCTATACCCCACTTCGAGAATGCACGTCCTCTCATCATTGGTCTCAAAGGCATCTCATCTTTTCTTATTGGATATTGTGCACATTGGCATGTGTCACATTTCTTCACGTAAGTATGTGCATCCATATGAAGAGTGGGCCACCAAAGTCCTGAGAATAGAATGGTCTTAATTACTTGATCAGGACCAAAGTGTCCACCTGCAACCCCACTATGTGCAATTTCTAAGATTTTCAAATAATCTGATTCATGAATGCACAATCTTAAATAACCATCTTTGCTTCTTTGATATAGGTTGTATCCTACTAAGGCATAGTCCTGAGCCTCTTTCTCCATGGTTCGTTTTCTTGCTAGACTAGCCTCGCTAGGTAGTGTTCGTGATCTCATAAATTCTACCAATGGAGCACTCCATTCTGGAATTAATGACATGTGATAAAGGGTGGCATGCTCCACTGGGGGTTTCTCTTTGCACGTTGGACAATTCTTAATCCACTCATGAATTTCTTTGTCCATGCTAGACCAATACACTCCTAAACATTTTAGATTTTGCAATGTTCGTTGTTTGGAATAGTGACTTCCTAGCAATCCTTCATGGGCTTGTTGCAACCAACTACTATGTTCATCATCCTCCACACAACAAGCTAATACACCCTCTGTATCTTGTTTGTACATGCTTCCTGCCAATATTTGATATTTTTGTGATTTTAAAATTTCATCTTTGTTTGTTTTTACATTCTTATTTGTGGGTCCGAAGGTTAGGACATGTACTAACTTATTTGCCCGTTTAGGAACAACTTCTACATTGAACAGATAAGCATTGGGCAATTCATCAAACACTCCTTGCGGTGACTCACCTGAAGTGATGCGAGAAAGATGGTCTGCACTAAGGTGGGTTCTACCTTTCCTAACAACCACTTCAAAGTCATATTCCATTAGTAAAAGAAACCATCTTACTAAGCGTCCTGTATTGCAAGGTTTATTGACCAAGTATAATAAAGCTTGATGATCTGTGAAAAACTTGAACTTGTTGGCCAATAGATAGTGTCTAAACTTCTTCACAGCATATACCATCCCTAAGCCTTCTCTTTCAGTTGTTGTATACTTTTGTTTAGCAGAGTTTAATTGTCTACTAGCATATGCTATCGGCAAATCTAGGTTTCCTTCACCTGTAGGTTGTGTTAGCACACATCCTATTACATAATGGATGCATCTACATGGACATGGAATGGTTTATTCCAATCAAGAGTGGTCAGTATTGGTGCTGAGCACAAACATCTCTTCAGCTCATTGAAGGAATTCTCGCATTCATCATTCCACTCAAAATTTTTCAGCAAGGCATAGAGAGGTTTTGCTACGATCGCATACATGTGGATAAACCTGCGATAATATCCACAATGGACCATAAAGGCTTGTACCTCTTTAACATTCCTTGGCCTCGGCAACTCCGCAATGGCTTTTACTTTGTCCACATCTGCTGATATTCCGTTCTTAGAAACAATATGACCTAAGATCTTACCTTGACATACCATGAACACACACTTTTCTGGGTTCAGACACACTCAATATTCTCTACACTTGTTGAAGATCTGCCTGAGCTCAGGGATGTGGTATCTTCTTTCTTGGGAGTGAGCGCATAGATCATCCACATATACTTCTAAGCTCTTTTGCAAGAACTCTTTGAAGACATGACACATGAGCCTTTGGAATGTTGCAACTGCATTGATGAGCCCAAATGGCATCACATAGAATGCAAAGATTCCCCACTCTATGGCAAAGGCCGTTTTGTGTTGATCTTCTAGGGCAATGGCTACTTGATTGTAACCTAAAAATCCATCAAGGAAGCTATAAACTTCCTTGCGTGTAACACGCTCCAATAGATGTTTAGTGATTGGAAGCGGATAACTATCTTGAATAATAGCTGCATTAACTTTTTTAAGGTTAATGCACACTCACAACTTTCCATTCTTCTTGGGCACCGCCACAATGGGGGACACCCATTCAATATGCTCAATCTCATAGATGAATCCAGCTTCAATCGATCTATTAGTTTCTTCTTTTATTTTTGCAGCATAAGTGTCATTATATGGGTAGGGCATCTGTTTGGTGGGTTTGGCATCGGCGGTCATGGGGATCGTATGAGAGAAATATTTTGGATCTACTCCCTTCAAATCTCTATAGTGCCATGCAAACACATCCCTATATTCCCTTAATAGAGCTACAAGCTCTGCTTCTTCTTTTGCACTTAGGTCATCTCCTATGTACGTACATCTCTCTTCATTCTCTTCAATGGTCACTACAATCTTTTTAGTCTTTTCTTTATTATCATATGCTTTTCCTATAATGGCCTCTCTCTTAGGCATTTGTACCAAAATTTTTCAGTCTTCCACTTCGTATTTCTTGAATTTTTTTGGTACTTCAAACAATGATTCCTCCTCTTCTTGTTTCACTGTTTTTCTCTTCTTTTTCTTTTGACCTCCTTCACTTCCATCCTTTGAATTTATAGTTTTAATGCTTGTGAGAGATGCTTCTTCTTTTTGGTTGAACACTCCTACATCCTCTAAATAGTGCTTTTCTGAGTCAAAGCAACTATCTCCTGTTCGAACTTGACCACAGAGTGTTCCAGTCCAAAGGGTTGATCTGGATTTTTGAGTTGGACCACTGATCGCCTCAAGCCATCCTCATAGATGTGAGCACCTAGCTGGTTGGTCCGAATATATTCCAATTGTGTCTTATAAGGACCTTCTGGTGTTTGTAGATAGGCAGTGTTTGAGTTACCTACAGGTTTCCCCACGCTAAAAGACATTTCTGGATCACTTGTGTCTAAACTTAGCACGTAAGAATAACCACTTAGTTGTTGTGCCCAAGACTTAGCTGTATGGTTGACACTAGCCTCAAAAGATCTAACACTTTGTCTATCCTTGCCTAGGTGTCTACCAGATCTCAAGTTCATAAGCTTTGTCTTCTGGCCTCAAAATTCCCCTTTGAATTGCTCAAGCCACCTTGGTTTCCTAATCCCACCTGAGGGTCAACTTCAAATTAGGAAAAATCACGATTTTGTGTGAAAATTGCGATTTTGGGGGGTCTGAAAATCACAATGCTGAGCTCTTATGAAAATCGCGATTTTGGAGGATCAGACAATCGCGATGTTGTGAGATAATTATGACGCTGAGTCGAGCTTGAAAATTGTGTTTTTGAGACTGTGAAAATCGTGAAAAATGCGATTTTGAGTGAGAATCGTGAAAAACACGATTTTGAGAATGATAAAAAAATTACGATTTTGAATGAAAATCATGTTTGATCAAAGTCGTGTTTTTGGCCTGAAAATTGCAATTTTGAGAATGACCAGAAAATCGCGATTTTGATTGAAAATTGTGTTTTTGCTCAGAATCGTGTTTTACATGAAAATCACGATTTTGGCTAAAAATTGTGTTTTTGAGAATCGTGTTTTGAAAATCATGATTTTATATCTTAATGAAAATCATGTTATGAAAATCATAAAAATCGCGATTTTGGATGAAAGTCATGTTTTTGAAAATCGTGATTTTGTACCTTAGTGAAAATCGTGAAATTCGCGATTTTGGCTGAAAGTCGTGATTTGTGAAAATCACGATTTTGAGCCAACCGAAAATCGTGTTTTCTCAAAATCGTGTTTTTTGATATGAAAATCGGGATTTTGCCTCAGAATCGTGTTTTGAGAATTGCAAAAAAATCACGCTTCTCGGAATGACCAGAGAATCATGTTTTTGAGAAACTTAGAGAATTATGATTTTGAGCACAACCAGAGAATCGCGATTCTGAGAATGACCTGAGAATCGTGTTCTTTTCAGAAAGCTTTTAGGTGGGAAATAGAAAATAGCATTTTTTTGAAAAAAATTGAATTTTATGAAAATCGTGATTTTCAATCAGAATCGTGTTTTTTTGGTAGGAAATTCAAATTTTTGAGCACCAAGCAATGGCGCGCTCCGTATGTGCAGAAAATTGTGAAAAGACACAGGCGCTTGCTCTCCCTTGCACTTCCTAACTCCTTTTCGCACAATAATGCATTAAAAATGGTATGAAAATGGTGAAAATGCACTAAAAAAAAAGAAATTTGTATGAAGAAGAGGATGGATGAAGATGGTGATGATTGTTGATATATTTAGGTAGTGATGTGTGTGAACACACTAGGAACGCCGGGGCACTTTTTCCCTCTTTAGGAGGTTTTTTTCCCCCGACTTGTATATATGCCTATTGCCGTAATGGGCTACTTATCTTTGTACATTCTCTGGTAATACATTCAATATTGTGTGTTGTGCTACAAGCTTCTTCTTCTTCCTTGTGTTGTTCACGTGCTTCTATAGACGTCTAACTCCAACAATTGGTATCAGAGCAAGTCATTGCTTCATCTAGGGCACCGTTGACACTCCTCTGTTTGCAGTCTCAGAATCGCACGAATTTTGGTGATCTGAGCTCGTTTCGGCCTCCGAACGCACTATCGTAGTGCTTGTGCAGGTTTTTTGTCTTTTTGTGCCAAAGGTATATACCAGTTTCTGTTCGACAATATAAGCGTCTCGAAGTTTGCTACAGGTCTAGCAAAATTCATCTGGGCAATTCTGTTCAACTTTTTGAGATACAATCAATTTTATGCATCAAGGTATTTTAGTCACCGGCCATGGCTGAAAGCAGTGATGTATTCCGTATGTTGGCTGTTGAGGAAAATTGGAAGGTACCAACTACCCGTTATGGGCTTATATGATGCCACATGTGTTGGTTGCAAAAGGATTGTGGAACATTGTGCAGGGTATCGAAAAACATCCTATCACACCTGCAACTGTTACAACTGCAGGTACTGAAGCTGATGCATAAGGTGTCGAAGATGGTGATATTCTACATATTCCTGTTCCTGCTGCAGTTTCTGCTGCAGCGTGCCATTATTCCTCACATTCACTCTTGCAGAATAGCTAAGGATGCTTGGGATACACTTACCACATTGTACTAAGCTAGGAATGAGGCTCGTGTTTCTTACCTCCAAAAACAGTTGGAGAGTGAGCACATGAATGAAGGTGATTCTATGGACAGTTTCCTAACGAAGATCAAAGACTTGAAGGAACAGTTGATTTTTGCTGATGAGGTTATACCAGATAGCTCACTTGTGCAGACCGTTCTGAATGGTCTTCCTGATTCGTATCATATTTTGGCTTCTACTCTTCAATTGATGATGAAAGGCAATCCAAATGCCTTATCATTTGAGGAGTTAGTCTCTGTTCTGTTGCAGGAAGATAAGTCCAAGAAGAATAGGTCCATTATGTGAGTTGCAGATCAAGCTTTCCTGGCTAGTAAGAAGGACAAAGGAAAATGGAGCTCTTCAACTAGTAAGCAAAAATCTGCTAATTCTGCATATTCGAAGAGGGAAGATAAAGATGAGAAGAAATCAGAAAAGCAGAAATTGTTTTGTAAGTACTGTAAAGGGAATGATCATATCATACAGAACTGTCCAAAACTGGCTGCTAAAGAGGCAAAGAAGAAAGAGGTTGGAATGGTTGTTGCAGAGGCCTCTACACCAAAAACAGAGTTTGCTAATCTTGTGCAGGAAGAAGAATGGGCGTTTACTATTGTTTGCAGTTTTGACCCATCTTCTCATGAGCAGTGCATGTCTACAATAAACTCATATGTTTGGTACTTTGACAGTGGGGCGACTAAACATATTACCTCGCAGCGCAGTTTCTTCTCTTCACTCGAGCCTACCCCTACAAGGAATATTGCTACATGTGCCAACAACTCCTCTTATCCTATTATGGGAGTTGGTAAGATCATTTTGACTACTGCTGATGTTAGTTCTTTCACTTTGTCAGATGCTTTATTTGCTAGGGATCAAGAAGAACCTATTATCAGTTTCTGCATTAGCCAAGATTGGCTTAGTTGTGAACTTTGTTGATGACAGGTGTACAGTTCATGATCTGTCAAATGGCGATGTGATTATTGCTTCTGGCTTTTTATGTCGTGGGATGTATAAGCTCAAAGACTATGAAAGATCTGTAAATGATTTGGCATGTGCAGTAAATGATTCTCAGGCTATGTCAGATGCAAAGCTTTGGCATGCACGCTTTGGTCATCTGAATTTTGCTTGTTTGCTACTCCTGCAGAAATCTGAAATGGTGTCCGCTTTGCCCAAACTTGAGGCACTTGGAAAACATGTTTGTGAAGGCTGTATTTTGGGCAAAATGCAGCGTTCGTCCTTTCCAAAAGATGGTTCAGTTCGGGCTACTCAGAAATTGTAGCTTGTACATAGTGATGTCTGTGGTCCTATGCAGACACCTTCTTTTGGAAATTATCTTTACTTCATGACTTTCATTAATGATTTTTCCAGGCATGCATGGGTATATCCATTGAAGGCAAAGTCCGAAGTGTTCATGTGCGTCAAACAGTTTTTGGTTTTGGATGAAAATCTGTCAGCATGTAAAATGGGCACCCTCCATTCTGATCGAGGGGGGGAATATATGTCTTCTGATTTCAATGCATTTCTGGTTGAACGTGGGATAAAGCACCAGTGTACAATGCCGTATACACCTCAACAAAATGGAGTTGCTGAACGAAAGAACAGGTCACTCATGGAGATGGCGAGGTGTATGGTCAAGAGTCAGGCGTTACCACATAGTTTCTGGCTTGAGGCCGTCATGTGTGCAACATATGTATTGAACAAGAGTCCCACTAAAGCGCTGCAGTCTATCACTCCATATTAGGCTTGGCATGATGGCAAGCCATCTGTTGCTCATCTACGTGTTTTTGGTTGTTTGGCATATGCATTAGTGCCTGAACAACATCGCAGAAAATTGGGCACTAATGCATTAAAATGTATTTTTGTTGGGTACAGTTATGAAAGTAAAGGCTATCGTCTGTATCATCCACAGACTAAATGGATTCTGGTTAGCCGTGATGTTGTTTTTGTGGAAGATGCTATTCAACCATTGCTTTCATGTACTAAGAGACATCTGTTAGCTCCAAAGACATGTATGATACTTTGCTGCCTCTTTTTACACGTGGACAGTCTAGTGCTGGTCCTAATGAGGCAACTTCTCAGCCTTTGCAGGTTTCATATGATGATGTAGATCATTCCATTTCTGATGCAGATTTACATGATGCACTTATTGATGAGAGAGCTGATATTGAGCAGGCAAGAACTATGCCAAAATGGCTGGTGTAGACCTTGTGTGACAGCAAATTAGATGCACCTCTGTCGTATCGTACTCGATCAGGCTCTCATAGTACCTCTTTTGCATCAGATTTCTACGCTATGGTTGCATCTAGTCTCTGTGATGAGACTGAGCCTTTTTCGTTTGATGAAGCACAAATTCAGAAAATTGGATGGCTGCTATGCAATCTGAATATGATGCAATAATGAAGAATGGTACTTGGTCTTTATGTGACTTTCCTCTTGGCAAGAAGGCCATTGGCACTAAGTGAGTATACAAGCTAAAGCGTAAACCGGATGGTACAGTTGATAGGTATAAGGCTAGGCTTTTTGCAAAGGGTTATGCACAGGAAAGAGGCATTGATTTTGATGAGACCTTTGCACCTACATGCCGTATGACTACTGTTCGGAGCATCTACGCACTTGCAGCTCATCACGGTTGGAATATACATTAGTTGGACATTAAAACAACATTTCTGAATGGTGACTTGCATGAAGAAGTGTATGTTTTTCAGCCCCATGGCTTTGTGCAGAAAGGGCATGAAAACCAGGTGTGAAGCTTAAAAAAGGCATTATATGGTTTAAAGCAAGCACCACGTGCTTGGTATGAGAAGATACATGCCTATCTGATTGCACATGGTTTTGAGAACAATCCAACTGAAAGCACCTTATATGTTAAGCGTGCTAATGATGTGCTTCTGATAATTGTTGTCTATGTTGACGACATGCTGTTCACTGGTCCTATTGAGAAGCATATTGCTGATTTTAAGGCTGATTTGCATGCCTCATTTGAGATGTCTGATTTGGCGCATTTGCATCACTATTTGGGCATTCAGTTTATGCAAGTTGATGGTGGAATGGCTTTGTGTCAAACAAAATATATTGACCCATTATTGCAACATTTTGGCCTTGAAGACTATAAGCCTATTGCCACTCCTATGGAGACAGGTTTACAATTGAGTCTTCACGATGTTGGAGATGCATTTGATGTTGTTCGCTATTAGCAGGCTGTTGGATGCTTAATTTACTTATGCATTACTCGGCCAAATATTCAGTTTGCTATCTCACAGATGAGCAGGTTTATGCACTGCCCAGGAGTCAAGCATTGGCAGGCGGTTAAGCGCATCTTTTGCTACTTGAGTGGTACTCAGCTACTTGGGTTGTTTTATCCCAAGGGGGGATCACTACCGCCAGATTTGCATGCCTTTTCTGACTCTGATTGGGCTGGTTGCTATGACACTCGTGTGTCCACTAGTGGATTTTGCTTCATGCTTGGTAGCTCATGTATATCTTGGTTGAGCAAGAAGCAACCTACTGTGGCCACTTCCAGTTGTGAGGCTGAGTATAGGGAAGCTTTCACAACTACTGTTGAGTGTGTGTGGCTCAGACGCCTTATGGCTGATTTGGGTGTTGGTCAGACTTCTGCTACCACCATCTTCACTGACAGTCAGAGTGCACTGGCAATTGCGAGGAACCCTGTGTTCCATGTTCGCACTAAGCACATTGAGGTGCATTATCACTATGTCAGGGAGAGGTTCTCTGTTGGGGAGATCAGCTTGGCATATGTGCCCACACAGGAGAACATTTCAGATTTTCACGAAGGCTCTGCCTAGGGAGAAGTTTGAAGCTTTCCGCAAAGATTTGGGCTTACTTCCTTTTGTAGAGTGATTTCCACATAGCTTGGCACTTCCTTATACATGAGTGCTAGCTCCTTGTTCAACGCATCAGTCCCAGGGGGGATTTGTTGATATATTTAGGTAGTGATGTGTTTCTGGTTATCTGCAGGTTCTCCCGAATCATAGAAGCATTCTGGCTAGGAGAGCTGAGATCAGTGTCCAAAGGAAACCAGTCAAGCTAGCTGATGTTGCTCAAGACATGTTGAAGAAGTTCAAGAGTAGGAGAGGGAGAATCAATATGATCCTGCCCAAGCTTAACAAAATGTGGAAAGTGAACTAGAATGCTAATGAATGGACTCATAGATTTTTGTGTATCTCGCACCTTCTAGAGAACATTAAGCACTCTTACCTTCTCTGGCTTATACTGCACAATGCAGTTTGGTGTGGAGCTAAGGACAAGAAAGTAATGGTTTATGTATTTTTTGTGGCAGTGTGGAAGATCTGCCCCACCTGTTTGTCAATTGCAAGCATGCCCAATCTTTTTGGAGGTTCCTCTTGTCTTTTTGCCAAAAGCACAACATCCACCTTGGCTACAAAGAGCTGCTGCTGGGGTCTGCAAGAAATTCGATTTTGTTTTATGGAACGTGTGGAGAGCTAATATATTACGGAGTATTTGGAAAAGCAGAAATGTGGTTGTCTTCAATAACAAGAAGCCCATTGGTGCTGTAGTTTACTCATTGCACACAGTTCTGAAGACAATAGGCATTAAAGCTCTTGCTAACACTGAGGATGCTCTTGATGATGAATTCTCTCTGTCCAGTCATCTTAATAATACTAGACCCAACCAATGGAGGGCTTCTTTGTTGAAGTTGTACTCTACCTCTAGGATTGAAATGGTTGATGTATGCTATTAGTTACCCTTTTGGTGTCTTCGCCTTATGTTGTATGTTATCCTCCACTAGTTGTAATTGGTGGGAGTAGTCTTGCCCTGTGTACAATGTTACATGCCATTATTAATTTAGTTCTTGTTCTCTCAAAAAAAGAATGGTAATCATAACCTCTTCCATATTATACTTACCCTCAGGTGCTTTGTTGGGATATGGGTAAGTACCCAATCTAGAGGATGTGTGTGGGGAGGCAACAACTGTAAGTAGGAGTTTTTGAGAAGTAAAGAGCCCTCGGTAAGGTAGAGAGAATGCGTGCAAAATATTCCCTTTGAGATATAGTTCTGTATAATTTAGAGATGGACAACCAAGAATTATGATATATCATCCGAATTATAGAATGTACTATATAATCAAGGCATCCCTTTCTTGAAATGTATGAAAAGCATTCCCTAGTAATCAAACATCCGGCTAGATCAACATAAAGTATCTCTAGAGCATATGGGGGGATACTTTCTATAGCGTGATTAGGTTTTTACTTTTCATATAGTCTATATTTGTTCATCCTCCTTTTTTGTATTACTTTGAATTATTTTCCATATTTACTTTACATGAAGAGTTCTTCCTCTTCATGTGTGAGAAGCCAAAAAGAGATGGTGTTATAGCTTAGCCTTGTGCTTAATTCTAATGAATGTGGGAGCAGAGGTCTTGGATTCAAATCCCTCTAGTAACATGGGATTCTATTTTGGTCATGAATCCTATTTGAAGCATTCAACTTGGGTTAACTTAACTCAAATAGATTGGGACACATGGAAGACTTAGCACTAGTGGACTCTAGAGAACAGGCACATGTGGTGGTGTATGCGCACATTTCTCATGCTTGAGATAATCCATGCATAATTATTGGTATTCATATGCATGAAAAGAGAGTACTTTTTGAATAATTCTATAGAGAATGTTATGCACGAGCACACATAGAAATCTTGTATTGTATAATATTCATGCACCCAAAAGGCAAAACTACTTAAATACTTTTTTTGCATACACTTAGAGTGAGATGTTCCATGAAAGATTAGCATGTGCACAATTAAGTATTATATATGATGCTCATGCGAGCATGTTAGAAATTGGTCAAGCTGAGTATAAAAATCTCATTCTTTAAGTGATCATGATCAATCATTTATATGAATGATAATATGGGATTTATGGGTTGATCGCTGGAGTTTGAGGTCTTGCTAAGCACAAGAATAACACAAGCAAGAAGAAGGAGCTTGAGGCACAACACAACATTGGATGGATTACCAAGTGACTTTACAAACATAAGTAATGTGTTAAGGTTATATCCGTATATACAAGTCGGAGGAAAAAACCTCCTAAAGAGGGAAAAAAGTGCCTCGGCTATTTTAAGTGTGTTCACACACATCAGTACCAAAATATATAAACGAATCTCCCTTGAGAGTGCCATGAAAAAGGAGCTGGCACTCATGTAGAAGGAAGTGCCAAGCGATGTAGAAAGAGATAAATCCACAAAGGAAGTAAGTCCAAAGCTTCAAACTTCTCCGTAGGTAGAGCCTTTGTGAAAAGGTCTGCAACATTATCCTATCTGGGCACATATGCCAAACTAATCTCTCCAGCAGAGAACCTCACCTTGACATAATGATAAAGCACCTCAATGTGCTTTGTACGAGCATGGGACATAGGGTGTCTCGCAATTGCCAATGCACTCTGAATATTAGTAAAGATGGTGGTGACATAAGACTGACCAACGCCCAAATCATGTGGATTCTAAGTTTCCCTAGCCAAAGTGCTATCTTAGTCCACTTTTGGGAACCACGTTTTCATGGACCTAGAAAAATGGATAGATTCTCTTATCTTGCTTACGTGAGACTTTTTTGAGTTTTTTCCGTATTATCAAGGAAATCAAAGTTCATCTTGGAACTTCTACTAAGGAAAGGTAATTTCTTGAGACCTTCAGAAGCTCCAAACGTTAGAAAATGATTCACTTTTGATTGGGAATTTTTTCCTAAGCGTTCAAGAATTTCTTAGGAATTGTCAATTTGTGAGCAATTTTTGGTTCTTCTCTCTTCAAGTGTTTCCCAAAGTCTATAGAGAGCTTGTAGATATATTCTGGTAGTGATGTGTGTGAACACACTTAGGATCCCCGGGGCACTTTTTTCCCTCTTTAGGAGGTTTTTTCCCCTATCTTGTATATACACCTATAACCCTAATGTGTTACTTGTCTTTGTAGATTCACTTGGTAATTTATTCAAAGTTGTGTTGTGCTTCAAGATTCTTCTTCTTCCTTGTGTTGTTCTTGTGCTTGCGTAGACCTCAAACTCCAACAATTGGCATCAAAGCAGGCCATCGCTTCATCTAGGGCATTGTCAACACCCCTTCGAGCATAGTCCCAGATTCGCATGAAAATTGGTGAGCATACTGAGGGTGATTAGAGTTCAAAATAGCTTCAACTTGTCGCATCGAAATTTTGATATGAGCTCATTTCCACCTCCAAACATAATATCATAGTGCCTGTGCAAGAAATTTCATCCTTTTGTGTCAAACATATATAAAAGTTTTGATTTTTGAGTACAAGCATCTCAAAGTATTCCATAGGTTTATGAGAGCTCAACAAGTTGGTTCTGTTCAACTTTTTGAGATACAATAATCTTTTTTGTGTTAGGGTATTTCATGAGTGGCCATGGCTGAAAACAATGATGTATTTTGTATGTTGGGTGTTGAGGACAAGTTGGATAGTACTAATTACTCTTATGGGCATATATGATGCATCATATATTGGTAGCAAAAGGCCTATGCATTTTGGAGATCAAGCTTTCGTAGCTAGTCAAAAGCAAGCCATCTATTGCTCATTTGTGTGTTTTTGGTTGTATGACATATGCATTAGTGCCTGAACCACAACACATGAAATTGGATGATAAAGCAATGAACTGTATTTTTGTTGGGTATAGTTCTGAAAGTAGAGGCTATCTCTGTATCTTATCTTCTTTCACTATCTCTTGAGACTCCTCTATGTTGGAATGCTAATCTAATGCATATCTTTGGGTCAAGAGATTGATTCACAAAGTTTCAATGATAATTGAGTGCTTTTATCTTATATTAACTTGGCTTATTTATCCGTAGCTAAAGAGATCTTTCTATGTTCTTTATCTTTAGAAATCCTTGCGGTATTTGTGACAAAGAACAACAAATACTTCAATTAATTTGAATGCACTTAGCTCAAATAAGACTATGGTTGACCTACTTGAATCTTTATTGAAGATCCTTGAAGTTAATTACTTCATTGTTGCATAACATGACAAGATTCCAGCAAAAGTTTCATGTTTTTAATCATCCTCATCATAATTTTACTCATTTTATTTAGCACTTGTATATTTCTTGGATAACTTTCTCAAACATTATACATAGAAGAATTATATTTAGAAACGGGATTTGTACTTTCACTCTTCATATTGAAGGGAAGAGTCTTCCCTTGGAAAACTTGCAAAAGGAGAGCAATTTTCAGTAGGTTTGTGTTTCCTATTTAGATGTTTTCAAAGTAAAAAAGGAATTGTCTTGAAAAAAATCTATAAAAAGGACAAGAACTCATTTGTAAAGACTTTTTGCTAGTGTGAGTAAGAGAGCTCTTCTCCTTGCAAAATTCATGTACAAGATTTCATGGCTTCTAAATGACATTCTTGCTCAATTTTTGATGCATGAAAATTTCTACTTGCTTCCTTCATGTCTATTATCATTAGGTTTTTTTCTCGTGATTACATGTTTTTTCTCGTGATTACATGTTTTTCTAACTTTTTCTCGTGATTACATGTTTTGTGCTACTTTTTTGTGTCGGTTGACAGGATGTAGCCATTAACAACTCTTTACAAAGCTATAAATCTATCTTTTTTTTCCTATTTTCATCAATGGCCTTGTAGATGCTCTTGTTAGCTTCAAAATTAGCCATCGTACATTCAATTTAACCAAGTAATGAGGGAGATTTTACCATTTTTCCAATTAGCTATCTTTTTTTTATCCCTTGTTTGAAACCAAATTAGATTCGGAGATAAAGATGAAAATGAACCATCTTTTTTGATTGTGTGTGTGAAGATTTTGTTTCCATTTTTATTGTGGCTATGATCATTTTCATTTTTGATCGTGGGTGTGTTCAGAACCATTTTTAATTGTGGGTGTGATAATTTTCTTGTCATTTTTTTATCATGGTTTTCATGACTTCCATTTTTGGTTGGGGAAGTGATCATTTTCCACACCACTTGGGGTTTCATACTTGGATCATCAAGGAAGTTGAGAGTTGACACAAGAAGCTTGGCAAGACATCTATCCATCCTATCTGTTTATTCCATTGACTACGACTAGCATGAGGTCTAGTCTTCGTGACTTTTGACAAATCAAAGTTGTATTTGCATGTCATATACTCCATTTTCACACTTTTTGGCATCATTGCTAGGGAGAGCAACTTTCATGTACGTGATGGATTGTGAATTATGTAGGCAAGTCACCATATGCTTGTAATTTGCTTTTCAAGTTGAGTTTTTTCTCCACAACAAAAAGAACCTATAGGGAAAACCATTTTTGTCTACCTCACAGGATAGAAGTAGCTCCTGCAATCTCATCTCCACCACACACAAAGCTACGTTCTTGTTTCCTCCCAACCATGCCCGAGCTCTTGCATAAGGAATCTCTTTTCTTATTCCTCTACCCTCTTATCTTCTATGGTGTGATACCCATATGATGCCATGTGGCATGAACCACTCCAATGAATATCATATGAAATCTCCTTCCACTTAAAAACATTTTCATCCTAAAAATGTGCATGAAATGTCCATCATGGTAGGAGAAAGTGCTCGGACTCCCTTGGACCCCATATACTCTATGTACATGGTCATCTCTATCTGTGTTGTTTCCATGTATCCTTTCCCTTAAGAGCTCTCATAAAAGATCATCTAAAAGGTGGGAAACCAGCTCCGTGGTGCCTACTATCTCCCATGCACATTTAGTTTCCAAACTATTACTCCCATCACATATGACATCATCAAAATGACCTAACTCCATATGATGTATCCTCTATGGAGAAATAGTATGGAATGCAAGTGATTGTTAGTGAAGATGGTGGTGGTAGAAGACTGACCAACACCCAAATCAACCATAAGGCATTTGAGCCACACACACTCAATAGTTGCTATGAAAGCTGCCCTATACTTAGCCTCACAACTAATAGTGGTCCTAGTAGGTTGCTTTTTGCTCAACCAAGATATGCATGAGCTATCAAGCATGAAGGAAAAACCACTAGTGGAAATATGAGTGTCATAGCAACCAGCCCAGTCAGAGTAAAAAAAAGCATGTAAATCGGGTGGTAGTGACCCTCCCTTGGGATAAAAAAATCCAAGTATCCGAGTACCACTCAAGTAGTGAAAGATGTGCTTAACCACCCGCCAATGTTTCACACCTGGGCAATGCATAAGCTTGCTCATCTGTGAGACAACAAACTGATTATCTGGCCGAGTAATGCATAAGTAAATCAAGCATCCAACAACCTATTGATAGAGTAAAATCAAATACATCTCCAACATCATGAAGACTCAATCATAAACATGTCTCCATAGGAGTGGCAATAGGTTTGCAGTCTTCAAGGCCAAAATGCTCTAATAATATGTCAATATATTTTGTTTGACACAAAGCAATTCTCCCATCAAGTTGCATAAACTCAATGCCCCAAATAGTGATGCGAATGCCCCAAATTTGACATCTCAAATAAGGCATGCAAGTCAGCATTAAAATCAGCAATATGCTTCTCATTAGGACCACTAAGCAGCATGTCATCAACATAGATAACAATGATCAGAAGCACATCATATGCATGCTTAACATATAGGGTTCTTTTATTTGGAATGTTCACAAAACCATGTGCAATTAGATAGGCATGTATCTTTTCATACCAAACACACGGTGCTTGCTTCAAACCATATAATGCTTTTTTCAACTTGCACACTTTGTTTTCATGTCGTTTCTGCACAAATCTGCAAGGCTGAAAACATACACTTCTTTATGCAAGTCACCATTCAAAAATGCACTTTTAATGTCCAACTAATGTACATTCCAACCATGACGAGTTGCAAGTGCACATATGCTATGAACAATAGTCATTCGGCATGTAGGAGCAAGGTCTTATCAAAATCAATGCCTCTTTCTTGAGCACAATCCTTTGCAACAAGCCTAACCTTATACCTGTCAACTAATCCATCAAGCTTATGCTTGAGCTTGTACACCCACTTAGTGCTAATGGCCTTCTTGCCAGAAGGCAAGTCACATATACAAACATAACTCTCACATATATAAACATCAACGCTCGGGCGTGGCTGGGTGGTGAACAAAAGAAGATCTCTTTGTGTGTTGATGGGATGTACGGACCGTAGGCTGAAGCAAAAAGAGGACACAATACGGACATGATGCAAAGCTAGTATCAAAGCATGAGATTTTGATCGGCCTTCACGTGTGCAAGAAGTGGGATTTGAACCTGGGCAGGAGCGATGGGAGGCTCTTCTTCTACCCAAGGATCCACACTTTTTTGATGGTTATCATGGCCACCAATATTGTATTTCACAGTGAAGCCTGGAGGATGTTAGAAAGAACAAGTTGAAAGAAGGATGACGGGGTTTCTTCTTCATGGAAATTTAGTCCTTCAATCTTTCACATGTATTTATAGCAAAAGGAAAGCATGTTGGGGGAAAGGGAGGAACCAAAACTCTTACCACCTTGTACAATGGCACACAAGCTAACAAATATATCCTTATGTGATTTCGACATCTATGCAAACACATAAGCAAGATTTAGATATCCATGAGCAAGATTCGGACTTGCATAAGTACAAAGTGGATGCTCAACAAGCATGCTTTCTTGGTATGGTTTTTGGATCCCCATTGTTAAAGGGAAAGGAGTTAAAAGGGCACCTTCATATGAGATCGAGAACAAACAAGAGAGAGAGATGGGATGTACCTATTACAGTTGAAGAGTCTGTGAACAAAGAGCATCCCTTCCATGAGCTTTTTGGTACCTGGTTCCAAAGTGAAAGATGGAGCTTCCTCTTAATCACAAGTATTACTATTTTATTTTTGAAAGGATTTGAATTTAAGAGAAGGACAATGAAGCATTTTGGGGCCAAGTTCTTGGAGGGAAATCATCTATATGGAGAGTATGGCATATATAATCTCACCTTGAGTTAATGATTCCCTCAAGGTATAAGAAAGTGTAAGCCTTAGATGCCTTCTAAGTAACCTACTTACATGTTTTTTACATAAATTCCAGGGGCTATTTTCAACTAATAGCCATTTTTGGAAAGGGAAACGAAGCAGTATTTTTCTTAGTTTGGTAGGAAAAATCATGCACACATATAGTATAATATATGGAAATTCATATACAATCAAGAAATTCAAAGATTGGCTCAGTATGATGGGAATTTGAAGCTCCACAAAACCCCCTTCCATCACTGTTTGAAAAAAAATTTTAGCACTCGAATTTAAGAAATTCCCATTTTGGAAGAGGAAAAAAGAGCTGCTCTAGCTATGGATGGATGGGAAAAAGTATATATACTGAGAGTATGGTATATGGAATTCATAATGGAATCATTGGATTCATCAAAATAATAATTTAAGGAGGAATTTTACTTCCTCAAAAACCCCCTTTCCACACTTTTTGGAAAATTTCAGGTGCTAATTTTGGCGAATCTCCACTTTTGGGACAAAAAAAAAAAGATTATTTGAGAGGTTTCCCACGGATTAATGTATACATGCATGGAGTATGCTATATATATTAGCATTGGGAACAAGAAAATCCAAGAGAAATCCACATTAGGAGTGGATTAGAAGCTTGCCAAAAGCTCCCATTTAAGTTTTTGCATGAAAGTAAAAATCTTGATTTAGGCCTCTTTTGGGGAGCAAATTAGCATGCACTAAGTGAGGATTTGGAAAGGTGAAAATAGGCCCAAGCATATTCATATACTACACTCTGAGGTTTTAGAGAGAATTCTAAGATTTTCTTGATGGAAGAATGCTTTTGGGCACTCCAAAAATCACATTTTCACACTTTTTCCAACCCCTCCTACAGTCCACTAGTTTGGCATGTCCCGCTTGGAAGGCCATATCTTTGGCTAAAAAACTCCAAATTGGATGTGCTATGGCTCATTTCGAAGAGCACAAGGTCTATTTTCAGTTTATTAAAAAAAATTTTGGAAATTATGTATTTTTGCAGGTCTTTATAGGTCTGCAAGGTCTGAATAGTTTTTGGCAACTACCTTCCGAGAGCCATAACTTACAAATCGGGAAGGCAATTGAACTAATTTCACTTCGAGCCACTTTCATATGATATCTATTCCATTTTATGATTATTTGCAGGTCCTATTTTTTTTTTGTTCTAAAGAAGGATTACATATGTACCTTTTGGGTAAATTTGCATTATTTTGGTAATCATCTGACCATGCTTTATGTTTTAGGAAGTGATCCGATGTTTTCAGACACTTCAAAGTTTATATTAGGACCGCAGGAGGAATGTGCAGAGGTCTTGAAGCTCGTCGAGAAGGATTGGATGCATGCAATTCCAATGCTAAATCATTCAGGGACGTATGCTTTATACTTTCACACATCTTACTTTATTTTATGGCATGTTTTGTATGTACATGCATGGATTGGAGTGCATATATCCAAGTTGATCATTGTTTCAATTCTAAAAGTATGGATCAACATGCGAGAAGTACACTTTTGATTGTTTGTAGGAAAGATGATTGTAGAAATTACATGGTGAATTGTTGCTAGCATTTGATTTTATGTTTTTGCAGGTTATGGAGTCCATGTATGAGTTTATGGCATGCATGCCATGGGCTTTCCAAGCCCTATGTTGTTGGATGGCCTGTTTGTCATTGAGTTTATGGTTAAAATTTATTGGGATTCCATTTCCTTGGGGAAATGCTGTCAAATTTTTTTCCACCTCATGGCATTATATATGCACTTACCTTTAGGTAAGAATGTTATGGCATGATAACATGCCTTTTCTGCAAACATCAGTAAGGTGTTAGCATGTTTGTAAGCATGTATTTGATGGACTTAGGACCATCATAAAAGTATAGATAAGGCAACTTCATTAGTAATAGGATCCCTACACGTAATCCTTATGGATTTTAGACCATAGGATTGCTAAGGGGAAGGAGTTATACCTTCACCATTAGGAATGTGCACAAGCAATCCTATAGGTTATAGGAAGTTGCATAAAAGCATGGGAGATACATTTATGATAATCTCCAAGGTAGTGAAAATTTACTTATCTTCACAAGAGTCTCAAAGTATGATTAGGAGACTATGGGGTATCATGATGAATACCCAAAGAGTGACTAGTTTCACTCATGCACATCACTTGAGCAAGTAGTGAAGCATTTTTGCTACACTAATAAGGAAAAAAATTAGATGGGATCACAAAGATGGGTTTCATGAGACAACATCGACGGGTGCTTATGTGATTCGAGTGATGGCTAGGAAGGCCACAAGCATGGCACTAGCTCTATGACTTAGAGCATAGATCCCTTAGTTAGAAATGGTTGGGGTACCCAATACATATATGTATATTGGGGTCTACAGAGAGGTACTTAGACCTAGTCTTAGTACCTAGGAACAAGCTGGTTTGGAACAGAAAGGGATATCCACTGGCACCTATTGACTAGAACCAAACTAACTAGTTCGAGGACATGGGACTCATTTAAGTCCATAGATATGAGTTGAGGATATGCGATTCATTAGACACCACTTACATATTCAATTATATATATATGGAATATACATTCAGTAGTGTAGGTATGACACCATGGATTGGAAGAAGGTTCCACTAGTATGGGATGGTGGAAACGACTTCCCTTTGAGCACTCTTCTTCTATGGCCAAGGAGAAAAGGACTCATCATTCATGGAGGCATGTCTCACTAAATCATAGGAGAGATCTTAGTAGACATCTCCGTAGGATTGGGAAATATTCTTTGTAGTTTAGGGAAGATTTATTATTCTAGTAGAGAATGTGATAGGTGATTTTATCACAATTGATACAACATACTCATTTTTTGAGGGTTTCTAGGAAGGATAATTCCATTAGTTGGTTGGATCGTATAGATCCATACCTAGAGAATGGTTGGCAGAGATTGCTCTTTAGTATGGATACACGTGTATTTATGGTATCATGTCATATCATTGCTGACCATTTTAGCAGAGGGTTTTAACCCTTATAAGGAACTTATTTTCTCTACTCTTCATTACATATACCTTCATTAGTTAGGGGAGATGTTTTCTCCATCTTCATAGAAATGTATGTAATGAGGGATTATGCATTAGTAATGGAGAGAGGACTAAATAAATTCATAAGTTTCTCTTTTAAGGAAAGGAGAAAGAGGGAATTATTTTAGAGATATGGGAGTGATCTCACTCTAGCTTAGAGATCCCACTTTAGCTCCTCTTCCTTGAAGGGTAAAAGAAAAGGAAATAATATGATTTCTTCTTTGGAGAAAAATAGAGTATGTTTTGCTTTAGAGAGAAGAGGTGTTTAGAAAACATCTCTTAGTCTTAATTTCAAAAGGCATTCATTTACTCCACTTTTCAATGTAATTTTCCTTCACATGGGAGTTTGATTCTCTATTATTTTGGAAGGGAAAATATGGAGAACGTATGTGCATGTTCTCAATTATGGATGAATAGAGCAATTAGATTCAAAACAATCTCTTTCAAAGGGAAAGGGAAAGTGGAATAGATTCCACTACCAAAGCTCTTTTCCTTAGAAGAGATTACAGAGAGAGTCAGAAAGAGAGTTTCACTTTCTCATTTTGGCTCTTTAAGATAGAAGGGGCCCTCTTCTATCAAAGAAAAGAGGGAGATCAGTTAATCATGGTGGTTAGATTGAGTCTCACCTTTAGACCCTAGAGAGAAGTGGTTATGTTTATTTCCAATAATGGTCCTTGACTAGATGAGATGATCTAGTTATTGACATTAGTGAGACTAGGAATAGAGTTATGACTTCTCTATTTAGGGTTTCTAGGAGATAGGGATATATCTAACCTATTGGGGTACCAAACTCTTCGGTGGTGTTACATCATGAGTATGATGAGTAAACATCAGTAAGGAGGATGGGTACTTAGGGATTATCTGAATCTCAAAGGGAATGCTTTTGCATTCATATGACAAACTATGGGGAAGGAATATTTTAGAGTTTCCACAAGTGCCAATAGATGCTCTTCCAATAGAACTTATTCCAAAGGTAATGGATAAAAAAACCACAGACTTCTTGGTTGGTGAAATGTAGAGATTACGATTTACTACCATGAGCTAGATGATGGATTTGCATAGTTCATAAGCTAGTTTAGGTTAAGCTATTAATTGCGAGTACACTCAAGGTTAGGAAGACCTAGAGTGGTATGAGGGCAATCTATCATTTAATCTTAGATGGGTTTGAAGTCACTTGTTATGGGACTTTATTCTATATTTTAGAGGATTATATGGTTTATTATCTCCATTATGATATGATCAAGCCTATAAGCTTGGCACTTTTACAATTGCTTCACATGCTATTGCTCGAAGGAGGATACATCATATGGACTCAGGTCATTTTGATGATATTATATGTTATGGGAGTGATAGTTTGGAGGTTGAGTGTACATGGGAGATAAATAGGCACCACTTAGATGGTTTCCCACCTTTGAGATGATCTCATATGAGACTTCTTAAGAGGAAGGATACGAAGAAACAACACACACAGAAATGAATATGTACATAGAGTACATGGGGTTCAGGGGAGTCCGAGCACTTTCTTCTACCATTATGGACCTTTCATGCACATTTTCGAGGACGAAAATGCTCTTAAGGGGAAGGAAATTTCATATTATGGATGCACACCCTCTTGGGTGAGATGGCATAGATGCCACATGGCATCATTAGAGGCATTGTGCCCATTTGGTAGAATATGATAGAAGAGAAAAGAGTAATGTCATATTATGGATGCACACCCTCTTGGGTGAGGTGGCATAGATGCCACATGGCATCATTAGAGGCATTGTGTCCATTTGGTAGAATATGATAGAAGAGAAAAGAGTCTATTTATTGGGGAGAGTGAATCGATCATAACTCCCACATATATAAACATCAGAGCTAGGGTGTGGCCAGGCGGTGAACAAAAGAAGATCTCTCTATGTGTTGATGGGATGTATGGACCGTAGGCTGAAGCGAAAAGAGGACACAACACAGACACGATGCAAAAGATTGTGTGAACACACTAGGACTACCGAGGCATTTTTTCCCTCTTTAAGAGGTTTTTTCCCCCTAGCTTGTATATACGCATATAACCCTAATGGGTTACTTATCTTTGTACGTTCTCTTGGTAATACATTTAGTATTGTGTGTTGTGCTCCAAGCTTCTTCTTCTTCCTTGTGCTATTTGTGTGCTTCTATAGATCTGAAACTCTAGCAATTGGTATCAGAGCAGGTTGTTGCTTCATCTAGGGCATCACCAACACCCCTCCAGTCATAATCTCAGAATTGCACGAAAATTGGTGAAGCTACTCAAGGGGATTAGGAGTTCAAAACAACTTTGTTATGTGGTGTCAAAATTTGAATCTAATCTCGTTTCGGCCTTCGAATGCATTATCAAAGTGCCTATGTAGGCAATTTTGTCTTTTTGTGCCAAACATATATACATGTTTGAGTTTGCCAGTATAAGGGCCTCGAAGTCTTGTATATGTTTAACAAAACTTTAGAGGGTAGTTCTGTTCAACTTTTGAGATGCAATCATTTTTTTGCATTAGGTTATTTTCGTCATTGGCCATGGCTAAAAGTAGTGATGTATTTCATATGTTGGTTGTTGAGGATAAGTTGGATGGTATCAATTACCCATTATGTGCATATATGATGTATCATGGATTGGTTGCAAAAGGATTGTGGAATATTGTGCAGGTCCTTGAAAAATGTCCTACTACATCTGCAAGTACAATTATTGAAGTTGATGTAGATGGCATTGAAGATGATGTTCTTTAGGATTTTGATCATTCTGCAATTCCTGCTGCACCTACTACAAATCAACTTCATTGCGATGGAAGAGATTCTCAAGCACATGCATTGATAGCCTTTTCTATCAAATATGCCATTATTCCTCACATTCACTCTTGTAAAACATCAAAGGATGCTTGGGATACACTTACCACTCTCATGTTTCTTACGTCCAAAAATAGTTGGAGAGTGAGCACATGAATGAAGGAGATTCCATGGATAGTTTTTTGACAAAGATCAAAGATTTGAAGGAGCAATTGATTTCTGTTGATGAAGTTTTGCCAGATAGTTCACTTGTGCAGACTGTCCTAAATGTTCTTCCACATTCATATCAAAGTTTTGCTTCAACTCTTCGATTGATGATGAAAGGCAATCCAAATGTCTGAACATTTGAAGATTTAGTCTCTGTTCTATTGCAAGAAGGTTAGTCTAGACAGAACATGTCCATCATGCATGTTGCATATCAAGCTTTCCTGGCTAGTAAGAAGGGCAAAGGTAAATGGAGCTCACCTATTAGAAAGCAAAAATCAATAATTCTACACAATCAAAGAAGGGTGACAAAGACAAGAAGAAAACAGAAAAGCAAAAATTGTTTTGCAAATACTATAAGGGAAATGATCATGTCATAAAGAGTTGTCCAAAACTGGTCGCAAAAGAGGCAAAGAAAAAAGAGGTTGGAATGGTTGTTGTACTTATGCTCATTTATTGTATTTTTTTTAAAGATCTTTTATTGATAATTTACCAATGTAAAAGCCTAAGCTTTAAACATGTAAAAGGAGAAAAAAAGAGCTCAAATTCCATGAATTTTAGGTGTTTGAGCTTGGCAATCAATGAATCAATCAATCACTTAAAAGTAGATCAAACTAGATCTTCAATTTTTTTCCTAGATTTAGGAAAGAGAATTGATTCCCTTCAACAACCTATCCCACCTTCATTTGAATTCAAAATCCACTTGTAGAAGTCATAGAGCACTTCAAGAGTATATAAAGCTTTCAATTCACTTGTACATTACATGGAAGCATTATACATACACTTTTGACCATCATTGCCTTGCTCCTTCATTTTTGTGCATCATCTTCTTCAACAATAGTAAAGTTGTAGAGGCTGCTGCTCTCTTTACAGAGCTTCAAATGGGATGAATCAACATTCATTGGAAAGGTATTAGTG
Source organism: Ceratopteris richardii (assembly GCA_020310875.1). Taxonomy (NCBI): domain Eukaryota; kingdom Viridiplantae; phylum Streptophyta; class Polypodiopsida; order Polypodiales; family Pteridaceae; genus Ceratopteris; species Ceratopteris richardii. The sequence continues at coordinate 75,700,619 of CM035433.1, forward strand.
TCTAGTTTTTGTACACACATTTTCAAAACATGTGGTTTAGTAGATTTAGAGAAATTATAGTTTTTCTGTCTTGGGGTCTATCTCTATGCATCCTTGCAAAATAGGAGGTACCATTGTTGAGTGTCAACTTCATTCCAAAAGCATATTTTGCTTATTTCTTTTAATCTTGTGCATTATATACACTCAAGACTATGCGTATCATTCCTCCAAAAGGATTTTTTCCAATTGTAATCATGTTGGCTGCTATGAGCATTTGAAGTTGATTGTTTCATCCAACGATAGCAAGTTTTTTGAGCTAGTCAATGTGCAAACCTATCTGTTTTGTATAAAATCTTTCTCCTTGATGCTCTAAAGTATGTAGGGTATTTTGTTGCACTTATCACATGCATATAAGTTCTATTTGAGTCTCCATAAGCTCAAGGGTTGGTCCTGTGCTAGTTGGCTAGACCAAACTTCATCGCTTCGCAACTCACTTTTCTATCTCCTACAAGCTTCTCCAAGTTCTTTTAGTGGTATCAGATCTAGATCAAGATGGGTGATGGCTTTCCCTCAATGATTGAGAAGCTTCATCAACACAACTGTGCTTCTTGGAAAATTAGAATGGAGGCCTATTTGCAAGGTAGAAGTCTTTATGGAATTGTAGCAGGTGATGAAGCTATGCATATTCCAAGATCCAAAGGAGGAACTACACAAGAGGAGATAGATAAGCTCACACTTTGGTGTGCAAGGGATGCTCAAGCAAGGTTGTACATACTAAAATCTATCTCTTATTTTCTATTACCACATAATAGAGGATGCAAGACATCTCAAGAGACTTGGGATGCCCTAGAGACTTTCTTTTCTGCTAGCACAAAAGCAAGGAAGAACCATCTTTGGAACGAGTTCAACGAGTTTTTTACAAAGGTTTTTTCCCCCGGCTTGTATATACACCTATAGACCTAACGAGTTACTTATCTTTGTACATTCTAGTGGTAATACATTCAGTATTGCATGTTGTGCTCTAAGCTTCTCCTTCTTCCTTGTGTTGTTCATGTGCTTCCACAGACGTCTAACTCCAACAATTGGTATCAGAGAAGGTCGCCGCTTCATCTAGGGCATTGTCGACACTCCTCCAATCACAGTCTCAAAATCACAAAAAATTTGATGTGCATACTCAAGGCAATTTGGAGATCAAAATAGCTTTGGTATGTGGTGCCGAAATCTCGATCTGAGCTCGTTTCGACCTCCAAACACACTATCGTAGTGCTTCTGTAGGTTATTTCATCTTTTTGTGCCAAAGATATATACAAGTTTTGATTCACTAGTATAAGTGTCTCGAAGTTTCAAGTCTAGCAGAACTCGTTTGGGTAGTTCTGTTCAACTTTTCCAGATATAGTCATTTTTTTCCATCAAGGTACTTTAGTCAATGGCCATGGCTGAAAGTAGTGATGTATTCCGTATTTTGGCTATTGAGGGTAAGTTGGATGGTAACAATTATCCATTATGGGCTTATATGATGCATCATGTATTGGTCGCAAAAGGAAAATTGTGCAGGGTGTAGAAAAACATCCTATTACACCTGCAAATATTGGTACTGAAGCTGATGCTGATGGTATCAAAGATGGTGATATTCTATAGATTCCTGTTCGCGCTACAGCTCTTGTTGCACCTACTACAAAGAAAATTCATTAGGATGGCAAAGATGCTCAGGCATATGCACTAATAGCCTTGTCTGTCAAATGTGCCATTATTCCTCAGATTTGCTCTTGCGGAACAGCTAAGGATGCTTGGGATATACTTACCACATTGTGCCAGGCTGGGAATGAGGCTCGTGTTGCTTACCTCCGAAAATAGTTGGAGAGCGAGAACATGAATGAAGATGATTCTATAGATATTTTCCTAACAAAGATCAAGAATTTGAAGGAATAGTTGATTTCTGCTGATGAAGTCCTTCCTAACAATTCACTTATGCAAACTATTTTGAATGGTCTTCCTGACTCATATCAGAGTTTTGCTTCTACTCTTTGCTTGATGATGAAAGGTAATCCAAATGCCTTAACATTTGAAGAGTTAGTTTCTGTTCTATTGTAGGAAAATGAGTCTAGGCAGACCAGGTCTATTATGCGGGTTGCAGATTAAGCTTTCTTGGCTAGTCAAAAGGGCAAAGGAAAATGGAGCTCTTCTATTAGTAAGCAGAAATCCGCTAATTCTGCACAATCAAACAAGGAAGGCAAAGATGAGAAGAAATTTTTTTGCAAATACTATAAAGCAAATGATCATGTCATTAAGAGCTATTTAAAAATAACTGCTAAAGAGGCAAAGAAGAAAGAGGCTAGAATGGTTGTTGTAGAGACCTCTACACCGAAAACAGAGTCTACTAATCTTGTGCAGAATGAAGAATGGGCATTTACTAATGTTTGTAGTTTTGACCCATCTTCTCATGAGCAGTGTATGTTTGCAGTAGACTCAGATGTTTGGTATTTTGATAGTGGGGCAACCAAACATATTACATCGCAGCATAGTTTTTTCACTTCACTCGAGCCTGCCCTATAGGGAATATTGTCACATGCACCAACAACTCCTCTTATCCTGTCATCGGAGTTGGCAAGATCATTCTGACTACTACTAATGGTAGTTCTTTCACTTTGTTAGATGCTTTATTTGTGCAAGGGATCAAGAAGAATCTGTTATCAGTTTCAACTTTAGCCAAGATTGGCTTGGTTGTGAAATTTATCGATGACAGGTGTAGAGTTCATGATCTCTCAAATGGCGATGTGATTATTGCTTCTGGCATTTTATGTCGTGGGCTGTATAAGCTCATAGACTATGAAAAATCTGTGAATGATTCAACATGTGTAGTACATGATTCTCAAGCTATGTCAAATACAAAGCTTTGGCATGCATGCTTTGGTCATCTTAATTTTGCTACTTTGCTATGCCTCTAGAAATCTGAAAATGGTGTCCTCATTGCCCAAACTTGAGGGACCTGGTAAACATGTCTGTGAAGGTTGTATTTTGAGAAAAATGCAGCATTCCTCCTTTCAAAAAGATGGTTCAATTCCAGCTACTCATAAATTAGCTTGTTCATAGTGATGTCTATGGTCCTATGGAGACACCCTCTTTTGGAAACTATCTTTACTTCATTACTTTCGTCGATGATTTTTCGAGGCATGCATGGGTATATCCATTGACGACAAAGTCCAAAGTGTTTATGTGCTTCAAACAGTTTTTGGTTTTGGCTGAAAATCTGTCAACATGTAAAATGGGCACCCTCCATTCTGATCGGGGGGGGGATATATGTCTTTTGAATTTAATGCATTTTGGTTGAACATGGGATAAAACATCAGTGTACAGTGCCGTATACACCTCAATAGAATGGAGTTGTTGAACAGAAGAACATATCACTCATGGAGTGTTGGAGTTAGATGTATACAGAAGCACACGAACAACTCAAGGAAGAAGAAGAAGAAGCTTGGAGCACAACACACAATACTGAATGTATTACTAGAGAATGTACAAATATTAGTAGCCCATTAGGGTAACAGTCGTATATACAAGCCAGGGGAAAAAAGCCTCCTAAAGAGGGAAAAAAGTGCCCTGACGGTCCTAGTGTGTTCATTGCATGGGGATTTGTTGATATATTTAGGTAGTGATGTGTGTGAACACACGGACTGACGGGGCACTTTTTTCCCTGTTTAGGAGGTTTTTTTTTCCCTGGCTTGTATATATGCCTATTACCCTAATGGGCTACTAATCTTTGTACATTCTCTAGTAATACATTCAATATTGTGTGTTGTGCTCCAAGCTTCTTCTTCTTCACCTCTTTAGCAGCTAGTTTTGGACAGTTCTTTATGATATGATCGTTTCCTTTACAGTACTTGCAAAACAATTTTTGCTTTTCTGATTTCTTTTCATCTTTGTCTTCCCTCTTTGATTGTGCACAACTAGCAGATTTATGCTTACTAGTTGAAGAGCTCCATTTTCCTTTGCCCTTATGAATAGCCAGGAAATCTTGATCTGCAACACACATAATGGACCTGTTCTGCCTGGACCAATCCTCCTGCAACAAAACAAAGACTAACTCCTCAAATGATAAGGCATTTGGATTTCCTTTCATCATCAACCAAAGAGTAGAAGCAAAACTCTGATATGAATTAGGAAGACCATTCAAAACGGTCTGCACAAGTGAGCTATCTGGTATAACCTCATCAACAGAAATCAATTGTTCCTTCAAGTCTTTGATCTTGTTAGAAAACTGTCCATAGAATCACCTTCATTCATCTGCTCACTCTCCAATTGTTTTCGGAGGTAAGCAACACGAGCCTCATTCCTAGCTTGGTATAATGTGGTAAATGTATCCCAAGCATCCTTAGCTATTCTGCAAGAGCGAATGTGAGGAATAATGGCACGTTTGATAGACAAAGCTATCAATGCATGTGCCTAGGCATCTCTACCGTCCCAACGAATTTGCTTTGCAGTAGGTGCAGCAGAAACCAAAGCACGAACAGGAATATGCAGAATATCATCATCTTTGACACCTTCTGCATCAGCTTTAGTACGTGCAGTTGTAACAGTTGCAGGTGTGATATGACATTTTTCAACACCCTACACAATGTTCCAGAGTCCTTTTGCAACCAACACATGTCGCATCATATAAGCCCACAACAGGTAGTTGGTACCATCCAACTTATCCTCAACACCCAACATACGAAATACATCACTGCTTTCAGCCATGGCTGGTGGCTAAAATAACTTGATGTAGAAAATTGCGTGTATCTCAAAAAGTTGAATAGAACTACCCAGACAAATTTTTCTAAACATGTAGCAGACTTCGAGATGCTTATACTGGCAAACTGAAACTCGTATATACCTTTGGCACAAAAAGATAAAATGGCCTACATAAGCGCTATGATAGTGCATTTGGAGGCCGAAACGAGCTCAGATCGTGACTTTGGCATCACATGGCAAAGCTGTTGTGATCTTGGAAACACACTGAGTATGCTCACCAAAATTCGTGCGATTCTGAGACTGCACTCGGAGAGGTGTCGATGACACCCTAGATGAAGCGGCGACCTGCTCTGATACCAATTGTTGGAGTTAGACGTTTGCAGAAGCTTGTGATCAGCTCAAGGAAGAAGAAGAATTTTGGAGCACAACACACAATACTGAATGTATTACTACAGAGTGTACAAAGATTAGTAGCCCATTAGGGTAACATGCGTATGTACAAGCCGGGGGAAAAAGACCTCCTAAAGAGGGAAAAAAGTGCCTCGACAGTCCTAGTGTGTTCACACACATCACTACCTAAATATATCAACATGGAGATGATGAGGTGTATGGTCAAGAGTCAGGCTTTAGCACATGGTTTCTAGCTTGAGGCTATCATGTGTGCAACATATGTGCTTAACACGTGACCCACTCAAGCACTATTGTTCAAGCACTAATGCATACACCAGACAACCAAAAACATGCAGATGAGCAACCAATGGTTGCAAGCCATGGGTTGCTCATGTGTGTGTTTTTGGTTGTGTGGTGTATGCCTTAGTGTCTGAACAACATTACACGAGATTGGATGATAAAGCAGTAAAATGTATTTTTGTTGGGTACAATTCTGAAAGCAAAGGTTATCGTCTGCGTCATCCATAGACTAAACACATTTTGGTTAGTCGTGATGTTGTTTTTGTGGAAGATGCTATTCAACCTTTACTTTCATGTACGAACGAGACATCTGTTAGTTCCAAAGACATGTATGATACTTTGCTGCCTCTTTTTACAGGTGGACAGTCTAGTGCTAGTCCTAATGAGGCAACTTCTCAGCCTTTGTAGGTTTCATGTGATGATGCAAATCATTCCATTTCTGATGTAGATTTACATGATACATTTGTTGATGAGAGAGTTGATATTGCAGAGGCAAAAACTATGCCAAAGTGGCTAGTGCAGACTTTGCGTGATAGCAAATTAGATGCACCTCTGACATATCGTACTCGTTCAGGCTCTCATAGTGCCTCTTTTACATCAGATTGCTATGCTATGGATGCTTCTAGTATTTGTGATGAGAATGAGCTTTTTTCATTTGATGAAGCACAAAATTCAGAAAATTGGATGGTTGGTATGCAATCTGAATATTATGCTATAATGAAGAATGGTACCTGGCCTTTATGTGACTTCCCTCCTTGCAAGAAGGCCATTGGAACTAAGTGGGTATACAAGCTGAAGCGTAAGCCTGATGGAACAGTTGAGGGGTATAAGGCAATGCTTGTTGCAAAGGGTTATGCAGAGGAAAGAGGCATTGATTTTGATGAGACCTTTGCACCTACATGCGGAATGACTACTGTTCATAACATCTGTGCACGTGTAGCTCATCATGTTTGGAATGTACATCAATCGGACATTAAAACAAAATTTTTGAATGGTGACTTGCATGAAGCCGTGCATGTTTTTTAGCCCTATGGCTTTGTGCAAAAAGGGCATTAAAACTAGGTGTGTAGGTCAAAGAAGGCATTATATGGTTTAAAGCAAGCACCACGTGCTTGGTATGAAAAGATACATGCTTATCTGATTGCACATGGTTTTGAGAACAGTCAAACTGAGAGCACCTTATAAGTTAAGAATGGTAATGATGTGCTTCTAATCATTGTTGTGTATGTTGATGACATGCTGCTCACTGGTCCTCATGAGAAGCATATTGCTGATTTTAAGGCTGATTTGCATACCTCATTTGGGATGTCTGATTTGGGGCATTTGCATCATTATTTGGGCATTCGGTTTATGCAAGTTGATGGTGGAATGGCTTTGTGTCAAATGAAATATATTGACACATTATTGCAATGTTTTGGCCTTGAAGACTGTAAGCCTATTGCCACTCCTATGGAAACAGGTTTAGGATTGAGTCTTTATGTTGTTGGAGATGCATTTGATGCTATTCTCTATCAGCAAGCTATTGGATGCTTGATTTACTTATGCATTAATTGGCCAGATATTGAGTTTGTTGTCTCACAAATGAGCAGGTTTATGCATTGCGCAGGTGTCAAGCATTGGCAGGCGGTTGAGCGCATGTTTCGTTAGTTGAGTGGTACTCGACTACTTGGATTGTTTTATCCCAAGGGGGGATCATTACCGCCATATTTTCATGCTTTTTTTTATAGTGATTAAGTTAGGTGTTATGACACTCATGTGTCCACGATTGGCTTTTGCTTCATGCTTGGTAGCTCATGTATATCTTGGTTGAGCAAGAAGGAGCCTACTATGGACACTTGCAGTCGTGAGGCTGAGTATAGGGCAGCTTTCATAGTGACTATTGAGTGATTGTGGTGTTGATATATTTAGGTAGTGATGTGTGTGAACACTCTAGGACCACCGGGGCACTTTTTTCCCTCTTTAGGAGGTTTTTTTCCCCCGGCTTGTATATACGCCTATTGCCCTAATGGGCTACTTATCTTTGTACATTCTCTAGTAATACATTCAATATTATGTGTTGTGCTCCAAGCTTCTTCTTCTTCCTTGTGTTGTTTGCGTGCTCTCGCAGACATCTAACTCCAATGATTGGTATCAGAGCAGGTCATCGCTTCATTTAGGGTGCCACCGACACTCCTCCGTTTGCAGTCTCAGATTCGCATGAAATTTGGTGAGCATACTCAAGGTGTTTCAGAATCCAAGCTACTTTGCTCCGCGGTGCCGAAGTCGCGATTTGAGCTCATTTTGGCCTCCAAACGCACTATCGCAGCACTTGTGTAGGCTATTTCGTCTTTTTGTGCCAAAGATATATACGAGTTTTTGTTCGCTAGTATAAGCGTCTCAAAGTCTACTATAGGTTTAGCAGAATTCATCAGGACAGTTCTGTTCAACTTTTTGAGATATAGTCAATTTTCTGCATCAAGGTATTTTAGTCACCGGCCATGGCTGAAAGCAGTGATGTATTCCATATGTTGGTTGTTGAGGATAAGTTGGATGATACCAACTACCCATTATGGGCTTATATGATGCGACATGTGTTGGTTGCAAAAGGACTGTGTTCCTCATATTCGCTCTTGCATAATAGCTAAGGATGCTTGGGATACACTTACCACATTGTACCAAGCTAGGAATGAGGCTCGTGTTGCTTACCTCCGGGAACAGTTAGAGAGTGAGCACATGAATGAAGGTGATTCTATGGACAGTTTCCTAACAAAGATCAAAGACTTGAAGGAAGATTTGATTTATGCTGATGAGGTTATACGAGATAGCTCACTTGTGCAGACCGTTCTGAATGGTCTTCCTAATTCATATCATAGTTTTCCTTCTGCTCTTCGGTTGATGATGAAAGGCAATCCAAATGCCTTTTCATTTGAGGAGTTAGTCTCTGTTCTATTGCAAGAAGATCAGTCCAGGCAGAACAGGTCCATTACGCATGTTGCAGATCAAGCTTTCCTGGCTAGTCAAGAGGGCAAAGGAAAATGGAGCTCTTCTACTAGTAAGCAGAAATCTGCAAATGCTGCACATTCGAAGAACCAAGACAAAGATGAGAAAAAATCGAAAAAGTAGAAATTGTTTTGTAAGTACTTTAAAGGGAATGATCATCTCATAAAGAACTATCCAAAATTGGCTGCAAAAGAGGCAAAGAAGAAAGAAGAAGGAATGGTTGTTGCAAAAGCCTCTACACCAAAAACGGAGTCTGCTAATCTTGTGTAGGAAGAAGAATGGGCATTTACTAGTGTTTGCAGTTTTGACCCATCTTCTCATGAGCAGTGCATGTCTGCAGTAGACTCAGATCTTTGGTACTTTGACAGTGGGGCGACCAAAGGTTTTACCTCGCAGCGCAGTTTCTTCTCTTCACTCGAGCCTGCCCCTACAGGGAATAATGTTACATGCACCAACAACTCCTCTTATCCTATTATGGGAGTTGGTAAGATCATTTTGACTACTACTAATGGTCGTTCTTTCACTTTTTCAGATGCTTTATTTGTGCCAGGGATCAAGAAGAACCTGTTATCAGTTTCTGCATTAGCCAAGATTGGCTTGGTTGTGAAATTTGTTGATGACAGGTGTACAGTTCATGATCTGTCAAATGGCGATGTGATTATTGCTTCTGGCATTTTATGTCGTGGGCTAGATAAGCTCATAGACTATGAAAGATCTGTAAATGATTTGGCATGTGCAATAAATGATTCTCAAGCTATGTCAGATGCAAAGCTTTGGCATGCAGGCTTTGGTCATCTGAATTTTGCTAGTTTGCTACGCCTCCAAAAATTTGAAATGGTGTCTTCTTTGCCCAAACTTGAGGCACCTGGAAAACATGTTTGTGAAGGCTTTATTTTGGGAAAAGTGCAGAATTCGTCCTTTCCAAAAGATGGTTCAGTTCGGGCTACTCAGAAATTGCAGCTTGTACATAGTGATGTCTGTGGTCCTATGCAGACACCTTCTTTTGGGAATTATCTTTACTTCGTGACTTTCATCGATGATTTTTCCAAGCATGCATGGGTATATCCATTGAAGGCAAATTCCAAAGTGTTCATGTGCTTCAAACAGTTTTTGGTTTTGGCTGAAAATCTATCAGCATGTAAAATAGGCACCCTCCATTCAGATCCAGGGGGGGGAATATATGTCTTCTGATTTCAATGCATTTCTAGCTGAACGTGGGATAAAACACCAATGTACAGTGCCATATACACCTCAACAGAATGGAGTTGCTGAACAAAAGAATAGGTCACTCATGGAGATGGCGAGGTGTATGGTCAAGAGTCAGGCTTTACCACATAGTTTCTGGCTTGAGGCTGTCATGTGTGCAGCATATGTACTGAACAGGTGTCCCACTAAAGCGTTGCAGTCTATCACTCCATATGAGGCTTGGCATGACCGCAAGCCATCTGTTGCTCATCTGCGTGTTTTTGGTTGTTTGGCATATGCATTAGTGCCTGAACAACATCGCAGAAAATTAGATGATAAAGCAGTAAAATGTATTTTTGTTGGGTACAATTCTGAAAGCAAAGGCTATCGTCTGTATCATCCACAGACTAAATGCATTCTGGTTAGCTGTGATGTTGTTTTTGTGGAAGATGCTATTCAGCCATTGCTTTCATGTACTAAGGAGACATTTGTTAGCTCCAAAGACATGTATGATACTTTGCTACCTCTTTTTACAGGTGGACAGTCTAGTGCTGGTCCCAATGAGGCAACCTCTCAAGCTTTGTAGGTTTCATGTGATGATGCATCTGATTCCATTTCTGATGCAGATGTACATGATGCACTTATTGATGAGAGAGCTGATATTGAGCAAGCAAGAACTATGCCAAAATGGCTGGTGCAATCCTTATGTGACAGTAAATTAGATGCACCTCTCTCATATCGTACTTGATCAGGCTCTCATAGTGCCTCTTTTGCATCAGATTGCTATGCTATGGCTGCATCTAGTCTCTGTGATGAGAATGAGTCTGCTTCCTTTGATGAAGCACAAAATTCAAAAAATTGGATGGCTGCTATGCAATCTGAATATGATGCAATAATGAAGAATGGTACTTGGTCTTTATGTGACTTGACTCCTGGCAAGAAGGCCATTGGTACTAAGTGGATATACAAGCTGAAGCGTAAACTTGATGGTACAATTGACAGGTATAAGGCTAGGCTTGTTGCAAAGGGTTATGTGCAAGAAAGAGGCATTGATTTTGATGAAACATTTGCACATACATGCCGTATGACTACTGTTCGGAGCATTTGTGCACTTGCAGCCCATCATGGTTGGGATGTACATCAGTTGGACATTAAAAAAACATTTTTGAATGGTGATTAGCATGAAGAAGTGTATGTTTTTCAGCCACATGGCTTTGTGCAGAAAGGGCATGACTCCCAGGGGGGATTTGTTGATATATTTAGGTAGTAATGTGTGTGAACACTCTCGGACCGCCGGGCACGTTTTTCCCTCTTTAGGAGGTTTTTTTCCCCCGGCTTGTATATACGCCTATTGCCCTAATGGGCTACTTATCTTTGTACATTCTCTAGTAATACATTCAATATTGTGTGTTGTGCTCCAAGCTTCTTCTTCTTCCTTGTGTTGTTCACGTGCTTCCATAGACATCTAACTCCAACATGTGGCTCAGATGCCTTATGACTAATTTGAGTGTTGGTCAGTCTTCTACCACCACCATCTTCATTGACAATTAGAGTGCATTGGCAATTGTGAGGAACCCTATGTTCCATGCTCGCACTAAGCACATTGAGGTGCATTATCATTATGTCAGGGAGAGGTTCTATACTAGGGAGATCAACTTGGCATATGTGCCCATGCAGGAGAACATTGCAGACCTTTTCACGAAAGCTCTGCCTAGGGAGAAGTCTGAAGCTTTTCCTAAAGCTTTGGGCTTACTTCCTTTTGTGGATTGATTCCACATAGCTTGACACTTAGACATGAGTGCTAGCTCCTTGTTCACCGCATCACTCCGAGGGGTGATTGCTTGATATATTTCGGTATTGATGTGTGTGAACACAATAGGAACACTCGAACACTTTTTTCCCTCTTTAGGAGGTTTTTCCCCTGGCTTGTATATACACCTACAGCCCTAATGGGTTACTTATCTTGTTGGAATTTGGGGCCCCAGGATCATTCCAATACTAAAACCTTTTGAGCATACACACTTAATTAATTAAGATGATAAGTGAGAGATAGAAAGAAAGAGATCTTGAGACAAGGATAGAGAACGTAAGATGGATGCTTACTCACTAAAAAATAGATGTCCAAATTACAACATGGGAGTACTAATCAACCATATAAAGTGGTGGACTCACTAGTGGAAGAATATCCAAGAAGATGACGATACAAAATTTAGATTATGTTGAAATAATCTAAGTGTGTGAAGTGAATGAGCAATGAAGATAACCTTATTCTCACAAAATAGTGTAACAAAATTGTAAATCAACTAACCCTTATTTTGATATTAGGGTAGAGAACCCCTAAAAACAAAATATAAGGTTAACTCACAAAAGATATTTACCACCACCTTGTAGATGACTTCTTTGTCCAAGAGAGTAGCCTCGCCTTTCACCAAATCTTCACCTCCAAAGCTTCAGAATCTTCAAAATCTAGCTTGAGATCTTTGAGTGATTATCAAGTGTGTGCCCACCATGATCCTTTTATAGGTTAAGCCTTCCATAATAAAGCAATAGCGATAGTTCTTCAAATAAAGCACAATCGTAGTGCATGTCCATTAAAGCAAAAACGTATGCATGATTAAAAGATTCCATCGTCTTTGCTACAATGGCTTTTGCTTAAAAATTGCGAATTGGCTAAAAATAGACATTGATGTCTAAATATAGAAGGAGCATTTGCTTTTTATGTTTTATAAAAATCATCGCAAATATATTTGAATCGCTATTTACCCAAGCTTTTGGACTAGCTTTTGAAGATGACTTAGCTTTTCTTCACTTTGAGCAAAATTAGGGTTTGACTTTTCTTCCAACTCTGACCTCTGATGGAAAAATGAAGCATACCACTAGATAGCTCTTGCCAAGCTCTATCTATCTCGCCTCAAAAAGTTTTTCCCAAATTGTTCAAAAAATGCTAAGCCCGGAAATGTGATTTGCCAGAAATGTACCAAATGTTCATTGAATTCCAACAATCCGTCCTTCAATGTCATACTGGTACAAGCTTCAGTAACCTGTAAATCTTCTCATGACTATCTCTAGTCAATGCTTTGGTAAATATATCTACAACATTCTTACTAGAAGGAACATAAACCAACTCAATGTATTTCTTAGCTATCTGCTCTCAAATATAGTGGTAGTGTACCTCTATATGCTTTGTGCTTGCATGATGCACTGGATTCTTTGCTATGGCTATAACACTCTGGCTATCTGCACATATCTGAATGGGTTCATGTACTCTTACAACAAGATAACTAAAAATCTTCTGCAACCAAACTGACTCTAGAGTAGCTGTAAATGTTGCACGATATTCAGCTTCACACGATGAAGTGGCAATAGTGGGTTGTCTCTTCGAAAGCCATGAGATGAGACAATCTCTAAGATAAAAACAAAATCCACTAGTACTTCTTCTTGTGTCTCTATCACCTACCCAATCAAAATATGAAAATCCTTTTAGTAACAAATGTGTAGATTTTAAAAATACCATAGCATAATTTGAAGTTCCCTTCAAATATCGAAAGATCCGCTTTACTGCTTTCCAATGTAACACTGTCAGATTCTGCATGAACCTTGATACTTGAGAAACTGCAAACTGTATATCAGGACGTGTATTACAAAGATATATTAAGCATCCAAATGCTTGACTATATAAAGTAGCATCGAATGGCTCTGCATGCAAAAGATGCACTTAGTTGCTTGCCAATGCATGACACCTGGGCAATGCATAAACTTGCTCATCTCTGAGACAACAAACTAAATATCTAGTTGAGAAATGCATAAATAAATCAAGCTTTCGATAGCCTCCTGATAGAAAATAGCATCAAATGCATCTCCAACACCATGAAGACTCAACCATAAACCTGTCCCCATAGGAGTGGAAATATGTCTATAGTCTTTAAGGCCAAAATGCTACAATAATGTGTCAATATATTTTGTATGACACAAAGCTATTCCACCATGAACTTGCATAACCTGAATGCCCAAGTAATGATGCAAGTGCCCCAAATTCGACATCTCAAATGAGGCATCCAAATCAACCTAAAAATCAGCAATATGCTTCTCAATAGGACTAGTGAGTAGCATGTCATAAACATAGACAACAATGATCAAAAGCACATCATTTGCATGCTTAACGTAGAGACTAGTGAGTAGCATGTCATAAACATAGACAACAATGATCAAAAGCACATCATTTGCATGCTTAACCTATAAGATGCTCTTAGTTAGACTGTTCCCAAAACCATGTGCAATCACATAGGCATTTATCTTTTCATACCAAGCAGGTGGTGCTTGCTTCAAACCATATAATGCCTTTTTCAACCTATGCACTTGGTTTTCATGTCCTTTCTACACAAAGCCACGAAAAACATACACTTCTTCATGCATGTCACCATTTAGAAATGAAGTTTTAATGTCCAACTAATGTACATTCCAACCATGATGAGCTGCAAGCGCGCAAATGCTAGGAACAGTAGTTATTTGGCATGAAGGAGCAAAGGCCTCATCAAAATCAATGCTTATTTCTTGAGCATAACCCTTTGCAACAAGCCTAGCCTTGTACCTGTCAATTGTTCCATCAGGCTTACACTTAAACTTGTATACCCACTTAGTGCCAATGGCCTTTGTAACAAGAGGCAAGTCACATAAACACCAGGTACCTTTTTTCATAATAGCATCATATTCTGATTGCATAACACCCATCCAATTTTTTGAATTTTGTGCTTCATCAAACGAAACAGGCTCATCCTCATCACAAAGACCAGAGGAAGACATAGCATAGAAATCTGATGCAAAAGAGGCACTATGAGATCCTGAATGAGTACAACATGACAGAGGTACATCTAATTTGCTATCACACAAAGTGTACACTAGCCATTTTGGCATAATTTTTGCCTCCTCGATATCAACTCTCTCGTTAACAAGTGCATCATGTAGATCTTCATAAAAAATGGAATGATCTGAATAATTACATGAAACCTATAAAGGCTGAGAAATTGCCTCATCCAGACCAACACTAGACTGTCCACCTCTAGAAAGAGGGAGCAAAGTATCATACATATCTTTGGAGATATTATGTGTCTCCTTAGTAGATGAAAGTAATGGTTGAATAGCAGCTTCCACAAAAACAAGATCACAACTAACCAAAATGCATTTAGTCTATGGATGATATAGATGATAACCTTTGCTTTTAGAACTGTACACAACAAAAATACATTTCACTGCTTTATCGTCCAATTTCCTATGTTGTTGTTGAGGCACTAATGCATATGCCAGACTACCAAAGGCACACATGTGAGCAACAAATGGCTTGCAACCATGCCAAATCTCATATGGAGTGATAGACAACAATGCTTTAGTGGGACACCTAATGAGTACATATGCTACACAGATGAAAGCCTCAAGCTAGAAACTATGTGGTAAAGCCTAACTATTGACATACACATCGCCATCTCCATGAGTGACATGTTCTTCCTTTCAACAACTCCATTCTGTTGAGGTGTATATGGCACTATACAGTGGTGTTTTATCCCACGTTCAACCCAAAATGCATTAAAATCAGAAGACATATATTCCCCCCCTTGATCATAATGGAGGGTGTTGATTTTACATGATGATTGATTTTAAGCCAAAACCAAAAACTATTTG
Organism: Ceratopteris richardii; assembly: GCA_020310875.1. NCBI lineage: Eukaryota > Viridiplantae > Streptophyta > Polypodiopsida > Polypodiales > Pteridaceae > Ceratopteris > Ceratopteris richardii. The sequence goes on from CM035433.1 coordinate 75,715,853, forward strand.
AAGCACATAAACACTTTGAACTTTTCTATCAATGGATATACCCATGCATGCCTAGAAAAATTATCAATGAAAGTTAGGAAGTAAAGATAATTCCCAAAAGAGGGTTTCTGCATAGGAGCATAGACATCACTGTGAAGAAGTTGCAATTTTTGAGTGGCCCAAGTAGAACCATCTTTTGGGAATGAGGAACGCTGCATTTTGCAAAAATATAGCCTTCACAAACATGTTTACTACGTGCCTCAAGTTTGGGCAAAGAGGACACCATTCCAAATTTCTACAGGCATAGAAAACTAGCAAAATTTGGATGACAAAGCATGCATGCCATAGGTTTGCATCTGACATAGCCTGACAGTCATGTACTGCACATGCTGAATCATTCACAGATTTTTTATAGTCTATGAGCTTATACAACCCATGACATATAATGCCAAAAGCAATAATGATGTCACCATTTGACAGATCATGAATTGTACATCTGTTATCAATGAATTTCATAACCAAGCCAATCTTGGCTAAAGCTAAAATTGATAAAAAATTCTTCTTGTGGTACAAATAAAGCACCTGACAATGTAAAAGAACTACCATCAGTAGTAGTCAGAATGATCTTACAACCTCCCATGAAAGGATAAGAGGAGTTGTTGGTGAGTGTGATAGTATTCCCTATAGGGGCATGCTCAAATGAAGTGAAGAAATTGCACTAGAAGGTAATATGTTTGGCTACCCCACTATCAAAGTACCAAACATCTGTGTCTACTATAGACATACATTGTTCATCAGAAGATGGGTCATAACTGCAAACAGTGGTAAAAGCCCATTCATCATTTTGCACAAGATTAGTAGACTCTATTTTGAGTGTAGAGGACTCTATAATAACCATTCTAGCCTCTTTCTTCCTTGCCTTTTCATCAGCGAGTCTTGGACAACTCTTTATGACATGAGCATTTCCTTTACATTATTTGCAAAACCATTTCAACTTTTCTGTTTTCTCCTTGTCTCTTTCATCCTTCTTTGATTGTGCAGAATTAGTAGATTTTTGCTTACTAGTAGAAGAGCTCCATTTACCTTTGTCCTTCTAACTAGCCAGGAAAACTTGATCTACAACATGCATAATGGACTTGTTGTGCCTATACTGATCTTCCTGCAACAGAACAGAGACTAGATCCTCAAATGTTAAGGCATTTGGATTTGCTTTCATCATCGACCGAAGAGTAGAAGCAAAACTATAATATGAATCTAGAACACCATTCAGAACAACTAGCACAAGTGAAATGGTAAGGCAAGACTTCATCAGTAGAAATCAATGCCTCCTTCAAATCTTTGATCTTTGTCAAAAAATTGTCCATGGAATCTCCTTCATTCATGTGCCCACTCTCCAATTGTTTTTGGAGTTAAGAAACACGAGCCTCATTCCTTGCCTGGATAAAGTGGTATGTGTATCCCAAGGATTCTTAGCTATTCTGCAAGAGCGAATATGAGGAATAATGGCATGTTTGATAGAGAAAGCTACCAATGCATGTGCCTGAGCATCTCTGCCATCCTAACAAAATTGCTCTACAGTAGATGCAAACAAGAATCAAAGCTTGAAGAAGAACACAAAGGATATCACCATATTCAAATCCATCTACATCAGCTTTAATAACTAGATTTACAAGTGTAATAAGGCATTTTTCAACACCCTTCACAATATTCCACATCCTTTTGCAACCAATACATGATGCATCATATAAGCTCACAATGGGTAATTGGTACCCTCCAACTTATCCTCAACAACCAACATATGGAATAAATCACTGCTTTCAACCATGGCCACTGACTTAAATACCTTTATGTAGAAAAATGACCGTATCTCAAAAAGTTGAACATAACCACCTTGTTGAGTTATGCTACACCTCTAACAGACACTCGAGATACTTATACTAGCAAACCAAAACATGTATATATCTTTGCACACAAAGATACAATTGCCTACACAGGCACTAGGATAGTGGGTTCGGAGGTTGAAATGAGCTTAGATTTGACACCACATAGCGAAGCTGTTTTGAACTCCTAATCATGCTAAGTATGCTCAGCAATTTTCATGCGATCTTGAGACTATGACCAAAGGGATGTTGATGATGCCCTAGATGAAGCAAAAACCTGCTCTAATACCAATTTTTGGAGTTTGAGTTGTAGGGAAGCATGCAAAAAACACAAGGAAGAAGAAGAAGAAGCTTGGAGCACAACACACAATACTGAATGTATTACCTAGAGAATGGCATATATATAAGTTGGGGGAAAAAAACTCATAAAGAGGGAAAAAAGTGCCCCGGTGGTCCTAGTGTGTTCACACACATCACTACCTAAATATATCAACAATTACATGGAAGCAATATACATGTACTTTTGGCCATCATTATCTTGCTCCTTCATTTCTCTGCATCATCTTCTTCAACAATAGTAAACTTGCAAAGGCTTTTGCTCTCTCTACAGAGCTTCAAATTGGATGAGTCAACATTCATTGGAAAGAAATTATGTTTAGTTTATGCTTACAGATGTTTAAACCATTTGATTTAGTAGATTTGGAGGAATCTCAAATTTTTTATCTTAGGGTCTATGTCTACACATCCCTGAAAAATACGAGGTACTAGTGTTGAGTATCAGGTTAATTCCAAAAGCATATTTTCCTTATTTCTTGCACTCTTTTGCATTATATACACTCAACCCTATGTGTATCATTCCTCCAAAAGGAGTTTTTCTAATTGTAACCATGTTGGCCGCTATGAGCATTTGAATTTGATTGTTTCATCCAAAGATAGCAAATTTTTTGAGCCATTCAATGTGCAAACCTATCTGTTTTGTATCAACTCTTTCTCCTTGATGCTCCAAAGTACATAAGGGATTTTATTGCACTTATCACATGCCTATAAATCTATTTGAGTCTCCATAATCTCAGGGGCTTGTCCTCTGTCCATTGGCTGGACCAAACTTTGTAGCTTCACAACTCACTTTTCTACCTTCTACAAGCTTCTCCAAGTTCTTTCACCCTACACATAAATTAGAGTCCACAAATCTTGTGTAGAAAGAAGAATGATCATTTATTACTGTTTGCAGTTATGACCCATCTTCTCATGAAAAATGTATGTCTGCAATAGACTGAGATGTTTGGTACTTTGATAGTGGGGCAACCAAACATACGACCTTGCAGCACAACTTCTTCACTTCACTTGCGCTTGCCCCTATAGGGAATATTGTCACATGCACCAACAACTCCTCTTATCCTATCATGGGAGTTTGTAAGATCATCCTGACTACTACTTATGGTAGTCCTTTTACCTTCTCAGATGTTTTATTTGTGCTAGGGATCAAGAAAAATCTATTATCACTTTTAGCATTAGCCAAGATCAGCGTGGTTGTGAAATTTGTTAATGATAGATGTAAAATCCATGATCTGTCAAACGACATCTTCATTATTTCTTTTGCCATTTTATGTCATATGCTGTATAAGCTCATACATTATGCAAAATCAGTGAATGATTCAACATGTGTAGTTCAAGATTCTCAGGCTATGTCAGATGCAAAGCTTTGGCATGCACACTTTGGTCATATGAATTTTGCTAGTTCGCTATAGTGGTAGACATTTCAAATATTATCCTCTCTGCCCAAACTTGAGGCACATTTTAAACATGTTTATGAAGGCTATATTTTGGGCGAAATGCAGTGTTCCTCCTTCCAAAAAGATGCTTTGATACGAGCTACTCAAAAATTGCAGCTTGTTCATAGTGATGTTTGTGGCCCTATGCAAACACCTTCTTTTGGGAACTACCTTTATTTTATGAGTTTCATTGATGATTTTTCCAAACATGCATGGGTATATCCATTGAAAGCAAAGTGAAAAGTGTTTATGTGCTTCATACAATTTCTGGTTTTGGCTAAGAATCTATCAGCATATAAAATGGGCACCCTCTATATGGATAGAGGGGGAATATAGGTCTTCTAATTTTGATGCATTTCTAGATGAACGTGGGATAAAACATTAGTCTATAGTGCCATAAACACCTCAATAGAATGCACTTGTAGAAAGGAAGAACAGGTCACTCATGGAGATGGCAAGGTGTATGATCAAGAGTTAGGCTTTACCACATAGTTTCTGGCTTGAGGGTGTTATGTGTGCAGCATATATACTTAACAGGTGTCCCACTAAGGCATTGCAATCTATCATTGCATATGAGGCTTGGCATGGTTGCAAGCCATTCTTTGATCATTTGTGTGTATTTGGTTGTCTAGCATATGCATTAGTGCCTAAACAAAAACATACGAAATTGGATGATAAAGCGCTAAAATGTACTTTTGTTGGGTAAACCAAAGGCTATCATTTGTATGATCCATGTACTAAACACATTTTGGTTAGACGTGATGTTGTTTTTGTGGAAGATGCAATTCAACCATTACTTTCATGTACTATGGAGACATCAATTAGCTCCAAAGATGTGTATGACACTTTGCTGCCTCCTATTATAGGTGGATAGTCTAGTGTTGGTCCAAATGAGGAAATTTCTCAACCTTTACAGGTTCCACATGATGTAGATCATTCCATTTCTGATGTAGGTTTACATGATGCACTTATTGATGAGAGGTCTGATATAGAGGAGGCAAAAACTATGCCTAAATGGCTGGTGCAGACTTTGTGAGATAGTCATATCATACTTGTTCAGGCTCTCATAGTGATTTTTTGCATCAGATTGTTATGCTATGGATGCCTCTAGTATTTGTGATGAGAATGAGCCTATTTTGTTTGATGAAGCACAAACTTCAAAAACTTGGATGCCTGCTATGCAATCAAAATATGACGTTATCATGAGAAACAATACTTGGTCTTTATGTGGCTTGCCTCCTAGCAAGAAGGACATTGGCACTAAGTGGGTATACAAGCTGAAGCATAAGCCTGATGGAACAATTGATAGGTATAAGGCTAGGCTTGTTGCAAAAGGTTATGATTAAGAAAGAAGCATTGATTTTCATGAGACCTTTGCTCTTACATGCGGAATGACTATTATTCGTAGCATTTGTGCACTTGTAGCTCATATACGGCTGGAATGTTACATCAATTGGACATTAAAACTACATTTTTGAATGGTGACTTGCATGAAGAAGTGTACGTTTTATCAACCTCTTGGTTTTGTGCAAAAAGGGCATGAAAACAAAGTGTGCATGTTGAAAATGACATCATATGGTATGAAGCAAGCACCTCATGCTTGGTATGAAAAGATACATGCCTAGGCTTGATTGCACATGGTTTTGAGAACAATCCAATCGAGAGCACCTTATATGTTAAGCGTGCAAATGATGTGCTTCTGATCATTGTTGTCTATGTTGATGACATGTTATTCATTGGTCCTAATGAGAAGCATATTGCTGATTTTAAGGCTGATTTGCATGCCTCATTTAAGATGTCTGATTTGGGGCATTTGCATCGTTATTTGGGCGTTCAATTTATGCAAGTTGATAGCGGAATGACTTTGTGTCAAACAAATATGTTGAGACATTATTATAGTGCTCTGGCCTTGAAGACTGCAAAGCTATTGCCAATCCTATGGAAACAGGGTCATAGTTGAGTCGTCATGATGCTGGAGATGCATTTGATGTTGTTGTTTATCAGGAAGCTGTTGGATGCTTGATTTATGTATGCATTACTCGGCCAGATATTCAATTTTCTATCTCACAAATGAGCAGGTTTATGCATTGCCCAGGTGTCAAGCATTGGCAAATGGGTAAGCGCATCTTTTGCTACTTGAGTGGTACCCGGATACTTGGATCATTTTATCCCAAGGGGGGATCACTAGTACCAGATTTACATGTTTTTTCTGACTCTAACTAGGCTGGTTTCTATGACACGTGTGTCCACCAGTGGTTTTTGCTTCATGCTTGGTAGCTCATGCATATCTTGATTGAGCAAGAAGCAGCCGATTGTGGCCACTTCTAGTTGTGAGGCTGAGTATAGGGCATCTTTCACAATGACTATTGTGTGTGTGTGGCTTAGATGCCTTATGGTTGATTTGGGTGTTGGTCAGTCTTTTGCCACCACCATCTTCACTGACAGTCAGAGTGCATTGGCAATTGCAAGGAACCCTATGTTCCATGCTCACACTAAGCACATTGAGGTGCACTATCATTATTTTAGGAAGAGGTTCTCTTCTAGAGAGATCAATTTGGCATATGTGCCCACACAAGAGAAGTATGCAGACCTTTTCACAAAGGCCCTACCTAAGGAGAAGTTTGAAGCTTTCTGCAAAGCTTTGGGCTTACTTCCTTTTGTGGATTGATTCCATATAGCTTGGCACTTCCTTATACATGAGTGCCAACTCCTTGTTCACCGCATTACTCCCACAAGGGATTTGTTGATATAATTCATTAGTGATGTGTGTGAACACACTGGGACCGTCGGGGCACTTTTTCCCTTCTTTAGGAGGTTTTTTACCCTAGCTTGTATATACGCATATAACCCTAACTGCTTACTTATCTTTGTACATTCTATTGGTAATACATTCAATATTATGTGTTGTGCTCCAAGATTCATCTTCTTTGTTGTGATCTTCATGTGCTTCCGCACACCTCAAACTCCAACATTTACTTTGTTGCAAAAAGTTAAATGGGAGACATTAGCAACGTATTAGTCCATTCCTAATGTGGTTTTGTCTTGGATTTTCTAATTGCCTATGGTAATATATGTATCATACTTCATGTATCTGCATTATTCCATGAGAATCCTGTTAAGCTGTCTCTTTTCTTGCTCCCAAAAGTGGAGATTTGCAAAAATCAACACCTATTTTTTTTTTAAGAGAGCGAAAAGGGGGTCTTTGAAGATGCTAATGATTCCATAGGGAAGCACATATCTTATACTCTTAGTATATATATTTTTTCTCATCCATCCATAGTTAATTTACCTCTTTGTACCTCTCCAAAAATGGGAATTTATTAAATTTAGGCGTTGGAATTTTTCTCAAATAGTGATGGACGGGGTTCTTGTGGAGCTTCGAAATCCTATCCTATTGGAACAATTTTTGACTTTTCTTGGCTTAAAATGGACTTTGATGCACTATAGTAAATGTATGCATAATCGTTTCCACCAATCTATGGGAAGTCCCTCTTCATTTCCCTTTCCCAAAATGACTACTAATCAAAATAGCACGTGCACATTATGTTAAAATCATACAAGAGGGCTATTTTGGATATACCTAAAGCTTACTCTTCTTTGCAATTAGAGGGAATCCTTAAATCTAGATGAGATTATATATCCCATACTCCCCATGCACATACTTTTCCCTGAAAGAACTTTGCCAAAAGCTCATCCTTTCTTTTTCCAAAAATAGAGAGTTACTATGGTTAACTCCTTGAAATAACAAAAGTTTCATACTTGTACTTTGAGGTAGTATCTTCCCTTCTCGAGAAATCCCATGCAAATGAGCATATCCAAGAAATGCTCTTGATCATTGCACATGGTTGGGGAGGGGGGAACAATTTTCCTCTCTCTCTCTCTCTCTCTCACGTGGCTCTGTGTAGAGGAGGACAAAACACCAACCATGCTTCTCTAGTTGGGTTTTTGTATCTTTATCCAATATGGTAAGTGGTCCTTTAACAATCAATCTCTTCCTATGTTATGGTCCTCCAGGATTGCTTGCTTTTTGGTATGAATAGTTGCAAATACATCAATGGGAGAGGAGTGTCTGTATGTGGAGCCTTGTTGGGCATCAACCTATGCATATTGGAGCTGTGTGTGTCCAAAATGAGTTCCTCTTGGGGCCGCCCACAAGGTTTCTAGAGGGAGAGTTTAGTCTCCTCACAGAGGCTCATAAACGAGCTCAATAGAGTCCCATTGGTTGCAACCCGATCCAACATTTATGAGGAAGTTTGATCATCGACATGTATGCTATTGCCTACTTTTAGAGACACCAAATGGTGTAGATCAATTGATAGGATGTTAAACTCTTTTCTTAGAGATCATGGATTCTCGCTCTCATCTCATAGGCGAATGCGCAAATGAACTAGCTATGATACCATAATGAAAAACCATTTTTGTCTACCTCACACGATAGCAGTAGCTCTCGTGATCTCATCTGCACACACATACAAAGAGGTATGTTCTTCTTTCCTCCCAACCACACTTGAGCTCTTGCGTAAAGACTCTCTTTTCTTATTCCTCTACCCTCCTATCTCATGTGTTGTGATACCCATATGATGCCATGTGGCTTGAACCTTGACTATAGTAGGATTTGTTGCTTCAATTTTCTTTGTTACTCTTTCTTTTTAAATTGTTGATTTTTTCTAAAGATCTTGGATGTAGTAGGACATGGGCAAAAAATCTCGAGAAAATCTATGGAAAAGTCTCCAAGGAGAGTGGAAAAAATGACAAAAAGCAAAATTTGAGTGTTTGAGCTCCCTTGAGGGGAAATTGGCTTGGAAAATTTCCTTGGGTAATAACACTACTTAACATTGCCAATCCATCCAAAATTGACCATTCCAATGACAACCTTTCACCCTGCTCTTTCCTTTCTCATTATGGAGTAAATTTTAATTTCCATCTATCCTTTGATAAATTAGGCCTTCCTTTTCTTTTCCCATATCTTCATCAACCTCATATCCTCTTTTTTTGTTTGGCAGTTGAGGTACAAAGAAAGGTAACCTATTAGGGTTATAGGCATATATACAGGCTGGGGGAAAAACCTCCTAAAGAGGAAAAAAAGTGCCCCGATAGTCCGAAGTGTGTTCACACACATCAATACCAAAATATATAAACAAATCCCCCATGGGAGTGCTACAGTGAACAAGGAACTAGAACTCATGTATAAGGAAGAGCCAATCTATGTGGAAAGACATTAATCCACAAAAGGAAGTAAGTCCAAAGCTTTGCGGAAATCTTCAAACTTCTCCCTAGGTAGATCCTTTGTGAAAAGATATGCATTGTTATCTTGTTTGGGCACATATGTCAAACTGATATCTCCAGTAGAGAACCTCTCCTTGACACAATGATAGTGCACCTCAATGTGCTTTGTGCCAGCATGGAACACAGGGTTCCTTGGAACTACCAATGTGCTCTGACTATCAATGAAGATGGTGGTGGCAGAAGACAGACCAACACTCAAATCAACCAAAAGGTGTCTAAGCCACACACACTCAACAATCACTAAGAAAGTTGCCTTATACTCAACCTCAAAAATACAAGTGGCAACAATAGGATTCTTATTGATCAACCAATGTATGAGTGTCATAGAGACTAGCCCAGTTTGAGTTAGAAAAAGCATGTAAATCTAAATCAAAATAGTCGGGTACCACTCAAGTAGTGAAAGATGCGCTTAACCGCATGCTAATACTTGACATGTGGGCAATGCATAAACATGATCATCTATGAAAAAATGGAGTTATGAATAAGTAAATCAACCATCCAACAACTTATTGATAAAGAAAAATGTCAAATGCATCTCCAACATCATGAAGACTCAACCATCGACCTATTTCCATAGGAATGGAAATATGTTTGCAATCTTCAAGGCAAGAACCTTGCAATACCGTGTTAATATATTTTGTTTGACACAATGCTATCCCCCCATCAAATCACATAAATTAAATGCCCAAATGATGATTCAAATGCTCCAAATCTAGCATCTCAAGAGAGGCATGCAAATCAACCTTAAATTTAGAAATGTGCTTCCCAGTAGGACCAGTGACAGCATATCATCAACATACACAACAATAATAAAAAATACATCATCCGCATGCTTAACATATAAGGTGTTCTTAGTTGGATTGTTCTTAACACCATGTGCAATCAAGTAGGCATGTATATTGTTGGCACACAAAGCAACAGAGGAATCATGCACAATACGGCAACAAGGCCAGATCATTTTTCCCCATGGGTTATGTACAACTCAAGTGATTTTAATCACTACACAAGCATTGTAAATCCCGTTTTTGGTAGAATAGACTCCATTTTGTGCAAGCCGAGGAGTCCTCGAGCTTGAGGAGTAATAGAAGTACCATCGTACCAAATTTCATAATTTTTTGACTTCGTTTGAGCCCTCAAATAAGCCCTGGAACCTAATTTTTAACTAGGCCGGACACTAGGTCTGGACAGGGCCAAAGCTAGTCAAAAACTATAAAAAGAGCTAGAGAGCTCATTTTTGAGGTTAGATTGTAATTGAAAAGAACTTGTAAGAGCATTTTGAAAGTAATCTAAAAGCTCCATTGATCCTCACTCTTTGTCTTGCCGTGTGTGCGCGTGTGTGTGTATGTGTGTGCATGCTAGTGTGCTTCTCACTCACGCACTTGTGCCGCCACTTGCTCGAGGTCTTCATACCATCCTCACGTCTTCCCGGATTGACATTAAAGGAGGTGCTACTCATCATCGAGCTACACCAAATTTTGGCGCCGTTGCCGGGGATCGAGCTTTGAGGACGAGCGTGTGATGGTAAGACGTAGAGTTGACGCGTTGGAGTTGTAGGTATTTTCTTCACTCTCATCGATTTTCTTTTACTTTCTTCACCATCTTCATCACCATTATCATCATCACCATCTCCCACCTCCATCTCCATCATCGCGAAAATTTCAGTTTTTGGACTATATCCCCATCTCCACCTCATTTCCCTCATTTCACTTGTGAGAGAGAGCGAGAGAGCGAACTTGCATGTGCTGTTTTTGCATGTTTTCTGAGCTATTTTGCAGGTTTTTGCTGTATCATCATCCGCAGCAGTGTGCGCAGGTACGACAGGCTCTGCACAGGTCCCGGGACGACAATCTCTGTCTATCGCGACAGACAGAAAATCTTAAAAATTTGTGAATGCATGATTAGCACTGTAACCTACACCTTGAGGGCACTCTAGATCACTAGAAGTTTTTCAAAAATTTGCGTTTTTTCAGTCTATCGCGACAGACACCGTCTATCGCGACAGACACTGTCTATCGCGACAGACACCGTCTATCGCGACAGACAGAGACTCGCGACAGACACCGTCTATCGCGACAGACAGAATTTCACGACAGATAGCGTCTATCGCGACAGACACCGTCTATCGCGACAGACAGAAATCCGCGACAGATACCGTCTATCGCGACAGACACCGTCTATCGCGACAGACAGAATTTCACGACAGATACCGTCTATCGCGACAGACACCATCTATCGCGACAGACAGAATTTCACGATAGATAGCGTCTATCGCGACAGACACCGTCTATCGCGACAGACAGAAATCCGCGACAGATACCGTCTATCGCGACAGACACCGTCTATCGCGACAGACAGAATTTCACGACAGATAGCGTCTATCGCGATAGACACCCTCTATCGCGACAGACAGAAATCCACGATAGACACTGTCTATCGCGACAGACACCGTCTATCGCGACAGACAGCCCCCACGATAGATTGTGTCTATCGCGACAGACACCGTCTATCGCGATAGACAGGCATTTTCGGCAAAAAAATTAAGGTGTGAATTTTTGGAAATTTAGGCTAAATTTTGGGCATATTTGCACTTTCATGTACTCATATACTTACGAAGGCCTTAGAAAATGCATTAAAACCCCCGAAAGGTTCTGTCTGTCTAGTAACCCCCTAAACCCTGAACGGTCATAACTTTTGTGTACGGAATCCATTTTCTGAGCTCTAGGGCTTGTCAGAAAGCTTGTGACATATACTACACGCCCTCAACTGTTTTTTACAAGAATAACGCGTTGATTTTCAGATAGGATATTTGGAAGTTGACCCACAGAGGGGTAGAAACACCAAGGGAGCTCTAGAGGAAATTTCTAGCAATACATAAGGGGGAACAAAGTGTCTGAAATAATTTGTCTGTCAATTGAAAGGTCTACTTAAAGCTAATCTTGGGACTTATGCAGGTCTATTGAGAAGTAATTGAAAGCTTCCAACCAAGGGTTTTGCGCACGCTTGAGAATCAACTTCTCGAGCACTAAAGAGCAAGGTTCGGCAAGAAAGGTCGGAATATTCTCAACTCCTCTTCGTCAATTCCTAGCTTAGGCTAAGAACGATTAGAAGTAGGAATAAGTCAGGGCGACGATAGGCCACTATCAAGTTGAAGACTACCTAAAAACTCAAGTTCAAGTTAAAAACTTAATCTCTGTACTGTCGACAACATAAAGGAAAGAACCTAACGTGGAACGATCAACCTGAAAGTACGAAGAACATTCAAGTATTCCTGACGACGTAATAACAGATAAGACTTTAAACACGAGGAATAACTAAAAAGAATCAAGTGACTGGTACCAATTGATCGGCAACGAGGTTGTACTCTGAAAAAATTGGGCTAATCCGTTAGGCATATGAACCTTAGATCAGGACGACACCTAGTAAGAGAGAGACAAAGCCTTAGGTCTTCAGAGGCTAGTGTCAATCACACTGCAAGGTCTTGGGCCCAGCAGTTGAGTCGCCACTCTCATTACCCTAGCTCTGATACCAGTGAGTCAGAGATGTCTCAAGGCATGGACAGGCCTACGGGAAGTTCAGGTGTGCCTTACTTGTACAGGGTGGAAGGCCCTTACAAAACACAGTTGGAATACCTTAGGACCAACCGATTAGGTGCGAGCATCTATGAGGACGGCCTAGGAAGATCTGTGGTCCAGATTAAAAACCCTGACCAATCCATAGGACTAGAGCACCCAGCTGTCAAGTTTGAAAACGGTGCATACCTGGACAAGGAAGGAACCATATACGTAGTCACCAGTCATCCAGATAGGACAGATGAATTTGGAAATGTAATTTCAGAAGCGGACTTAGGTGACTTGGAACAAGGAAACATGGGAGTGGAACCTAGAACCCCTCGAGGTAAATCAGTTCTCACTAGGATTATCACGCCTGAGTGGGTCCCCCAAGATAACAAGTGCATAGATTTGCTTCTCAATCGAGAAACGGACGAAGCCTTTTGGAGGTATAAACCGGATCACCCAACTGATATAGGAACAATCATGATCTATGAGTTTAAGGATCCAGATAACCCAGGTAGAGTGACCTACTTAGACCACACTTCGGAGAGGATCTTTGTGGTGACAGAAAATGATAGGCATGCCTACACTTGGAAGGGTGAATTTATTTTTCCCCAACCAAGATCAAATGTATCCTATGGTCACCCTGGAGCTGGAACTTCCCAAGCTCATGGTACGCAAAGAGACAGAAGTAGAGATAGACCGGAAGTAAGTTTTGCCAACCCAGTGGGCAGAGAAAGAACGAGAACAGAGACAAATAGGGCAGAACCTGAGGTGCATAGAGCCCACAGGAACCAAAGAAACGTAGATGGATTCCCTCTGCCGAGACCTAGAGAGCACACAAGAACTTTGAGACCCACCCAGCTAGTTAAGTCCATGAAGAATTACTTTGACGGCACAGGAGATCCCTATGATCATGTGGCGGAGTTCAAGCAAGTCTTGAGAGCTGAACAAGTGGAAGATCTGTTCACGCAGTACAATGCCTTCGGTCTAACCCTTAGGAACACAGCACTTACATGGTTTCAGCCGTTGGATGAGCGCCAGTTCGGGAGCATAGACCAACTCTTAGAAGCATTTATTATTGAGTTCTCCAAGAGTGGCATAAGACACAACACCTCCTCACTGATCCACAGCTTCAAGCAAACCCCCCAAGAGACTGTCAGATTGGCCGGAAGAAGATTTAGACAATATCTTGAAAGGTGCCCTATTTCGGAGCTACCCACATCTGCTAAACAAGTAGCCTTATTTCTTGATGGATTGCTGAGTACGAAATTGAGATCCTATGTGTATCTGAAAGACCCCAGGACTATAGAAGAGTGTGTACGCATGTGCATTGACATTGAAGATAACCTAGGAGAAGAACTAGAGCTTTCCAAAATCTACAAAGATTCAGATGGTGCATCTAGTCACTCTTCCACACAATCCACATCAATTGAGGAACTCGCAGAAAAGGTGGCCCAGAAATTAGGAGTAACTAGCAAACAAATTCCAAGGTTTGCTCCTATAAAAAGGTGCTATACATGCGGTGGTGACCATATGGCGAACGTCTGTCCCATTATGGCTCAACCCCAAGTAAACCCTAGTGGCCAGTACTGCACCATAGAACGGAGATACACCAACCACACCGCACAAGATTGCCCATACAACAAGCAGGCGGTTAGGCAACCCTACCCTCAGCCCTACCAACAAGGCAGATACCAGAACCAGTACCCTCCACAACCATATGGCAGGCCACAACAAAATTTCCAACCTCAATATCAAAACCAACAAAGGCCTCAGCCTGTGCTAGCACAACAACCCCTAGCCCCAGCTAATGTGATTCTAGTAAAGTATACTGCTGCAGAAGAGAACCTGAATAGAGCTATAGTCCCTGTAACATCCTTGCTTTCTGAAAGTGACCCGAGTGACCATAGCTTTGATTCTACACATGTTGATAGCCCCCAGGCCTACTACATGCAGTCTCCTGAGCACGGTGAGTCCTATTATAGCGAAGAGACAAACGAACCTAGTTGGGAGTCAGATTACACGAACGTCATGTATGCAAACCCCAACCCTAGGCCTCAATCTAGGCAGGTAAGACCTCCATTCCCAAGAGGATCGTGCTACAGATGCCAAGGAGATCACCTCATTCGTGATTGTCCCTTGCCGCCACCTACACAACCCCAGTCAGTGACGATCCAAGGCTTCTGCCAAGATTGTGGAAAAGAGCATCTCTTACGAGATTGCCCAAAGAACCCCAATAATATGCCAAAAATCACGCCCATCAATGTTATCGAGTTAGTGGTAGATTCCAGCGGAAGTGTTACTTCCACTGCACCCGTACAGGTAGTCACGAGAGCTCAAGCAGTGAAGCAAAACCAAGGGGTAGGCAAGGAAAAGAGCCCAGACACTAGCGATACTGAGAGCCAAAATAAAAAGAGAACAAGAGCTTGGAGAGATAGCCGCGAACGCATGAAAAGGCAATGGGCAAAGAAGATGAGTGAACTTGAGGAAAGTCTACAAGAAACCAAGGCTAAAATCATAGAGATCACATCTCAACCGCACTCTCACACACTCCCACCGCTACCATCCCCATCACTCTCCATCCCTCCACCCTCTAAGACACCCCACGTAACCCACCCACCACCCCAAACAGGATCAGTATTAGCTGATCCCACTCCTGAAGACATAGACATGATGCTTAAAGCATATCAGGCCAGAATCCAAGAAGGGCCAAACGTTACGGATCATGACAAGTGCTATCCTAGAGCTGACCTAGAGATAGAAAGAACCAAACTGTGCGCGAAAATGGTCGCATTGGCTCAGACTATGTTTGAAGCCAGTCGCCTTTTCAATTACTCAGGCTCAGCCAAAACGCAATTACACTTGGATGGATTCCTAGAAAAGTTAGAGAGGATAATTGCAAGATCTGCCAAGGAAGAAAAAAATCAAGAGGGAGAGAAAGCAAGCAATAACATGAACCATCCCCCATCGGAAGTTTATGTGGCCAATTCCACTAAACCTTACAACTTCCCCTCCTTAGAAAGAATAGAGAGGCCAATAGCACAGTCAGAGAAGGAACCTGCCCCTCAAAGGAAGGAAAGGGCAAGAGAACGGATAAGCCAGCCTCTTCAGGAAGCCCATGTGTCTCTCCAAGAAGCTTATCTTCCCCCCCAAAAGGCAGATGAGCCTCCCTCGAAAGCTCAAGCACCTCCACAGGTTGCCTACATTCCTTCTCAGGGAGTGTATGAGCCTGTTCGGAAAAGTAATAGAATAAGTAATCCTCCCCAAGAAGCTTGTGCTCCAGTCATTTGCGAGAACGAGGAGAGAGTCAACAATAGAATCAGCCCTCCTTCACAGGTTGCTTATGCGCCCAATTCTACGGAGCCAGACACTTCTTCTTCTATGAATCGGTTTGCACCAGACTTCCTACGAGAGATTCAAGAAGACAAATGGGATAACGAAAGCGAGGTCGCCCCTCCTTTTGAACTTGTGGACGATGCACACGACCAATTCCCACAAGACATCCCATCTATTTACGGGGAGCATGAGAGTGTTCAGTCTCACGGGAGATTAGACTTTGAGTCTAATTCCATACAAGAGCTACCCCACTTCACAGGCCCATGGGAAGCAAAGTCCACATGTATGAGAGCACCCACAGTCTTGGTAAGGAACGACGACTCAGTCATACCTAGGAACACAGAGGTAGTGAAGAACACTAATGTGCAGTGTAATCTCAAGTTAGAAGAGCTACTCAAGGTTAGACCTGAATTATGGAAGCATGTAGCCAAACAAGTACCAGAGATAGCAAAACCTCGTTCCCAGGTAGGATCCCATAGGACAGTGCCAGAAATTCCCTTGGATAAGATAGGGGATATGTGTGAAGGTGAAGAAGGGAACACCTATCTTCCCATCACCTACCAGGACTACACCACGAAGGCAATTTTGGACTCAGGTGCAGGAGTTGCAATTGCCACTACCTCCTTATGGAAGCGTTGGGGCAAGCCAGCACTCAGACCAACGAGAATGAAATTGCAAATGGCCGATGGTCACATAGAGAGACCCCTAGGATTGCTAGAAGGAATAACTCTCACCACTTGTGGTGTCGAGTTTGAGCATAGCTTTGCTATATGTGACTTCAGCAAAAATCATGCCTATGAGATGATTTTGGGAAGACCATTCATGCGACAGTTGCAAGTGGTACAGGATTGGGGGACCAATTCTTTGTACCTGCAGCACTTAGGTGTTACAACCAAAGTCAATCTCAAGGACTATTCTCATAGAGATGTCCCTCCTATCCAATGGAATCCCATCCATAGAGCCAAAGATGATACAGAATCGGTGCATTCCATAGGGTCTGGATCCTCATGGATGCATGAAGATACTCACTTATGGATGTGCAAGGTAGCAGTAGAGGAAGAGAAGAGAGAGAAAGCCAGAGAGGTAGGTGCAAAAGAAACCCATAGATCAATCCAAGACCCAGCCTATGCACCTGTAGTTTTTCCAGACGAAGAATTTGAACCTCACGGTTGGGCAGAAATCTTAGCAACAATGGACGTAGCCATCAACGAAGAACAATGGACACCTCACTGTGATGAGGATGGCTATGACATTTCAGTCTTCTCCATAGAGCCAATCATGGGAGAGGCAGTTCTAGAAGAATGCGAACCTAGCCCTGATGCATTTGAGGATGCAAGTGACTCCGATCTAGAGTCAATCATTATGGACCCACCATTTGCATCGGATGAAGAATATTTCCATGAAGTGGAATTTCAACCTCAGAAGCATGGAGAGGTTACAAATGATGTAAGATTAGCAACACATATGACCCCGAAGGAAGAAGGAAAGAAACGAAGAAAGAAAGAAGTCTTACCAGAAGAGGAAGAATCTTTGTTTGAGGTCCCAGAAAATTTTAAGAAGTACGAGATAGATGACAGGAGAGTCATGATAAGAATGCCTAAACGAGAGGCACAATCAGGAGAGGCCTATGATAACAAAGAAACCACCAAGAAAATAGTGGTGGCCATAGAAGAAGGAGAGGAAAGATGCACGTATATAGGCCATGACCTGACAGAAGAAGAAGAGCATGAATTGATTGCCTTGCTAAGAGAATACAGAGATGTATTCGCTTGGAGTTACAAGGACTTAAAAGGGGTTGACCCGGACATATGCTCACACACTATTCCCATGATCTCAGATGCTAAACCCTCTAAGCAAAAGCCTTATACATATAACGATAATTACGCCGCTAAGATCAAAGAAGAGATAGATAGACTGGTTGAAGCTGGATTTATCTATGAAATTGAGCACACTGAATGGGTATCCCCCATCGTAGTGGTGCCCAAGAAGAATGGCAAACTGCGTGTGTGCATTAACTTGAAAAAGGTTAATGCCTCCACGATTCGAGATAACTATCCGCTTCCCATCACAGAACATCTCTTAGAAAGAGTGGAAGGCAAGGAAGTGTACAGCTTCCTTGATGGATTTTCGGGCTACAATCAAGTAGCCATAGCTCCAGAGGATCAGCATAAGACAGCCTTTGCCACAGAATGGGGCATTTTTGCTTTTAGAGTAATGCCATTTGGGCTTACCAATGCACCAGCTACCTTCCAGAGGCTGATGTGCCATGTGTTTAAGGAGTTCCTGAGGAAGAGTTTAGAAGTCTATGTTGATGATCTTTGTGCTCATTCCAATGTTAGACAAACTCATATTCCTGAACTCAGACAAATCTTTGACAAATGTAGAGAATATCAAGTCTGCCTGAACCCAGAAAAGTGCGTTTTTATGGTCAGGCAAGGTAAGATTCTAGGACACATAGTGTCAAAGAATGGCATATCTACTGACGAAGAGAAAGTGAGAGCCATAGCAGAGCTACCTAGGCCAAAGAATGTCAAGGAAGTACAAGCTTTCATGGGGCATTGTGGTTATTATCGACGATTTATACACATGTATGCTGTCATTGCAAAGCCCATGTACGGACTTCTGACAAACTTTGAGTGGACGGATGAATGTGAGAATTCCTTCCAAGAGCTTAAACGAAGATTATGTTCAGCACCAATCTTGACCACACCAGATTGGAATAAGCCATTCCATGTTCATGTTGATGCATCCAATTATGCTATTGGATGTGTACTCGCACAACCTACTGGTGAAGGAAATATGGATCTTCCAATTGCCTATGCCAGTAGACAATTGAATGCGGCTGAACGGAATTACACCACTACGGAGCGCGAAGGATTAGGCATGGTATATGCAGTCAAGAAATTTAGACACTATTTGCTTGCAAATAAGTTTAAATTTTTTACTGATCATCAGGCATTGTTGTATCTAGTAAACAAGCCATGCAATACGGGAAGATTAGTAAGATGGTTTCTCTTGCTAATGGAATATGATTTTGAGGTTGTGGTAAGAAAAGGTAGGACTCACTTACGAGCAGATCATCTCTCTAGGCTCACATCGGGAGAAGCCCCACAAGGAGTGCTAGATGACCTACCTGATGCTTACTTGTTTAATTTGGAAGTTGTACCGCAGTGGGCCAAGCCATTGGTACCAGTATTGACATACGGGCCTAATCATCCAGTGATAAACACACGGAATAGGGAGGTGGTAAAAGCCCAAAAGTACCACATCATGGCAGGAAGCATGTACAAGCACACAGATCAAGGGATCTTGGCTTGTTGCGTAGAAGAGGATGAGTATGCTAAATGGTTGCAATTAGCACATGTAGGTGCACTAGAGCAACACCATTCAAAGCAACGAACTTTACAGACCCTAAAGAGACTCGGAGTACATTGGCCAACTATGGAAGCGGATGTCCAAAAGTTGTGCAAGGAATGCCCAATCTGTTGTACTAAACCACCTGTGGAACATGCCACTCTTTATCAAGTATCCATTGTGCCAGATTGGAGCGAACCACTAGTATCATTCCTGAGGACAAACACATTCCCTCCAGACATGACTCTAGCTAGGAAAAGGAGTTTAGAACAAGAAGCCCTGGATTATTCACTCATAGGTGATAATCTATATAAGCGCGGTAAAGATGGTTACCTGAGGTTATGTGTCCATGAAAGTGAATATCTCAAAATCTTGGAGACTGCTCACCAAGGTGTAGCAGGAGGACACTTTGGACCAGATCGGGTGATCAAGGCAATATTGTTTGCGGGCTTCTGGTGGCCTACCCTTCACATGGATGCACATACTTATGTGAAACGGTGTGATGTCTGTCAGAGGACTCAGTATCCTATACGCAAAGATGAGATGCCACTGAAACCTATGATGGGTGGACGTGCATTCTCTAAGTGGGGAATAGACTTCGTAGGTCCTATTAATCCCCCAGCGAAAGGTTCTCATGCGGAATACATCATTGTTGCAACAGATTATCTCACCAAGTGGGTAGAGGTAAAGGCTACAACCAAGAACAATGCTCAAACAACTGCTAAATTCTTGTTTGAGAATGTATTTACGAGATATGGGCTACCTATAGAGCTTGTAAGTGATAGAGGCACTCATTTCTTGAACGAAGTGATTGAAAATCTACTCCAAGAATTCTTGGTAATACACAAGAAGTCTGCCCCTTATCACCCTCAAGCTAATGGACAAGCTGAGAGCACTAATAAGATTTTATGCAATGTACTGACGAAATTAGTGAACACTAAACGCTCTGATTGGGACAAACAGCTACACCATGCTGTTTGGGCATACCGAGTGGCCTACAAAACGGTCCTCCAAGCCACTCCCTTTCAGATGGTATTTGGCCAGAATGCTGTGCTACCCTTGGACTTCCTGATCCCTACATTGAGAGTAGCACAAGAGCACGAATGGACAGGTCATGAGCTCTCCTCTAGGATCTTTGACCTTGAACGATTAGGAGAAACAAGACTGAGAGCCGCTGCAGGGATATATGCAGCCAAGAAGAGACAGAAGGCATACTTTGATGCCCATGTGAAGGATAAGGGCTTGAAAGCTGGAGATCTAGTTTTAGTCTATACACTAAAACAACACGCCAGGAAGCTAGAAAAGAGGGGCTACGGACCTATGATCATCAATAGGATCTCCACGAGCGGAGCAGTACAACTAGCCACGTTAGAGGGTGACGTTCTCCCAAACTATATTAGCGGTTGCAGAGTCAAGTTGTATCAGGAACCCCTCACGGAGGAAATGCTCAGCCGACTCAACACTGCTAAGAAACGCAAAGAGGAAGAAAAGCGCATTCGAGAAGAGGCTCAAGCAGAGGCTTTAGAACGCATCAGAAGGATGAAGTTACGCCGACAAGGTCGAGATATGACTACAACAGTTGACCATGCAGATCAAGGATATCCCATGGCCATGTGTGAAGTTGCAGGAACAAACTCGAATAGAATAATTGATAGACGTCCTTTCGTAACCTTAGATATAGGACAAGGAAAGAGTGCAAGGACCGTAAGAGCCTTGATTGACTCAGGTGCAGCCACTAGTGCTGTTAAGTTGTCTTACTGTCAAGAGTTACAGTTAACTGTCCATCCTGTGGAGGCATATCTCATAGGATTGGGAGGCGTGGAAACCCCTTGCATGGGCGAGGTGGAACTTCCCCTCTACATTCACGATGAGGCAATGACCGTTAAAGTACTAGTGTGTCAAGATGAGGATCTCACTGAACCTCTCGTCTTGGGTCAGGATTGGATCTATGACCGAGCAGTCAATCTAAACCTAAGAAGTGGACTTCTCCAGGTTTGGGTCAGTCATAGTCGAGTTACAGTAGAATTAGACAATGGAGCACTCAAGGAACTAGGAAAGGCACAGACTCCTGGTCCTTCCAGGGGTACACATGAAGATGACCATGCTGTTCTTGTTCAAAACCCTGTGTTGCAGAGGAATGCCATTTGCAAAAAAGGAGTCAGGGATGCAACGGATCTCCCTTCTTTTCCAAAGGCCAGAAGGAGGCAGCAACCAAAGGCGGATCACAAGCAGAAGAAGCAGAGTACTACCTATGTCCGAGATCAAAAGTACCTGCGCAGCAGAATGTCCCAGAAATTAAATCAGGTGTGGGCACGGAAAGGCGAACAACCGGATGCACCACCGTCAACTACGCGAGCAAAGCCTCTTATTAGTAACCAACAACACGACGCTAATAAGAAGTCTTTCAGAAATTCTTCTGCTAAAGTAAAATCTATTTGGGTGCCCAAGAAGTCGATGAAGGCAAGCCCACAATCAAGACAAATTTGGGTGCCTAAGGCTTGCTTGAGGGCACAAGTGGCTACGCCAAGGCCACAACCTATGCTGCGTAACCCATCCACGAGTACAACCAGAATTCCCTCGTGCTCAACACTTAGGAACACACCAAGACCCATGAGCATGCATGTAATCACTTATAAGTGGGTCCCTAAAAGGCCCCATTCCCAAACAGCGACACCGACACAGCTCTCTGGAGTCTCTACGAAACCGAAAGCAAAGCCCATCCACTGCATTTGGCAGTCTAAGACCTGTAATAAACCCCCCGACCCCGATTTGTAAATTCACCCCACTTACTAACGGCATTAGTCTCCTAGGAATACACAAACGTTAACTACACTCACTGTCTTCGTGCACTTACTAACCACTAACTCATCACCTGCCTCATGTTAATGTTGTAACGGGGACAGCAACGGATTTATTCTGTCCATTACGATGTTAACACATGCTTCTATATTCTCACAGAATCAGAAGACAAGCAGTAGAATGGCAGAAGCGACAGGTTCGGGCTCACAAGTGGGAATACTTACTGCGGGAATTGATGTGGATAGTATACCCGTGGATGTGCCCCCGACTGAACGACTAGTGGAGATGCTACACCTTCAGCAACTCCCGGTGCCAGATCCACCTACAGGAATCACGGAAAGAGTTCATGCCAATTCTCATTGGTTCAATGGCATGCCCGGTCCATTAGGTGAGGCCAAGTATATCTGGGAGTCTAAATGCGAGTATGACAGATCATGGGTGCGATTCCAATTTTTCTCCAAGGAGTTCGAGACTTTACAGAACACCGAAGATCTACAGACCATATGGCAACGAGCAGGATTGGCGGAATATTTTGAAGCCCACTACCTAAACCCGATCTCCTCCGATGTTACTATTTGGTCTCCACATTACAAGCTAATGAAGATAAGGACCAACCCGGATCATTTGTTCTCCCCTCATTGCTGGGCAACAACGAGTTGAAGAGGTTTGAACTTACTGTGGAGCTGGTAAGCGACGCTTTAAATATGCATGGCACGCATGTGCCCTCAGAAAAGGATGCTCTTGTTCCCACCAACATGAAGGATAGGAAAGTAGTGAAGCTGAAAGACATGGCAGCACTCACCCCAAATGTGTCCATCCCTCTCCGAATGTGCATGCAACATTTCGCCTTCCCCGGTCAAGACCGATTCACGCAACCACACAAGAAGATCTGGTTTGCTCTCTACTTGGCGGAAGCAGGTGCGTTACCTATTAAGCTACCAGTGTGGATTATAGATCAGTTGTATGAAGCAAACAAACGGGTTTCCAGGAAATTAGTGGTGAACGGATGCTGTGCACTCACACGCATCATTTACCGATGCTTGGCATATGATGTCCCCATTGAGCGTGCCTTAACTTGGGCACAATTACAAATGTTTAAAAGGCTCAAGACATCCACACATCAGTCCAAGCGCATGAGGGGCGCGATCCCGTGTGTCCAGACAAGGGAAGTCTTGACTACTCCTGAGGCATCACCATTAAGAGAGGGCACTGTACCTCCCTTTACCATTAGGATACCCAGGTCGGAATCTGACACTACGACACAACCTACCCCATCGGCTCCTCCTGTCACACCTGAATTCGAATTTGCTGCCACTGGAGAGGCTGAAGGACTGGACCCCCAGGATTTCGAAGCATTCCTACAAAGCACACAATTCTCTGATGTGGAGTTTTATTCAGAGGCAGAGGAGCAGGGCACATCCTCACGAAGAAGAAGAAAGTCTACAGACGGCAGACATGTCCATTGGAGTGACGCTCAGCAAAGCCAACAACACGGACACCCGGAAGAAGAAGAAGCATATGAAGAAGAGACCACTGAAGCCCCAGCATATACAGCAGAACTCCGAAGGCTGTATCAGATTATGGAAAGAGTGCGATCGCAGCAGTTACTCACTGAACAGAGCAGCAGAGTACTTATGACTCAGTTGTTGGAAGAAGCGGGAATTGACTCGGAGTACAGGGAAGGTCTCTTATTGATGGCAGAAACATATGGAGTTGTAGAAGCTGTGCGTACTGCCATTCAGAGGCCTTCAGTTCAATATGACCCACGAAGGTTCCAGACACGACCTCGCCCAGGTAAAAATATACAAATTCCTGTTACAGTTGCAGAAGAGCCGACTACTACACCTGAAACTATCAGAACAACCTCCCAGACAGCTAGCCAACAGCACCCAGCCACCCATGAGGAGTCCACCGAACCACTACCAACTACTCCCCCACCATCACCTCCTAGAAGAGAAACAGTAGAAACCACATCGACTACTCAACCCACCGACCCCACCTTCATCTTCCGTACTCCGATCTCCAGTGCCACCCTATTCTCTACCACTGATAATCCTATCTTCGAAGACAACCCCAACACTACACAATCCGCCGAACCCCTTCTAGACCCTGCCCTAGGGCAACCATCCCCAACGCCCTCAGCCACGGGTCATCCTGACCCTAGATCCACATTCATGGGCTTCCCTGCTACCACGCAACCCTTTCAGCCCTCCTCAAATTTACGACCCCAACCCCCGATATCCCTCTCTCCATTTCTACAATCCCTCCAGGACATCTTTGCGAGGGCTTTTCAACCAGGCCCTCAACCATTCCCTATCTTTTCAGCTCCCCACCCCACTTCACATCTATTCACCACTTCCACACACACACCACCTACCATACCAGTGTATATGGCAGGCCCCACACTAACACCCACTCCTGAAGGGATGGACATTTCACCACCCACGGCACCTCCACCCACGGTTTCACCTCCTCCCATTCCCCCTCCACCAATTTCACCCACACACACAACTTTCGTAGACACATCATTCACTGTCTCCCTTCCCCAATTCCCTTCCCATGCATCTTCCACGGTAAACACCCCCCACTCATCTATAGGTAATGCATTGGACACCATGTTGGCTTGTATATCAAATTTAAGAACAGATTACATTCAGCTCCAGCAACAAAACGCACGCCTGCAAGAGCACTCAGCGACACTACAGCTCCGCATTGCGGTACTAGAAGAGGAGAACACTCGCCTCCACACACAGTTCCACACCCTCCAAGAAGCCCACAATATATTGGAGGTACAGCTACAGAACGTAGATCAGGAAGCAGTGCAGGTGGTAGAAGGTCACCTACGGACACAGCTGGAACGCAACTCAAAACTTCAGCGAAATATGGCGCTACTTAAACGCCATCTTGCAGCTGCTCAGGAAGAGAACAGACGTCTGCAAATACAAAACCAAGAGAACCTGGAGGCAGCTATTGAGAGCACACCGGGGGCACCCATCAGCCCATCCAAGTTTCAAGCAGTGACCCCCGATAATATCAAGATTATATTGGAAGATTATGCCACGCTGCTCGAAGCACATGATAAGCTATCGGAGGAGCTAGGACAACTGAAGCAGGAACACCAACAAGGACCAACAGCTGCCCCTCCAACCACCCCCTCTGCGGCTTCGCTTCTCAACGCAGAGGCCATAAAAAATCTCCAGGAACAGGTAACTGAATTGCAAACACGCCTACTACAATATGAGAGACCATCGTCCCCTCCGGAGGCTCCCACGGACGAAGAAGTTGTGCAAATTCCTGTGGAACAAACGTTTGATGAAGAATATGATCCGCAACCATTCCCAGGAGGCCAACAAACAGAAGAAGCGCAGGACACGTTCGAGGCACCACGGCCGCCATGGTTATGACAAGTGGAGGAAATAGGGACCTCGCATGAAGAGCGCATCGTAGTGCAAAATCAGGCCATGAGGGTCATAGAGGAGACTGTGTTACAATCAGCTTACTTCAAGAACTTGTCATCGAGACGCCTGATTCTCTCATCGGAACTCCAGTACAGGCCATATTATATTATCTTGGCTGATTATAATGCAGAAATACAAAGAGTCACGGGTCAGATTCCTACTTTTGCGACCCAATTTCAACCCGAAGACCTTCCTCCAGAGGTGCGAAAAGGCAAGATTCGTCAACCAACATGGCGGCAGAAACTTTTAGAGACCTACCCAGAAATGCTACGCACATGGAACAACGCGCCGCTGCACCTCCTGTACAACCCATGCTACGGTCCAGTCCCCCGCCGCAGGTCGTGGAAGGCATTTAATATCAAGGTACAGAACAATGCGCAATGCAAGGAATGGCTGAACTACCCGTACATCGCGCCACCACAAGGACCACCATCGGTAGCATATATGATGGGGACCATTCGCCACTGGATGCCGCGTTTGAAGCCCATGCAAGATGTAGCAGCGCAAATGATGCTTAAAATCTTAGATATGATGCAAGTAGTGCTGAAGACCTTTAGAAATGCAGCCGCACCACAGGTACGTCTTCCGGGGTTTAGCAATGGAAATTACGACTTGGTGTATGACATGAGCACCACCCCCAGTATCCGTGTGGCTTACGCTTGGCATGCACGCATCAAGTACCTCCCCGCCTGCTACAAACAGACCTTCGAAGAAATGTTCAGATCAGGTTTCTGGGAGTACCACTCGGAGATTTTCGCACCAAAGCCGACACATCTGCTTCAACTGTTTGCTTGTGAACAAGCAATGTATTCAGAGTACTACACCACCCCGCAACCAGAAACCCCCGGTGCAATAAATTGGGAGGCATTGGAAGCCGATCTAGCAAGAGGCTTAAGGATAGGAGAACATGAACTGGCCACCAATGTCATCCAATATTACATCGACCACCCGCGCGAACAAAGGTCTGTCAGGGGCGACAGACGCTAGGAAGGGGGGAGTGTTGGCACACAAAGCAACAGAGGAATCATGCACAATACGGCAACAAGGCCAGATCATTTTTCCCCATGGGTTATGTACAACTCAAGTGATTTTAATCACTACACAAGCATTGTAAATCCCGTTTTTGGTAGAATAGACTCCATTTTGTGCAAGCCGAGGAGTCCTTGAGCTTGAGGAGTAATAGAAGTACCATCGTACCAAATTTCATAATTTTTAGACTTCGTTTGAGCCCTCAAATAAGCCCTGGAACCTAATTTTTAACTAGGCCGGACACTAGGTCTGGACAGGGCCAAAGCTAGTCAAAAACTATAAAAAGAGCTAGAGAGCTCATTTTTGAGGTTAGATTGTAATTGAAAAGAACTTGTAAGAGCATTTTGAAAGTAATCTAAAAGCTCCATTGATCCTCACTCTTTGTCTTGCCGTGTGTGCGCGTGTGTGTGTATGTGTGTGCATGCTAGTGTGCTTCTCACTCACGCACTTGTGCCGCCACTTGCTCGAGGTCTTCATACCATCCTCACGTCTTCCCGGATTGACATTAAAGGAGGTGCTACTCATCATCGAGCTACATATATCTTTATACCAACCATGTGGTGCTTGCTTCAAACCACATAATGCCTTTTGCAACATGCACACTTTATTTTCATGAGCTTTCTACATAAAACCATGTGGTTGAAATACATACAATTATTCATATAAGCCACCATTTAAAAATCCAGTTTTAAGGTCCAACTGATGTACATTCCAACCATGATGATTTGCAAGTGAATAGATGATACAAATGGTAGTCATTTGGCATGTGGGTGCAAAGGACTCATCAAAATCAATGCCTCTCTCTTGAGCATAACCTTTTAAAACAATCCTAGCTTTATACTTATCAGCTGTTCCATCAGATTTATGCTCCAACTTGTATACCCATTTAGTGCTAGTTACGTTTTTGCCTTGAGGCAAATCACATAAGGACCAAGTACCATTCTTGATGACACTCTTAGTCCAAGGGAAAGTTCCTACACTCAATGATATTTTGCCCAAACCTCCTGATACTAGGTCAGTTTTGACCGCCTAAGTCCCAAGCTTCACTCCAATGTAACCTTGGAGAAGACGGAAAAATACATGCACAAATAAGTATCCAACCCTAGTGATTCCTTCTAACAACCTTCCTCTCTTTCTCCCACTCCCGTATTCTTTTCACACACCCACATACCCCAAACATACACACACATTCATATTCACATCCACTCCCTTGCTTTAGCTCACACTCTCCTTTTTACTCACTCACGTATACACCCGTACACACCCTAAGTGCATTCCTACCCTTGCACACATAGATTTGCACACACATATACCCTTGCCCCCTTGTGTACACATACACCCCCACGGACCCCCTCTCATTCACCCTTTTTCTCCTCCCTTTTTTATTCTCTCACTTATGCACACACGTGCAGACCTCTATCCACACCCACACTCTGCTTCCCAAAATTCAGATCCACTCACACATTTAGATCTCTCACACTCACATTCTAATGCAAACATTCAATGAGAACCTCATGCACACTCTCTTCTCCTCACACCTCCTCACTCACTCATATGCCTATGCGTGCAACCACCCACATTCACCTATTCAGTAAGTCACATACAATCAGATACTTCTAATTGCCAAGAGGACAAGCTCTGATTAACAGCATGAAATTTTGCGTTCATTAGATTACATTCTTAGCAAGGTAACCACATACATTTGTATTACCCAGCATAACACACTAAGCATCACGGACAATGGTCATCACAAACTTGTGATCAAAAGGAGACAATAGTTTTAGCTCAAAAACCTGAGAACGTTCGCTTTTTTGGAGAAGCAAAGGTTATTGGAATAAAAGCATGTCTTTTGGTTCGTAAGCTATACATATTACCTGTGAAGCAACCTCAGAGTAGGAGCACACGGTAACAACCCCTTTTACTCAGCACAATCGATCAGAGATCGAGAATCGTTTCCTTAAGTGTCGACCTGCAACATTCAAAATTATTGCTCTTCCTCTGAAGACATAGTCCCTTCCAGTCGTTCCTCCACAGTGCACACATCATTGATTTCCCATCATTCCTTGCTTCCACGAGTCCTTGTCCCATTTCGTTGAACTTCTTTTCTAAAATGCTTCCATGCGACCTTCATATTAGACGTCGAACCAACGTGACATTGCAAGCATCATCCATTCAAGTTTTTCCCATCATGCCACTATACATAAAATGTCACTACCAATTTCCACATGCTCCAAAGCAGATATCAAGTGAGCTCTCTCCTTCTGATTAACGTTCATCCTCATAACAGTTTCCTTCCCTTATTGTTCCTAAAAGTTTCCCTTTTTTGGCATCTTTTCGTCCTCGTTCCGAAGATCTCCTCAGTTTTCAGTCAAAATTATGTTCACATCCAGTGCTGAAACTTCTTCCAGTAAACTCCCTTGCGAGATACAACTCGGAAAACCCACAAGGAGTATTCTGTATCATTCTCTCGGCTTCTATTAAATTTATGAGAGTACGAAAGAACTTTTCTGTTCCCGTCTTTGCAAACTTTCAATATCTGTCTACGATTCCATTGATTATCTATTCCTTGAGCTTCATGCCTCAATCTTCGAGGAGAAATTTCTCTGTATGCTTCTCGTGTGCTGCGTTGAGTGATCTCACACCTGATCCCTCTTAGGAGAAACTCATCTGCCCTATAAGTCCTAAAAAGAATGACCCTTTCTGTCTACCGTTCAAATCCCTAAGATGCATAGCAACAACAATGAATGGCACAGGCATGATGTTGATGATGATTGGGCACACCTTCCATTTGAGTTAGTGCATACAGTATGTGTGTACATAAACATTCTAGATGACCCTTGTGTGAACTAAAATCTGTTTTCCATACACCTTATTCCACTCTCATCGGAATGGGCTAATGCCCAAAACATCATCAAATTAAACTTCGTTATAACAGCGCCGTTCTCCCATCAGATCCCAAAAAATGACTTTCTTTACGAACTAATCCAAAATATTAACGACATGGAATAAATGGATACTTTATAATCTCATATATGCAACCACTTCCCTGTATTCTTGACAGAGCCTCAAGAGCTCTCCTTCCTTCCTCATCAAGCTTGGGTTCGCTCCTTCAAAGCTTCGGCTTAAGAGAGAGAAAGGCGTCGCAAAAACCAATCGCTAGAAGCTCTTCATACACTCTCCTTTTCCTCCTTGTACAAGAATCCCTCCAAGTCTGTGCTCCTCATAAACAGTTGTCGTAATGGTGAAAGAAAGGATCCCCCTTTGCATATCTACTCTTGTTCTCAGATCTCTCCCCAGAATACATCATGCTCGTGAAACTCTCAGTAGCCTTCTCAAACTATGGACAATAGCCATGCGCATCTTCCCCTTCTGCTCCCCTCGCACACCTCTGGATGCTGCCTGTCCTCGCCACCTGTCGGCTCCTCTACCTCCTGCAAAAGGCGAAAAACAAAAAACAGAAGAACTGGCCAGGATGACATCAACCCTTGACAAAAGCGTGTGTCCCCTCCTCCTCTTCACGTTCTCTCGCTGCCCTCGGTTCTGCCCAAAAAACGAAGAAGAAGAAACGGCCTCCCCCCTCCTCCGCAGATATATCTCTTCCCCCGTCTCCTGCACAAACACCACAAAAAAACGGAAAAAAAAGAGAGAGAGCCAGACAAAAACAGTTCGATATCTTTTTGTGATTCCCCCCTCCCACTCTCGTGTGTGGAATAATGAGGTGTACCCCCCCTGACAAACCACCTTCCCCCCTCCTTACTGTGTTAGCCAAAACTCGTAGTCGACCCCCCCAAGAGACTCCAGTAGAAGACTCCCCTTCTATGCATGAGCTGCGTCCCAATAAAAACTCCCCCCTTCATTTCCCCCATGTGTACATAAATTAGCATAACCCCCCTGCTGAAATTTAGGGGCAAATGATTGCCACCCCCACTAGGGACTGATGGAGCATGCCCGAAGCGTGTTAAGTGAAGGAGCATACCTCCAGGACTGCCAAAAATCAATAATGACATCCCACTCTTGGGCTCAACTACAACCGGAAATTCTTTGCAATGAGAAGCATCGAGATTGAAATATCTATTAAGGGCTACTCTATGTCACCACATTCGATTGGATTTATCGCTGCCAAGCAACACTTCCCTTTGCAAAACACCTGGAATCAACATGTAATCTGCAAAATGGAATATATCAATGCAAACAAAAATCAATAATTTTATGATCTAACAATTCTTCATAATAGCATCATAGTTTGATTGCATAACGTCCATTAAATTTTGTGTTTCATCAAAAGAAATAGGCTCATTCTCATCACAAAACTACAGGCAGCCATTGCATAGCAACCTGATGCAAACAAAGCACTATGATATCCTGGATGAGTAAGATATGATAGCGATGCATCTGATTTGCTATCTCACAAAGTCTGTACTAGCCATTTAGGCATAGTTTTTTCCTCCTCTATCTCAGCCCTCTCATCGACAAGTGCATCATGTAAATCTACATTACAAATGGAATGATATTCATTATCATGTGGAACTTCTAAAGGGTGAGAAATTGCCTCATTTGGACAAGCACTTGACTGTCCACTTGTAAAATGAGGTAGCAAAGTGTCATACACATCTTTGGAGCTAGTTGATGTCTCCTTACTACATGAAAGTAATGGCTGAATTGCATCTTCCACAAAAACAACATCACAACTAACCAAAATGCATTTAGTCTATGGACGATATAGATGGTAACCTTTGTTTTAAGAAATGTACCCAACAAAATTAAATTTTAGTGCTTTATCCTCTAATTTCTTGCATTGTTGTTTAGGCACTATTGCATATGACAAACAACCAAAGACACATAGATGAGCAAAAGATGGATTGTGACCATGCCAAGCCTCATATGGAGTGATAGATTATAGGCTTTGGTGGGATACCTGTTAAGTGCATATGTTGCATGCACTTCGAGCCAAAAGCTAGATGGTAAAGCTTGAATTTTAAGCATACACCTTACCATGCCTTTACAAAAATACAAGGTGCCTCAAGATTGGGCAGAGAGGACAACATTTTAGATTTCTACAGGCATAACAAACTAGCATATTTTTAATGACCAAGGTGTGCATGCCAAAGCTTTACATCTAAGATAGCTTGAGAATCTTGAACTGCACATGCTGAATCATTCAAAGATTTTCCATAGTCTATAAGCTTATACAACCCACGACATAAAATTCTAGAAGCAATAATAACATTGCCATTTGAGGTATCATGAACTGTACATATGTCATCAACAAATTCAACAACTAGAAAATCTTGGCTAGTGTTGAAACTAACAATTATTTTTTATTCCTTTGCACATATCTAACAATGTGAAAGAACTACAATAAACAATAGTCAAAATGATCTCACCAACTCCGATTATAGGATAAGAGGAGTTGTTAGTGCATATCACAGTATTACCTATAGGGGTAGGCTCAAGTGAATTGAAGAAACTGCGCTGCGAGGCAATATATTTGGTTGCCCTACTATCAAAGTACCAAGCATCGGAGTCTACTATAGACGTACACTAATCATGAGAAGATGGGTCATAGCTGCATACAATAACAAGTGCCCATTCTTCATTCTGAACAAGATTAGTAGACTCTATTCTAGGTGTATAGGCCTCTACAACAACCATTCTGGCCTCTTTCTTCTTTGCCTCTCTTGCAGCCACTTTCGGACAGATCTTTATGACATGATCAAATTCCTTACACTATGTGCAAAATTGTTTTTGCTTTTCTATTTTCTTCTAATAATTTTCTTCCTTCTTTGATAGTGCATCATTAGCAGATTTTTGCTTACTAGTAGATGAGCTTCATTTACCTTTGCCTTCTTATTAGCTAAGAAAGATTGATCTGCAACATGCATAATGGACCTATTTTGCTTGGACTGATCTTCCTACAACAAAACACAGACCAACTCCTCAAATGTTAAGGCATTTGGATAGCCTTTCATCATCAATCGAAGAGTAAAAGCAAAACTATGAATCTAGAATACCATTAAGAGCAATTTGCAAAAGTGAACTATCTTGAAAGACTTCTTCAACAAAAATCAACTAGTCCTTCAAATATTTGTCAAAAAAATGTACATTGAAGCTCCTTCATTCATATCTCACTCTCCAATTCTTTTCATAGGTAAGCAACACGAGCCTCATTTCTTGCCTGGTATAATGTTGTAATTGTATGCCAAACATCCTTTGCTTTCTTGCAAGAGTGAATGTGAGGGATAATGGGACGTTTGACACAAAAAGCTATCAATGCATGTGCATGAGTATCTCTGCCATCCCAATAAAGTTTCTTTACAATAGGTGCAGTAGGAACCACAACACGAATAGGAATCCAAAGATCATCATCTTCAACACCATTGACATCATTTTCAATGACTATATTCACAGGTGTAATGGGATGTTTTTCAATACCTTGCACAATATTCCACAAACCTTTTGCTACCAATACATGATGTATCATATATGCCCATAACGGGTAATTAGTACCATCCAACTTGTCCTCAACAACGAACATACAGAATACATCATTGCTTTTAACCATGACCAGTGAATAAATATCATGATGGAGAAAATTGACCATATTTTGAAAAGTTGAACAAAATTACCCCATCGAGCTCTGCTAAACATGTAGCATACTTTGAGTTGCTTGTGCTAGCGAGCCAAAACCTGTATATTTGTTTGGCACAAAAGGATGAAATTACCTAGATAGGCACTACGATAGCGCATTTGAAGGCCAAAACGAGCTTAGATCAAAACTTTGAGGCCATAGAACAAAACCATTTTGAACTCCTAATTGCCATGAATATGCTCACCAATTTTTGTGTGATTATGAGACTCTGATTGGAGGGGCATTAGTGACACTATAGATGAAGTGGCCACCTGCTTTGATACGAATTTTTCAAGTTTGAGGTTTGGGGAAGCACACAAACAATACAAGGAAGAAGAATTAAAAAACTTGGAGCACAACACAACAATGGATGAATTACCAAGTGAATGTACAAAGATAAGTAACCAATTAGGGTTATAGGTATATATACAACCCATAGAGAGGGAAAAAAGTGCCCTAACAGTCCTAAGTGTTTTCAAACACATCATTACTAAAATATATCAACATTTTTATCTCCATCCCACTCCATTCTTCCTGTTTGATATTGATTCTCCTTTTTTAGATCCCACTTCTTAATCACGAATACGATGTTGGCATTTGAGGTCTATGGAAGCATGAAAATAGCACAAGGAAGAAGAACAAGCTTGGAGCACAACACACAATACTGAATGTATTACCACTAGAATGTAAAACGATAAGAAGCCCATTAGGATAATAGGCATACATATAAGCCGAGGGAAAAAAAACTCCTAAAGAGGGAAAAAAAGTGCCCTAGTGGTCCTAGTGTTTTCACACACATCACTACCTAAATATATCAACAAATCCCCCCTGGGAGTGATGCGGCAAACAAGGAGCTAGCACTCATGTATAAGGAAGTGCCAAGCTATGTGGAATCAATCCATAAAAGAAAGTAAGCCCAATGCTTTGCGAAAAGCTTTAAACTTGTCCTAGGCAGAGCCTTTGTGAAAAGGTCTACAATGTTCTCTTGTGTGGGCATATATGCCAAATTGATCTCTCTAGTAGATAACCTATCCCTCACAAAATCAAAGTGCACCTCAATGTGCTTAGTGCGAGCATGGAACACGGGGTTCCTTGCAACTACCAATGCACTCTAACTATCAGTGAAGATGGTCGTGGTAGAAGACTGACCGACACCCAAATCAGCCATAAGGCATCTATGCCACACACACTCAATAATCATTGTGAAAGCTGCCCTATACTCAACCTCACAACTGGAAGCAGCCACAATAGACTGCTTCTTGCTCAACCAAGATATGCATGAGCTACCAATCATGAAGCGAAAACCATTTGTGAAAACACACGAATGTCATATCAACCAGCCCAATTAGAGTCACAAAAAGCATGTAAATCTAGCGATAGTGATCCCCCCTTGGGATAAAACAATCCAAGTAGTTGGCTACCACTCAAGTAGCAAAAGATGTGCTTAACAACTTGGCAATGCTTGACACTTGGGCAATGCATAAACCTGCTCATCTATGAGATAGCAAACTGAATATCTGGTTGAGTAATGCATAAGTAAATCAAGCATCCAACAGCCTCCTGATAGAGAACAACATCAAGTGCATCTCTAGCATCATGAAGACCCAACCGTAAACCTGTCTCCATAGGAGGCAATGGGTTTATAATGTTCAAGGCCAAACCACTGCAATAATGTGTCGATATATTAATTTGTTAGACACAAAGCTATTCTACCATCAACTTGCATAAACTGAATGCCCAAATAATGATGCAAATGCCCCAAATCTGACATTTCAAATGAGGCATGCAGATTAGCCTTAAAATCAGCAATATGCTTCTCATGAGGACCAGTGAGGAGCATGCCATCAACATACACAACAATGATAAGAAGCACATCATTTGCATACTTAACATATAAGGTGCTCTTAGTTGGACTATTCTCAAATCCATGTGCAATCAGGTAGGCATGTATCCTTTCATACCAAGCACGTGGTGCTTGCTTCAAAGCATATAATGCCTTTTTCAACTTGCACACTTGGTTTTCATGCCCTTTCTGCACAAAGCCATGAGGCCAAAAAACATACACTTCTTCATGCAATTCACCAGTCAGAAATGTATTTTTAATGTCCAACTGATGTATAGTCTAACCATGATGAGTTTCAAGTGCACAGATGCTATCAACAGTAGTCATTCGGCATGTAGGAGCAAAGGTCTCACCAAAATCAATGCCTCTTTCTTGAGCATAACCCTTTGAAACAAGCCTAGTCTTATACCTATCAACTGTTCCATCAGGCTTACACTTCTGCTTGTATACCCACTTAGTGCCAATGGCCTTCTTGCCAGGAGGCAAGTCATATAAAGACCAAGTACCATTTTTCATGATAGCATCATATTGTGAGCTAGCCATTTTGGCATAGTTTTTTCCTCCTCAGTTCAGCTCTCTCATCAACAAGTGCATCATGTAAATCTACATCAGAAATGCAATGATCTACATCATCACATGAAACCTATAAAGGGTGAGAAGTTGCCTCAATAGGACCAATACTAGATTGTCCACCTATAAAAAGAGGCAACAAACTATCATACATGTCTTTGGAGCTAACTGATATCTCCTTTGTACATGAAAGTAATGGATGAATACCATCTTCCACAAAAACTGTTGATATATTTAGGAAGTGATGTGTGTGAACACATTAGGACCGCCGGGGCACCTTTTTCCCTCTTTAGGAGGTTTTTTCCCCTAGCTTGTATATACGCCTATTGCCCTAATGGGCTACTTATCTTTGTACATTCTCTAGTAATACATTCCATATTGTGTATTGTGCTCCAAGATTCTTCTTCTTCCTTGTGTTGTTCACCTTCTTTTGCAGATGTCTAACTCCAACAATTGGTATCAGAGCAGGTCGTCGCTTCATCTAGGGTGCCGTCGACACTCCTCTGTTTGTAGTCTCAAAATTGCATGAATTTCGGTGAGCATACTCAATGTGTTTTCGAGATCAAAAAAACTTCACTCTCTAGTGCCGAAATCGCGATCTGAGCTCGTTTCGGCCTCCGAACGCACTATCACAGTGCTTGTGCAGGCTATTTGAACTTTTTGTGGCAAAGGTATATACCACTTTCTGTTCGCCAGTATAAGCATCTCGAAGTCTGCTACAGGTCTAGCGGAATTCGTCTAGGCAGTTATGTTCAACTTTTTGAGATACAGTCAATTTTTTGCATCAAGATATTTTAGTCACTGGCCATGGCTCAAAGTAGTGATGTATTCCGTATGTTGGCTGTTGAGGATAAGTTGGATGGTTACAACTACCTGTTATGGGCTTATATGATGCGACATGTGTTGGTTGCAAAAGGACTATGGAACATTGTGCAGGGTGTCAAAAAACATCCTAAAAATCAAAGCTACAATTGTTACAACTGCAGGTATTGAAGCTGATGTAGAAGGTGTCAAAGATTATGATATTCTGCATATTCCTGTTTGTACTACGGTTTTTGTTGCACCTACTGCAGAGCAGATTCACTGGGATGGTAGAGATGCCCAGGCACATGCATTGATAGCTCTGTCCATCAAACGTGCCGTTATTCCTCACATTTTGCTCTTGCAGAACAGCTAAGGATGCTTGCGATACACTTACCACATTGTACCAAGGTAGGAATGAGGCTCGTGTTGCTTACCTTCAAAAACAGTTGGAGAGTGAGCACATGAATGAAGGTGATTCTATGGATAGTTTACTAACAAAGATCAAAGACTTGAAGGAATAGTTGATTTCTGCTAATGAGGTTATACCAGATAGCTCTTGAGCAGACCGTTCTGAATGGTCTTCCTGATTTATATTAGAGTTTTGCTTCTACTCTTTGGTTGATGATGAAAGGCAATCCAAATGCCTTATCATTTGAGGAGTTAGTCCCTGTTCTGTTGTAGCAAGATCAGTCCAGGCAGAACAGGTTCATTATGCGAGTTGCAAATCAAGCTTTCCTGGCTAGTTAGAAGGGCAAAGGAAAATGGAGCTCTTCAACTAGTAAGCAAAAATTTGCTAATTCTGCACATTCGAACAAGGAAGATAAAGATGAGAAGAAATAAAAAAAGTAGAAATTGTTTTGTAAGTATTGTAAAGGGAATGATCATATCATAAAGAACTGTCCAAAACTGGCTGCTAAAGAGGCAAAGAAGAAAGAGGCTCGAATGGTTGTTGTAGAGGCCTCTACACCAAAAACAAAGTCTTCTAATCTTGTGCAGGAAGAAGAATGGTCGTTTCCTACTGTTTGCAGTTTTGACCCATCTTCTCATGAGCAGTGCATGTTTACAATAGACTCAGATGTTTGGTACTTTGACAGTGGGACGACCAAACATATTACCTCGTAGCGTAGTTTCTTCTCTTCACTCGAGCCTGCCCCTACAGGGAATGTTGTTACATGCAGCGCCAACAACTCCTCTTATCCTGTTATGGGAGTTGGTAAGATCATTTTGACTAGTGCTAATGATAGTTCTTTCACTTTGTCAGATGCTTTACTTTTGCCAGGGATCAAGAAGAACCTGTTATCAATCTTTGCATTGGCCAAGATTGGCTTGGTTGTGAAATTTGTTGATGACAGGTGTACAATTCATGATCTGTCAAATGGCGATGTGATTATTGCTTCTAGCATTTTATGTCGTGGGCTGTATAAGCTCATAGACTATGAAAGATCTATAAATGATTTGGCATGTGCAGTAAATGATTCTCAAGCTATGTCAGATGCAAAGCTTTGGCATGCACGCTTTGGTCATCTAAATTTTGCTAGTTTGTTATGCCTGCAGAAATCTGAAATGGTGTCCTCTTTCCCCAAACTTGAGGCACCTGGAAAACCTGTTTGTGAAGGCTGTATCTTGGGCAAAATGCAGCATTCTTCCTTTCCAAAAGATGGTTCAGTTCGGGCTACTCAAAAATTGCAGCTTGTACATACTGATGTATGGGGTCCTATGCAGACACCTTCTTTTGGGAATTATCTTTACTTCGTGACTTTCATCGATGATTTTTCCAGGCATGCATGGGTATATCCATTGAAGGCAAAGTTTGAAGTGTTAATGTGCTTCAAACAGTTTTTGGTTTTGGCTGAAAATCTGTCAGCATGTAAAATGGGCACCCTCCGTTTTGATCGAGGGGGGGAATATATGTCTTTTGATTTTAATGCTTTTATGGTTGAACGTGGGATAAAACACCAGTGTACAGTGCCGTATCCACCTCAACAGAATGGAGTTGCTGAACAAAAGAACAAGTCACTCATATATAAGTCAATTTATGACTTATTTTGAGGAGAATTCATTTTCTATGGGAAGACTTGAATGAGAACTTGAGAGCTCTTATCCTTCCTTCCTTATCTCATCATTTAGCTTCTATGGTGATTTGTTGATGAATTTTTAAGTGCTTATCTTGGATTTCAGCTTCATTCTTTCATTTTCTATCTTCATTATTAATATACTTGCTGAAGAACTTGACTGTGTGCATTTTGTGAGGATTGTGATTGTCTCATCTTGGTGATATAGGTCTGAAAAATTAGAGATAAAAGTGTTGTTCGCAAGCAATGTTATGCAGGAACCAACTCATGAAGCACAATCGGTAGAGATGAAGACATTCAGATTTCCATCAGAAGAATTGCCTCTGAATGTCATATAGAACATAGTGAAGGAATTAATGCCAAAAATTGACAAAGGGGAGCTAGTCAATATAAATTTATGCAGAAAAGTGAATCAAAGACAAAGTTGTTAGTATGATTATCAAAATAGAAAACAAATATGGAAACCAAAATAGAAAAGGGAATCAAAATCCAAAGATGAAGTAGATGTGGAAACCTAAAATTTCTACTATCAAGAAGAAAGGAAGAGAGGAAATCTGGTGGCAGGAAACTGCTACGAAAAATCAAAATCACAAGACACCAGAAAATCTAATGTGGTATTGGAGGAAAAAATCAACAATACACACATTAGCTGTAAATCAACAACACAACAATATGAAGCAAAATATGTACATACATGGAGAAATCATAAAAAAATCCTCTACATCAAACAACCACTTAAGTCAATCACTTAAGACCCAATTTTTGCACCATAAAGAAAATGCATTCCCAAAGTATGCATGTGTAGGGCTACACTACAAGGCCGTGCATTCACTAGACACAAAAAGAATCAATCCATGCACAATAACAAGCTCTTTTCATCTCATAAAGAAAGAGCTAGAGGAAGGAAGAAAATCAAGGAATTTTAGAAAAATAATATTAGACTCTTTATGGGTCTATTGTAAAAAAGAAGAAAGAAAGAAAAAAGAAAGAGAAGAAAAAAGACAGACAGACACACACACACACACACACACACACACATATATATATATATATATATATATATATATATATATATATATATATATATATATATATATATATATATATATATATATATATATATATATATATATATATATATATATATATATATATATATATATATATATATAGAGAGAGAGAGAGAGAGAGAGAGAGAGAGAGAGAGATAATATTGTAAATATTTGTAAAATATGGTTTTCTATTTCTTTATTTTGTTCCATAAGTCAATTTTTAATTAAAAAATCACAAAAGCAAGATACAGAAGTGGGTGTGGGTAGTGTTGTTTTTTTTCTGTTTCTAAAAATTTCTTTGATTCACTTTCATTATGATTATCAATACGAATTTAGAAGGACATTCCATTTGCACCTAGAGAAATCTTGATATATGTATTGAGCACAGGTGTTTTCTAAGTAAGAAATTGACATGTTATGTGATGATGAGTGGTGTAAAGCTTATTTTTCTTTCTGGTATTTGTCACAAATCATCTTTTTTTTTAGTTTCATGTTTGATATGTGTGTGTTTTTCCTTTAGAGGATGACCAAACGACTTCCGATAGCCGAATTGGAAGTAGATGTAGTGTCATTTTCAAGATGGCATTGGTTTCTAGACACAGATGCAGAAGTAGTGGAGTTGGAATCAAAACAGGAGGACATTCCTGAGCAAGAGCAAAAAGAAAAAGAACTTAAGGATTTCAACAAGATAGTTAGTAATCATATCTTCACAATGACAAAAGGAAAGAACAAAGATACTATGTTATGTCAGGAATTTTACAACTTCCAAAGATCATCTGTTGCATATAAAGGTGGAAGGTAGTAGGGTTACACAAAATTTTTGAGGAACCCGTGTTCTTTATTGATTTTGACAGATGTGGCAGGCTATGACAACCCTTCAGGAAATTAGCAGAAGTACATAAGTTTACTTCATGTGCAAAGTCAAGAACAAGGAAAATGAGGTGGTAGAGATATTAATTAAAGTAGAGCATATTAAGGGTGCTTTGAATTTCTATCCAATGGGCAAAAAGATTGATGTGAGCTTTGTAAAGAAGAATTCAGCTACCTATGTTGGATTCACAAAGTTTTCAGACTTTAAAGAAAAAGCTAATGAGGAGCTGGCAATCAGGATATTTCTACAGCTATTGTGCTTTCCAAGGTTGCCTAGATACACCAAACCACACAAACCAGTGACTCTAGTCATGTAAATAACAATGATAAAAGTAAACCTTATAAGGTGGTGGATATGACACCTTATATCCATGATTAGTTGAGGGAAGCTGCTAAACATTGGGAGACAAAAAAACTTATGAATGGAGCACAGTTGTTCACCAAAATAATCTATCATATTCTTGGTATGGAGGATAAGTTGAAGCTAGCTCCTGAAGCACATGTGTTCAGAGCATTAATGAGTAATGTGAAAAGTCCTTCCAAAGCAATAACAGTCAAGGAAGCAGGTAGAAAAAGAAGGAAGTAGCCAGTGAAATGAGACAACCAATCAAAAAGAGGAAAATGGATCCCAGAAAAATAGAACTAGAAGTGAGAGAAGTTACTGAAGATGATATAAAGGAAGAGCAAGAGAAAGTCCAAGCTGACCCAGAGCCACATCCTCCTCAAACACACAAAAAAGTTATATTCATATTTAATGCAAGGTAGTGACAAGAGAGCAACGAATGAAGCGCAATACCAAAAAAATGTTAGAGGACTTTTCAGGCAGAGTTGCTGATTGGACTCAAGCTGAGATGGAACACTTTGAAGAGCTTCATGATGAAATGATGAATGCACAGACTGAAGTTGTGTTTATAAAGAGAGAGGCTACACTACTATCTTACTTCAAGAAATTACGGGGATCTCTAGAGAGAAGAACTACTATGGTAGCAACTATAAGAAGACCAAAGAAGGAATCCAAAAGAAAAAGAAAGGTTAAGGAATCCAAACAGAAAGGACTTTTGCAGAAAAGCAAGGATTATCAGAGTCAGGCTAGAGGATCAACTTTGATCTATAAAGTTGAAACATAGGAAGAACAAGACATTCCAACAACAATAGTAGAATGTTTAGAAGAGGTGAAAGAATACACTAAAGAAAGGTCTGATTCAGACATAGACACTGATATTGAAGGATTTCTCTTCAGAAGTCTGAATCTTTCACTACCAAGTACCCCTATAAAGACAGGATAGATTCAAGAATCAACTATGAAGGAATTGGAGAAGGATATGGCAATTGAGAAAGAAGACTCTTCAAAGAATATAAATACCACTATCAAGGAAATAGGGATTGAGATAGTGGTGAAACAAGGATGCCAGAACAGTAAAGAAGTCCCTAAAATAGAGGGAGTAACAAAATCTAAAGAACTGGAATTCAAGGTTGAGGAAGCAAAGACACAGGAGGAGGAACCAGCTTCAAAAAAGTTCAAAAGTGATAATAAGGTAGAAATTCAAGAAATCATTGATGGCATCCAAAAGGGAGTAGTATATTTAGGTATGGATGAAGAAATGCAAGAGGTACATACTTCAGAAGAAGAGGAACCAACAAGTGATCATGAAGAGGAACAATCAGAAACTGACCAGAAAGAAGAAGGGTCTTAGAAAGAATTGAAACAGATAGAGGAAGTGAAAGGAGTTGAGCAAGAAGAATGTGAGTCAATGGGAAATGAAGAGGACAATCAAAATAATCAACAACTTGAAGTAAAGGAGTCTCAACATACTACATGTATAGAAAGGATTCCCAAGGATATCAGGGGTTTATGTGAAATAAGAATGAGGAATGTTGAGGATTTCAAACCTTCGAGCAGAAATATTATTATGCTAGGTATAATTGTAGAGTCAAAATTTGTTAAAGGTCACTATACAGTGAGAACAAGATCATACAATTTCACTATTATAATGAGTTATGACATGGATAAGAGAGTAGGAAGTAATGAACATGTATGTATTAAATCATGTAAAAGTACAATGTCATTGGAAATAAACCATTGCTCAATGAGTGAGGAAGGAGTGAGCTATGAAGTGAGCTCCTCTTCTCAATGCAAGTACATGAATATGATCTCAGAACCTCGAGATTTCACATGGGCATTTCATATCCTCTTTTTATAGATTTTGTTGGAGCCAAAGATTTGAATTCAAATTCAAACCTACACCTAAATGTGAATCCTAAAGTATAGGATTGATTCTCTCTTGAATCAACTACCAAATGATACAAGATTACATGCTTCCTAACTCCTCATTTATTGACCTTTTACAATGGGTGATTGTGAAGCAAAGTTACAAGAGGTTGTACATATGAAGCCTTCCAAGTGATATGCTAATACATCAACCTTATGTGAGTTTATCAAGTATGTATGCTTGGGCTTAATTACACCAATAGCTCCCCCTCAAGTCTAACATGCTTGATCTTCATTGTTCCTTGATCTCTTGCATCCCAATCATCAATTTGAACCTGTTCATCTTTGTTCCATCCAATGCTTTGGTGAGTATATCTACACACTGCAAACGAGTTGATACATAGGATAATTCGATATCCTTGCTTAGCAATTTTTCCCTAACATAATGATAGTGCACTTCAATGTGCTTAATCCTGGCATGGTACACAGGATTAGCAGCCAAATGAAGTGAACTAGTGTTATCTCCAAAGATAATTGGAGTGTAGGGATGTATCTCTAAATCTGCATACAATTGCTTAAGCCACATAGCTTCTTGAGTTGCATTTGCCAAACCTCTATATTCTACTTCTGTGGAAGATAAGGCCACAGTTGGTTGCTTCTTGGACAACCAAGATATGAGTTTTGAACCTGCAAAAGATAGGTACCCTGAAGTGCTCCTCCTATCATCCTTGGAGCCAGCCCAATCTGCATCAGAGTACATCTTTATATCAATGTCAGAAGTAAAGGGGTAGAACAATCCCTCATTCATTATACCCTTTAGATACTTAAGCACCCTCTTTGCATCTTCCATAGGAGGTTTCCTTGGTACGTGCATGAATTGATTCAATGTCCTTATTGCATAGGCAATATCTACTCTTGTCAAGGTAGCATAATTAAAACTCTCCATAAGTTCCTGATAACCTGTAACATCTTCAAGTAATTCACCTTCATG
This sequence comes from Ceratopteris richardii, assembly GCA_020310875.1. Classification (NCBI taxonomy): domain Eukaryota; kingdom Viridiplantae; phylum Streptophyta; class Polypodiopsida; order Polypodiales; family Pteridaceae; genus Ceratopteris; species Ceratopteris richardii. Next base: position 75,759,339 of record CM035433.1, read on the forward strand.
TGAACTTAGCTTAGGGTTGATCTCCATAGGAATACGTGAAACTTTACTGTTCTCCATCTTAAACTTTACCAACATAACTTCCTTTGTGTGATGAATATACCTGAATCTATATACACAAGCTAAGGAAGTAGGTTAATAATCCTAGATCACCGATTTTGAATTCCTTCATTAATTGAGCCTTGACCTGCTTGATACCATCAAAATCATTACATGTAATAATGATATCATCTACATAGACACATAAGTAGATGACCTTTGATTTATTATTCTTAACAAATAAAGAAGAGTCTGCCTTGCTTGCCACAAAGCCTTGATCTTGCAAATAGGTAATAAGCCTATGGTTCCAAGGTCTAGGAGCATGCTTGAGACCATAGAGTGCTTTTCTAAGCTTGCATACATAACCTGCTTTTTCTTCATCTTCAAAACCTAGTGGTTGTGCCATATACACTTCCTCTGATATCCAACCATTTAAAAATGCATTCTTGACATCTAACTGATATAAATTCCAATTTTTGGATGTAGCAAGACTTACCAATACCCTGATTGTTGGCATCTTTGCCACAGGTGAAAATGTTTCTTCATAGTCTAATCCACGTGTTTGGGCAAATCCCTTTGCCACTAACCTTGCCTTGTACCTATTTATAGAACAATCAGAGTTCTTTTTAATTCTTGGGAACTAGATCCCAAGTGGTTTTCCTATAATGCTTCCACTTCTTCCTGCATGGCTTCTCTCCACTCTTTCTTCTTCTTAGCCTCTTCAAATGAAGAAGGCTCATCTGCCATGGAATCTTTAGTGATATACACAGAGTGTTATGTGACTAGGGATGTATCATATCCATACCTTATGGGCTTCTTACTTTCTCTTTGTGATCTCCTTAAAACTTCATTTGAAGACTCGGGTAGATCCTCTAATTTCTTGTATTTGAACTTGCCTCTTGACTTCCAAGCTTTGAAATCAATATGCTCCTCATCTTCTGAGTTAATGTCCTCTGCTTGGTGTTCTTGAGTGAGGGTTGGAAAATCATTTTCCAAGTCATATGGTAATTTGACTTTCCTGTAATCATGTTCAAACCATGAATTATTCTCATCAAATACTACATCTCTACTAACTATGAAGGCCTTGTTAGTGGGATTGTATAGTCTATATCCCTTTTGATTCTGATCATACCCAATAAATATACATTTCTCAGCCTTAGGGTCAAGCTTTCCTCTGATTCGAGATGGGATGTGTACATAGGCAATGCACCCAAATATTTTACAATGATCCAATGATGGTCTCTTGCCATTCCATGCTTCATATGGTGTCATACACATCCAATGATTTGGATGGAATCCTATGGAACAAATAGGTAGCTGTGGAAACCGCCACTACCCATAAATAATTAGGTATTTTTTTATCATTTAACATAGACCTAGCTGCTTCAACAATTCACATGTTCCTTCTCTCTATCACTCCACTCAATTTAGGAGTATACCTGGTTGTTACTTCCCTCTTTATGCCTCTGTCCTGTAGAAATAGATCAAACTCATGTGAAAAGTACTCACCTGTAAATACCTCATCCTTAAGCTTCATGAAATAGAGGATTGTCCACCTACTGTAATCATCAATAAATGAGACATAGTACCTTGAACTTGAGATGGATGGATCTTTGCTAGGACCCCACACATCAGTGTGTAATAGCTCCAAATAATCTTCATGGATGTATCCTTTCCTGTTGAATGGTTGCATGTGAGCTTTTCCAAATTGGCAAGCTCCACATTTGTATATCGTGTGTTGCTTGGTCACATTGGGAATGCCAAGCACACTTTGATCCCTCCAAATTTGCTTCAATGTTCTCTCTCCTATGTGCCCTAGCCTTTTGTGACATATTTCCAACTCAGATAAGGTTTGATCTCTATAAATGAATAGTGCTATGTTCCTTGTGTCTTCAATTTCAAAAGTAAACAATCTACTTGACTTCTCACCTTTGGCAATCTTTTTGAAGCCTTGTTATGGGTCTTCCACATATGCTCCATGCTTAGTGAATCTGACCTGTAGACCTTTCTCTACAATCTGCCCAGCACTATTTAGGTTTTTGGCTATAGTAGGCACATACAGAACTTTGCTCAAAAGATTCATACTACCATTAGATGTTTTGACATTTCCAATTTGCTTGGCTGAATGTTTAGTGTCATCATGTGTTTGTACTTCATGCTTCCCCTTGGGTTCTTCAAGATCAAATAATAAAGCTACATTCCCTGCCACACGATTGGAACAACCTGGGTCAATGTAGAAGAGATGCTCGTCATCTTTACCTTGCTTGGATGTCATGTTCATCATGAGTGGAGAGTATTCTTCATCTTCAGTATAGTTTTTGAAGTCCCTTCTTCCTCTAAAGCCTCCTTGATAGTTGTTGTTGTAGCCTTGATTGAAGTTATGGTTGTAGTTGCCTCCACCATTGTTGTACCTGCCTCTAGCTTGTCCATACCTTCCTCTATGGAAGCCTCTTCCCTTTTCGTTCCTTGTAGTTTTGTAGCATTCTTCTGTAGTGTGGTTGTTGAGACCACATATGTTGCATGGTGAACTATTGTAGGGTCTCCCCCTACCTTGTTTTCCTCCTTTGCTCTTACCTCTAGCACCTCTTCCTCTTTCTACATAATTAGCTTGAGAGGTACTAGCCTCTTCATCTTGTTTCTTACTTTTACCTTTATCCTTAGCTTTATTCTTATCTGTATAAAGGGTAGAGGATTGGTTACCTCTTGAGTTGTCACCATTTCTGTTCAACTTTGTCTCATGGATGAAGAGTTGTCCCATCAAGGTGTTGAGATCAGGTATTTGCATATCCATGTAGAGATCCATTGTTGTGGTGAAGGACTCACACTTGTCATCAGCCTTAATTCCATTGATGAACTACCTCACTATGTGCTCTTTCTCTATCTCTTCTCCAATGCTTGCAAGCTTGTCTGCTACATCTTTCATTTTGGTTACATAATTAGCCACTCCTTGCTTTGGTTGTTTCTTGAGGGTTGTGAATTCCATCCACAACTGATTCTTCCTTGCTCTTGTGTTTGAGGAGAAGTATGATGAGAGCACTTCCCAAGCTTCTTGGGATGTTTTACGATTTCTAACATGTGGTGACAAGAAATCAGAGATTGAGCTTAATAGATATGAATTGGCAAGAGCATCCTTTGCACACCATGTGGTCAGCCTTTCTTGCTCTTCCCTTTTTGGTTGATTCTTGCTCCGGAAATTGACATGTCTTCATCTCTTGTGATGTATCCATATAAGCTTCTCCCTTGAAGGTATGCTTGCATCTTTAGGGACCATGTTGAATAGTTGTTCCTATCCAATTTGTCAATGAATGATGGAAATCCATCTCCCATCTTGATTATGCTTGCTCTCATACCACTGTTGGAGGAGATGGTGAATAATCACAAGACATGAGTTAGTGTAGCTAAAACGTGCTTCACACTTGCTATAAGTAATGGCTGGAGAGTGTTGTGGGCCTCTTTAGCTAGCTAATAGGCATACGTAATCACATATTTTGCTTGGAAGATGATCCACTAATTATAGGATTAAAACAGATAGGTATGCATATGATTCAAGGTACAAAACTTGCTATTTTGGTTGAGACACCTGCTTATTTTTTTGAACCATTCTCTGAGTACAGTAGCAATTGATAAAATTCATTTTGGGGAACTTCAATTAACTTAACAAGCTACCAATCATGAGTGAAATCATCTAAATTGATGGACTATATGCAAAGAAATATGTTTAGCAAGTTAAGTATCCATCCCGACTTTTACGGGCCTTGACAGTCACAGACTAGTGACCAGAGATTGATAAATATCTGATGATCGCGAGAAGCATCATTAATGAAAATTTGCAAGATTAAAGTAGGCAACATTCTTGATCTATCATGCTTCAAATCAAGAGAAATGATCCACTATATAGTGAGAACAAGCTCAGACAATTTCATTGTTTTGATGAGTTATGACAGAGATAAGAGAGTATGAAGTAATGAACATGTATGTATTCAATCATGTAAAAGTACAATGTCATTGGCAATAAACCATTGCTCAATGAGTGAGGAAGGAGTGAGCTATGAAGTGAGTCTCTTCTCAATGGAAGTACATGAATATGATCTCTGAACCTCGAGATTTCACACGGGCATTTCATATCCTCTTTTTATAGATTTTGTTGGAGCCAAAGATTTGAATTCAAATTCAAATCTACACCTAAAAGTGAATCCTAAAGTATAGGATTGATTCTCTCTTGAATCAAATACCAAATGATATGAGATTATATGTATCCTAACTCCTCATGGGTTTATTGACCTTTTACAATGGGTAATTGTGAAGCAAAGTTACAAGAGTTTGTACATATGAAGCCTTCCAAGTGATATATATGCTAATACATCAAGCTTATGTGAGTTTATCAAGTATGTAGGCTTGGGCTTAATTACACCAAAAAATGGTATAGTGGAGGGGCATAGTACCCTTGGGATCCCCCTTATCGCACAAAGAAGGGGTAGAACAGGCCAAAGGAGCAACGATGGTAACGATCAAGTATTAATTGAGGCCAAAAGAGGGTTGAAGGATTAGTATGAAAACCAAGGAGCTTTTCGATGTACTAATTGAGGTGTATTGAGTAATATCACTTCTAGCTTTTTGTAGCTTATTTTGTGATTGTAGTTTTGATCATGAGAATCCATGATCATTATTAATTTCCACGGGGTCATGGTTGAGCTTATCCTAGTCCCAAATGTCTTTTTAAAGACCTTCGATAACACACCCTCTTTGGTTCCATTTATCAAACTAGACTTCCACCATATTAAAGTCCCCACATAAGATGACTTCAATGGATAGAGAGTCTAAAGCATACCAAGTATTTGGTTATTCAGTGTCAAGATTAGGGTCATACACTGACACAATGGTGAGGTGGGGAGGGCTCTTAAAATAAGTCGCAACTTTGCATAGAGGATAATCATAAGTGAGATGTTGAGATAATTTTTTAAAGACTCTTTTGAAGTTCAACGCCATCCAATTTGATATCTTAGAGAGAAATGAAGTTTCTGTTAATACTTTTATCTCAAATCCATTGACAAAAAACAATCCCTCTTGAGGGTCCAGATAGCCCTCAAATGTTGAATGAAACAATAATCATTTATGAAAGTTGAGGTCTTTGTTGGTCAAGGGCTTGTTCATCTTTTTTTTTGCTTTTATCTTAGTCTCTTCTTCTGAAGTTGAGGGTTCTTGGTTTACTAGTCATCCTCTGAGGGGGCTCTTGCAAGAGAACCTTGCAAGGCATTTTCTTTCTTGAGGAACCACCATAGCATTTTAATTTGTATCTTAAGAGTGCGAAAAAATTAAAATCGAATATATCATGCCAAGATTTGCACATTCTTTGCATGCCTGCAAAGAGCAAAAATTTTCAACAGAATAGATTCTTTGCATGCGTTTTTTCCCAAACCATTCAATGAATGTGATGCAAAGGTCATTTTTTTGTGCTTCATGAATGGAAATGATCACGCATAAAACATTAAATCTTTTTATGCACAATGGAAAAAATAGAGCACATTTATATTTGTGCGTACATAGCCAAATATAAGAAAAAAAAGTGTCTTTTATCTATTGAAATGTAGAGCTCAAGCATGTATTTTATTGTGGATACAACTAGTAGCAAACAAAAGTGCTAGTTTTCTTGTAGACGGGATGCACAAAATGGGGCTTAAAATTTTCTCTTCACTTCATAGTCATGCATGTACACTATTCTATGTACATAATTTAAATGGCATAATCATTACATGTTGCCTCTTTGCATGCATTGAAAATAAAAAATTCAAGATTCATCCTTCCCATGTTCCATGTAGAATTGTCCTCCATCTCCGTGCTCTCATCATTTTTTTGTAATGTGGATGCTTGAAATTGCATTCTTACTAAAGGTTCTCTCCATTCAATAAATGGAGAGAAGCAAAAGAAGAGGCTCAATGCTTCCTTGTGTGTAGATGAAAGAAGCATACATTTGCACCTAATCCCCCTTTTCCAATAATAATTCCATTGAATAAGTGCAGAGACATAAAGAACAAATTTTGTGTTCCTTTCATCGAAAGGTTCTCTACTATGATGCTCTGCTATGATTCCCGATGCACTTATTGCACAACAACTTCATTGGGATGGCAGAGATGCTTAGGCACATGCATTGATAACCTTGTCTGTCAAACATGCCATTATAACTCACATTTGCTCATGCAAAACAGCAAAGGATGCTTGGGATACACTTACCACTTTATACTAGGCAAGGAATGAGACTCATGTTGCTTACCTCCAAAAATAGTTGGAGAGTGAGCACATGAATGAAGATGATTCCATGGATAGGTTTTTGACCAAGATAAAAGATTTGAAGGAGTAATTGATTTTCGCTGATGAACTCTTGCCTGACAGTTCACTTGTGCAGACTATTTTGAATGGTCTTCTAGATTCATATCAGAGTTTTGATTCTACTCTTCGATTGATGATGAAAGGCAATCCAAATGCCTTAACACTAGTGTTGTACTTAGACACTTTAGTGTCTTGAAAAAGAGACATTATTTAATGAATTTTTTAGAGCACTAGAAGGAACCATTTATAAATGTTACTATGCAACATGTTAGCATAAGGCTTGAATATTTCTAGAAAAATATAATTTTTACTAAAGGATACAAAAATTAAGATTTATGCACTAATTTTATGATGCTAATTTTAGTATTGATGTAGAAATTACAAGGATTCCAGTTAGTGGTTATTTTTAAGTAAAATCATGATCTCACAATTTTCATTGTTGCAAATGCAACAAAGTCTCTTACTTCAAACACATTAGCACTTTTCGGTCCATAGTTAGATATTTTTAATGATTTTTACTAAGTTTATGGCATAAAACTTATCTCATATTTGCCATAATAGTCTTATCATCTATTAAATATTTGAATTTGATGGTATGAATATGACTCATTTTTTATTATCAAAATACTATTTAAGATTCTTAAAGCTAGACATATTTTTTAGACAACTTTAGGTGTCGAATTTCTATGCAGATTCTTTAAGCTAAACAATGCTACTATTTTTCTATGCTAAAAAAAGGTCATTTGATGAGAAAATATTGCATATGCTATATGGTTAAAGTTAATATGATATTTTTTTATATGAATTAGTTTATAATGTTTATATGGTTATTTTGATTGATACTATATACCTTATATCATTGAGAAGAGTTAATGTTTTAGGACAAATTTCTATTCTTGTTAGAGTAGAATATGGCTATTCAATGAAATATTGAGATTGTTGGTGGTATGTGAGATAGGTACAAAAATAATTGGTTCAAATACATGTACCATATTTGTATGATATTATATGATGGTTTTTGAAGTAAAACACCAGCCAATGTTTTTCTAATTCCCCAGACTTGTCTTAAATGATTATATGACTTTAAATAAACATTCAAAAAATTATTTCAATACAAGGAAATTTTTTTCATGGAGATATTTCTTTCTTCTCAAATATAAGTCTACAAAAAAACTATTTTTTTAAACCATATTTTATAATTTCTATGTTTTGAATTATCAAAAAAGGTTTTTTTTTAATATATTTTGTTATACAACATTAGGCATAGATCTTTATGGGGCTATAAGGTTTCTCAAAATTTTATTTCATTAGTATGCATGATTTTTTTTTACTTGCTAGAGAAAAGGACACTAAAGTGTCCTATTTTGGTACAATGCTAGTGTTAACATTTGAGGAGTTAGTCTCTGTTCTGTTGCAAGAAGATCAGTCTAGGCAGAACAGGTCCATTATGCATGTTGTAGATCAAGATTTCTTGGCTAGTCAGAAGGGCAAAGGTAAATGGAGCTCATCTACTAGTAATCAGAAATCTGCTAATTCTGCACAATCAACGAAGGATGATAGAGATGAGACAAAAACAGAAAAGTAGAAATTGTTTTACAAATATTGTAAAAGAAATGATCATGTCATAAATAGTTTTCCAAAACTGGCTATGAAAGAGGAAAAAAAAGGAGGCTGGAATGGTTGTTGTAGAAGCCTCTACACCCAATTCCGAGTGTGCAAATCTTGTGGAGAATGAAGAATGGGTGTTTACTATTGTTTGTAGTTATGACCCATCTTCTCATGAACATTGTATGTTTGCAGTAGACTCAGATGTTTGGTACTTTGATAATGGTGCAACCAAACATGTTATCTTGCAGCATAGTTTCTATTGGCTTGGTTGTGAAATTTGTTGATGGCAGATATACAATTCATTATATGTCAAATGGTGATGTCATTATTGCTTTTGGCATTTTATGTCGTGGGCTATATAAGCTCATAGATTATGTAAAATCTATGAATGATTCAGCATGTGCAGTTCAAGATTCTTAGGCTATGTTAGATGCAAAGCTTTGGCATGCATGCTTTGGTCATCTGAATTTTGCTAGCTTGCTACACCTGCAAAAATCTAAAATGGTGTCCTCTCTACCAGAACTTGATGCACTTGGTAAACATGTTTGTGAAGGCTATATTTTGGGCGAAATGTAGCATTCCTCCTTCCCAAAAGATGGTTCAATATGAGCTACTCAAAAATTGTAGCTTGTTCATAGGGATATTTGTGGTCCTATGCAAACACCTTCTTTTGGAAACTACCTTTACTTTGTGACTTTCATTGATTATTTTTCTAGGCATGCATGGGTATATCCATTGAAAACAAAATTAGTTTTTGGTTTTGGCTAAAAATATATCAACATGTAAAATGAGCACCCTCCATTTTTTTCGAGGGGGTGAATATATGTCTCGTGATTTTAATGCATTTATGGCTAAACATGGGATAAAACCTCAGTGTACAGTGTCACTTACACCAATAGAATGGAGTTGCTAAAAGGAAGAATAGGTCACTCGTGGAGATGGGGAGGTGTATGGTCAAGAGTCAGGCTTTACCATAGTTTCTGGTTTGAGGCTCTTATGCATGCAGCATATGTTCCTAACAAGTGTCCCAATAAAGCATTGCAATTTATCACTCCGTATGAGGCTTGGCATGATTACAAGCCATCTATTGCTAACTTGCATGTCTTTGGTTGTCTGGCATATGCATTAGCACCTGACCAACAATGCAAGAAATTGGATGATAAAGTAGTGAAATGTATTTTTGTTGGATATAGTTATGAAAGCAAGAGTTGTCATCTGTATCATCCATAGACTAAATACATTTTGGTTAGTTGTGATGTTGTTTTTGTGGAAGATCTTATTTAGACATTACTTTCATGTACTAAGGAGACATCAATTAGCTCCAAAGATATGTATGATACTTTGTTCCCTCTTTTTATAGGTGGAAAGTCTAGTGCTAGTCCAAATGAGGCGATTTCTCAGCCTTTACAAGTTTCACATGATGATGCAAATCATTCCATTTCTGATGCAGATTTACATGATGCACTTGTTGATGAGAGAACTGATATATAGGAGGCAAAGAGTATGCCTAAATGGATTGTGTAGACTTTGCGAGATAGCAAATTATATGCAACTCTATCATATCATACTCGTTCAGGCTCTCATAGTGCTTCTTTTGCATAAGATTGCTATGCTATTGTTGGAGTTAGACGTCTGCGAAAGCATGCGAACAGCACAAGGAAGAAGAAGAAGCTTGGAGCACAATATACAATATTGAATGTATTACTAGAGATGTACCAAGATAAGCAGCCCATTAGGGCAATAGGCGTATATACAAGCCGGGGGAAAAACCTCCTCAAGAGGGAAAAAAAGTGCCTCGACAGTCCTAGTGTGTTCACACACATCACACCTAAATATATCAACAAATCCCCCCTGGGAGTGATGCGGTGAACAAGGACCTAGCACTCATGTATAAGGAAGTGACAAGCTATGTGGAAATCACTCCACAAAAGGAAGTAAGCCCAAAGCTTTGCGGAAAGCTTCAAACTTCTCCCTAGGCAAAGCCTTCGTGAAAAGGTCTGCAATGTTCTCCTGTGTGGGCACATATGCCAAGCTGATCTCCCGACCAGAGAACCTCTCCTTGACATAGTGATAATCCACCTCAATGTGCTTAGTGCGAGCATGGAACACAGGGTTTCTCGCAACTGCCAATGCGCTCTGACTATCACTGAAGATGGTGGTGGCAGAAGTCTGACCAACACCCAAATCAGCCATAAGGCATCTGAGCCACACACACTCAATAGTCGTTGTGAAAGCTGCCCTATACTCAGCCTCAAAACTGGAAGTGGCCACAGTAGGCTGCTTCTTGCTCAACCAAGATATACATGAGCTACCAAGCATGAAGCAAAAGCCACTAGTGGACACACGAGTGTCATATCAACCAACCCAATCAGAGTCAGAAAAAGCATGCAAATCTGGCAGTAGTGATCCCCCCTTGGGATAAAACAACCCAAGTAGCCGAGTACCACTCAAATAGCGAAAGATGCGCTTAAGTGCCTGCCAATGCTTGACTCCTGGGCAATGCATAAACCTGCTCATCTGTGAGACAGCAAACTGAATATATGGCTGAGTAATGCATAAGTAAATCAAGCATCCAGCAACCTACTGATAGAGAAAAACATCAAATGCATCTCCAGCATCATGAAGACTCAATCGTAAACCTGTCTCCATAGGAGTGGCAATAGGCTTACAGTCCTCAAGTCCAAAATGTTGCAATAATGTGTCAATATATTTCGTTTGACACAAAGCCATTCCACCATCAACTTGCATAAACTGAATGCCCAAATAGTGATGCAAATGCCCCAAATCAAACATCTCAAATGAGGCATGCAAATCAGCCTTAAAATCAACAATATGCTTCTCAATAGGACCAGTGAGCAGCATGTCGTCAACATAGACAACAATGATCAAAAGCACATCAGTAGCACGCTTAACATATAAGGTGCTTTCAGTTGGACTGTTCTTAAAACCATGTGCAACCAGATAGAAATGTATCTTCTCATACCAAGCACGTGGTGCTTGCTTTAAGCCATATAATGCCTTCTTTAACCTCCACACCTGGTTTTCATGCCCTTTCTACACAAAGCTGTGAGACTGAAAAACATACACTTCTTCATGCAAGTCACCATTCAGAAATGTTGTTTTAATGTCCAACTTATGTACAGTCCAACCATGATGAGCTGCAAGTGCACATATGCTCCGAACAGTAGTCATAAGGCATGTAGGTGCAAAGGTCTCATCAAAATCAATGCCTCTTTCCTGTGCATAACCCTTTGCAATAAGTCTAACCTTATACCTGTCAATTGTACCATCTAGTTTACGCTTCAGCTTGTATACCCACTTAGTGCCAATGGCCTTCTTGCCAAGAGGCAAGTCACATAAGGACCAAGTACCATTCTTCATTATAGCATCATATTCAGATTGCATAGCAGCCATCCAATTTTCTGAATTGTGTGCTTCATCAAACGAAAAAGGCTCATTATCATCACAGATACTAGATGCAGCCATAGCATAGCAATCTGATGCAAAAGAGGCACTATGAGAGCCTGAACGAGTATGATATGACAGAGGTGCATCTAATTTGTTGTCACGCAAGGTCTGCACCAACCATTTTGGCATAGTTCTTGCCTGCTCAATATCAACTCTCTCATCAATAAGTGCATCATGTACATCTGCATCAGAAATGGAATTATCTGCATCATCACATGAAACCTGCAAAGGGTGAGAAGTTGCCTCATTAGGACCAGCACTAGACTGTCCACCTATAAAAAGAGGTAGCAAAGTATCATACCTGTCTTTGGAGCTAACAGATGTCTCCTTAATACATGAAAGTAATGGTTGAATAGCATCTTCCACAGAAACAACATCACGGCTAACAAAAATGCATTTAGCTTGTGGATGATACAGACGATAGCCTTTACTTTCAGAACTGTACCCAACAAAAATACATTTTATTGCTTTATCATCCAATTTTCTGCGATGTTGTTCAGGCACTAATGCATATGCCAAACAACCAAAAATACACAGATGAGCAACAGATGGCTTGCGGTCATGCCAAGCCTCATATGGAGTGATAGATTGTAGCGCTTTAGTGGGACACATGTTCAGTACATATGCTACACACATGACAGCCTCAAGCCAGAAACTATGTGGTAAAGCCTGACTCTTGACCATACACCTCGCCATCTCCATGAATGACCTGGTCTTTCGTTTAGCGACTCCATTCTATTGAGGTGTATATGGCACTGTACACTGGTGTTTTATCCCACGTTCAGCCAAAAATGCATTAAAATCAGAAGACATATATTCCCCCCCCCCTTGATCATAACGGAGGGTGCCCATTTTACATGCTGATAGATTTTTAGCCAAAACCAAAAACTGTTTGAAGCACATGAACACTTTGGACTTTGCCTTCAATGGATATACCCATGCATGCCTGGAAAAATCATCGATGAAAGTCACGAAGTAAAGATAATTCCCAAAGGAAGGTGTCTGCATAGGACCATAGACATCACTATGTACAAGCTGCAATTTCTGAGTAGCCTGAACTGAACCATCTTTTGGAAAGGACGAACGCTGCATTTTTCCCAAAATACAGCCTTCACAAACATGTTTTCCAGGTGCCTCAAGTTTGGGCAAAGAGGACACCATTTCAGATTTAAAGGCATAGCAAACTAGCAAAATTCAGATGACCAAAGCGTGCATGCCAAAGCTTTGCATCTGACATATCCTGAGAATCATTTACTACACATGCCAAATCATTTATAGATCTTTCATAGTCTATGAGCTTATATAGCCCACGACATAAAATGCCAGAAGCAATAATCACATCGCCATTTGACAGATCATGAACTGTACACCTGTCATCAACAAATTTCACAACCAAGCCAATCTTGGCTAATGCACAAACTGATAACAGGCTCTTTTTGATCCCTAGCACAAATAAAGCATCTGACAAAGTGAAAGAAATACCATCAGCAGTAGTCAAAATGATCTTACCAACTCCCATAACAGGATAAGAGGAGTTGTTGGTGCATGTAACAGTATTCCCTGTAGGGGTAAGCTCGAGTGAAGAGAAGAAACTACGCTACAAGGTAATATGTTTGGTCGCCCCACTTTCAAAATACCAAACATCTGAGTCTACTGTAGACATGCACTGCTCATGAGAAGATGGGTCAAAACTGCAGACAATAGTAAATGCCCATTCTTCTTCCTGCACAAGATTAGCAGACTCTGTTTTTTGTGTAGAGGCCTCTACAACAACCACTCCAGCCTCTTTCTTCTTTGCCTATTTAGTAGCCAGTTTTGGATAGTTCTTTATGATATGATCATTCCCTTTACAATACTTACAAAACAATTTCTGCTTTTCTGATTTCTTCTCATCTTTATCCTCCTTCTTCGAATATGCAGAATTAGCAGATTTCTGCTTACCAGTTGAAGAGCTCCATTTTCCTTTGCCCTTCTGACTAGCCAGGAAAGCTTGATCTGCAACTCGCGTAATGGACCTGTTCTGCCTGGACTGATCTTCCTGCAATAGAGCAGAGACTAACTCCTCAAATGATAAGGCATTTAGATTGCCTTTCATCATCAACCGAAGAGTAGAAGCAAAACTCTGATATGAATCAGGAAGAACATTCAGAACGGTCTGCACAAGTGAGCTATCTGGTATAACCTCATCAGCAGAAAATCAACTATTCCTTCAAGTCTTTGATCTTCGTTAGGAAACTGTCCATAGAATCACCTTCATTCATGTGCTCACTCTCCAACTGTTTTCGGAGGTAAGCAACACGAGCCTCATTCCTAGCTTGCTACAATGTGGTAAGTGTATCCAAGCATCCTTAGCTGTTCTACAAGAGCGAATGTGAGGAATAATGGCACGTTTGACATACAAAGCTATGAATGCATATGCCTGGGCATCTCTACCATCCCATCGAATCTGCTCTATAGTAGGTGCAGTAGAAACCATAGCACGAACAGGAATATGCAAAATATCATCATCTTTGACACCTTCTGCATCAGCTTCAGTACCTGTAGTTGTAACAGTTGCAAGTGTGATAGGATGTTTTTTGACACCTTGCACAATGTTCCATAGTCCTTTTGCAACCAACACATGTCGCACCATATAAGCCCATAATGGGTAGTTGGTACCATCCAACTTATCCTCAACAGCCAACATACGGAATACATCACTGCTTTCAGCCATGGTCGGTGACTAAAATACCTTGATCCAAAAAATTGATTGTATCTCAAAAAGTTGAACAGAACTGTCGAGACAAATTCTGCTAGACTTGTAGCTGACTTCGAGACGCTTATATTGGCAAACACAAACTGACATATACCTTTGGCACAAAAAGATGAAATAGCCTGCACAAGCGTTGCGATAGTGCATTCGGAGGCCGAAACGAGCTCATATCGCAATTTCGGCACCACAAAATGAAGTTGTTTTGATCCCAAAAACACGTTGAGTATGATCACCAAAATTCGTGCGATTCTAAGTCTGCAAATGGAGGAGTGTTGACGGCGCCCTAGATGAAGCGATGACCTGCTCTGATACCAATTGTTGGATTTAGACGTCTGCGAAAGCACGCGAACAGCACAAGGAAGAAGAAGAATCTTGGAGCACAATACACAATACTAAATGTATTACTAGAGAATGTACAAAGGTAAGTAGCCCATTAGGGCAATAGGCATATATACAAGCCAGGGGGGAAAAACCTCCTAAAGAGGGAAAAAAGTGCCACGGTAGTCTTAGTGTGTTCACACACATCACTACCTAAATATATCAACAGCTATGGCTGATTCTAGTCTTTGTGATGAGAATTATCCTGTTTCGTTTGATGAAGCACAAAACTCAAAAAATTAGATGGTTGTTATGCAATCAGAATATGATGTTATTATGATGAGTGGCACTAAGTGGGTATACAAGTTAAAGCATAAGCCTAATGGAACAGTTGACAGGTATAAGGTTAGGCTTGTTGCAAAAGGTCATGCTTAAGAAAGATGCATTAGTTTTGATGAGAACTTTGCTCCTACATGCCGAATGACTATTGTTCCTAGCATCTGTGCACTTGTGGGTCATCATGGTTGGAATGTACATGAGTTGGACATTAAAACAATATTTTTGAATGGTTATTTGCATGAAGAAGTGTATGTTTTTCAGCATCGTGGTGCAGGTTGAAAAAGGCATTATATGGTTTGAAGCAAGCACCACGTTCTTGGTATGATAAGATACATGCCTACTTGATTGCACATGGTTTTGAGAATAGTCCAATTGTGATCTTGTTGATGGCTAGGCCTTATAAGTACTTTTTGAAGCAAATCCTTAACTTGGTTTTCTATTTCCTTTTAGTGAAAAGGGTCGTGCCTATAAGGTGATTTTATGAAGAGAAGAACTACTAGGAAGTAAATCTATACTACGATCAAAGGATCCTTGAAATGATGGTAGTTTAGAAGGATATCCAACATAAAACAATCCTTATAAATAGTCATAAAAGGTTTATGTGCATCACAAAGATTATGACTATAATCATTTATGACATTTACAAAAACAGTGCATGAAGTGTAACCTTTCATAAATGCATGTTTTACTTGAATATGAATAATTAATGGAAATGGTTAGAAGTCATGCCTTCCATGTTACCATTAGTGTCCATGTGAAAGACCAAATGGTTGTTGGACACTTTTGTATATGTTCTTTAATAAAACATATAGTGGCCATGTCAACCATAGACTCTAAGTTTGACCGCATTTGTAACACCTAAGAAGTCTATGTTCGTAATCCTCGTTTACTGTATTTTTTTGCGTATTGTGTAGCATGTGTGTGGAGTACCACGTGCAGTGCTAAAGCTTAGTTTTCTACTCTGAGGATATC
Organism: Ceratopteris richardii; assembly: GCA_020310875.1. Classification (NCBI taxonomy): domain Eukaryota; kingdom Viridiplantae; phylum Streptophyta; class Polypodiopsida; order Polypodiales; family Pteridaceae; genus Ceratopteris; species Ceratopteris richardii. The sequence continues at coordinate 75,775,156 of CM035433.1, forward strand.
CTCGTGGAGCTCTCGTTAAGGAGAGCACATTGTGGTGCATTATCATCAAAATACTTCACTGGTATCAGAGCATTTGGATGCAAAATTTTTCTTTCTTTTGTGCAAGCAAAGCAAGCACCCACCCACCCACCCAAGGCTTACAACCAAGGTGGCGACCAAGGCATATAACTTGTCATACCTTGCCATCCGAGTCACCAAATTCACCATTGGTGCCGTTGGTTGTGCACAAGGGAGGACCTCAATGATCAAGGAAGATAGAGGTTCACATTACTTCTTGGGAGGTCACCCATCTTAGTACTATTCCCCATGGAGCTCGCTTAATCGATAATCTCTTGCCACTAAGCTACACTCTTGTGGTGTTTGAAGAAGGGGAAAGACTAAGGTTAACATTACCTTGAGCATGTTTTGGGCCCTCAAAGCTTCATTCTTTTCTTTCAAAACTTATTTTTTGAAGTATTTTTGGGGTGATTCTTGGAACCATTTTGGAGTACTTTTGTACATAGTTCTCTTTACATAGGTTCAGGAACCTCAAGAAGAGTGATCTTTGTACTTCTTTGACAATGAATGTTCACCTTTTGGGGCTATGTCTTCAACCACACTAGTAAATCTATAGGTTTCTTGAAAGGTTTTAGTTGTGGTCGGAGTAGCCACCGCAATTCTATGCAAGTTTTTGAGTCTAAAGAACATAGTGGATAGACACTTGAAGGTGTTGTTAGCTAGTGATTGGGTAGTGAATTCAACTTTTTTGTACCATTTGACTGCATATATTGACCACATAATAGTGTATGCTTCTATGGATATCGCTTATGTATGCCCATGTGGTCATTGATATAGCAGTTATGCTTTTTGCATAAAGCCTTTTATGTTTGATAAAGAGGGTTGTTGTGAGGTTTTCTTTAACTCAAAGACACCCAGACATTGGGGTCTCTTTGCTAATGGAGGTGGAAGACTTACCCAGTGTCACCATAGGAGATGTATGATAGTTGTTCATAGGTTCTCGATAAGCCTCATTGGCTTCTTTTGGGTAATTAATTATATGCAATGGAGTCAGTGTTCACGATCCATGGTAACATGTTAGTACTTGCAGTTTTATGAGATTTTGACACTAGTCATATGCTCATTTTATAGAGGATACTCTGGCAAAATTTTTCTAGATGTTTTGGTTCTTTCAACTATACAGTGGTCGATTTACTTCTTGATACACTTATTGGTGTGAGCACATTATTCTAACATAATCCTTTTGGTTGTTCATTATTGTTCATTAATTCATTTTTTTGGGAAGACTAATGATTTTTTCCCAAGATCTAACACTTGGTCATCCTTCTTTGAGCCTTAGTGGTGTTTGGACTCTTCTAGATCCATTATCATTCTATTCAATTCTCTACCATCATGGCATCAAAGGTCTCAGGCACATCTGGTGGATCAGGGTCTAGTGCCAGTGGTCTGAGGAGGAGCTATAACTTGCAGGACAAAGACCGTTTTGAGATCTGAAAATTTGATGGCATAAACTTTGCTCTATGGAAGAATCAAATTAAAGATGTGCTGATTTAGAATAGCCAATGGAAGCATGTAAATGGAATCTAAACCTATTGACATGGATGAAGATGATTGGGATGAGTTAGATGAAATGGCTAGGTCTACCATTTGATTGCACCTGGCAGATAATGTTTACTTTACAATATTAGACAATGAAAGTGCAGAGGAGCTTCGGAGGAAGTTATGCAATACATATGAAAAAGAGATGGCATCAAATAAAGTGTATCTGATAAGAAAGTTATATGACCTTCGCATGAAGGACAGAGATAGTGTTGCTACTCATCTAAATGATTTTGATGCTATATTCTCCCACTTACAAGCTACGGATATGGATTATGAAATGAAAGTAGTCTATTGTTATGCACCTTGCCATCATCATAGGATAAGTTTTGCATATATATTAGAAATAGTGCACCTGGTGGTAAACTGGTCTATGATGAGATATGTGGAGCACTCTTGAGTGAGGAGATTCACAAAAAATCTATGGTTGGCACTGAGAGTGGAGATGCATATAATGTTTGTGATTCTTAGCAAGGAAAGAATCAGTAATGTGGCAGGAGAAAGAACAAGGAAAAGAATGGTCAACAGAATAAGAGCAGAAGTAAATCAATGAAGAGGGATATCGAATGCCATTATTTTGATAAGAAAGGACACATGAAGAAAGACTTTTATGCATTAAAGAATGCTAAAGGTAAAGGACAAAATGTTGATAGGCATGTTAAACAGCTACCTGCACCATCTACTTGTTGGAATATGCAAGTCCAAACCATCTCTTCAAGGTATTATTATAGGTTGAACTCTTTATTAAAGTTCATTTGATTTATTATGTTTTCCACATCAGCCATAGTTGTGAATAAAGCATATTTGCCAAGTTGGAAAAGTGTTCCTATAATTTAGGAAAAATTTCAGGACAGCAGCACACCTTTTCTGAAGGTAGTTTTGCACGGATCATATCTCGCTAAGCATGCATCCTTTTTTGTTGATCTAAAAGTTGAAATGTTCTCCATAATATCAAGTATCAGGACACCAAAAATCTCCCACAAAATCGTCTCCAAATTCAAGTTATGCTGGCAGCAAGTTGGTAGGTAGAGAATTGGCAGATTGTTGAAAACGGTCAGTAGGCCAACTTTGGAAGCTTGTATCTTGAGCTACGTGCATCATCTCAAAATGATTTCTTCAGCAAAGTTGTTCCCCATATCATTTAGACTCTCCATCTAAAATAGTTTCACCAAAATCCCACGCATTAGAGAATTATGCCTATTTAAACAGAAGCTTTTGAGCATTTTTAGAAGACAGACAGAGGGCTGGAGTTGAGAGACAATCGACTCATTTCTTGTAGTTGTGGAGTGCATCCTAGGGACTGAAGTGGAGTGCACACACTCTTGACCATTATACATTGGCTTCATTTGTATCATTGTTATTAGCTTTGTTCTTTTCAAGTATTTTGAGCTTGAATTAGCTTCTACTACTGAACTTTGTATTCTTGTTGGTTTAAGGATTGCTCACTTATTTGTCTCTCATATCTCATCTCATATATTCTTTGAGAGTGTGTTTGAGCTAAGCTCCTCATGTTTTCACATGGTATCAGAGCAGCTAGGTTAGAAGTGCCTAGCGTGAGCATCTTTGAGTAAAGGGAAGAGTCTCGATTCAACTTCTTGCAGCTGAAGGTGGCACCAAGTCTCCATAACCTACACTTAGAAGGAGTTCAGAAGCTCAATGGCAACAACTATGCTACATGGAAGGTAAAAATGGAGTCCTTACTTTTCTTTCAAAATTGTTGGGATTTAATTTCAATGGACAGACTGACTGGAAGTGAAGAAGAATTGTCCAAATGGGATAAGAAGGCCATGTTTGCAGTTCATATGATAAGGTTGAGTGTCAAAGATGACATTCTCAGCCATCTCCTTGATGTGAAGACTCCTAAGAAGGCATGGGAGACATTGAAGAATATCTATGAGTCCAAGAGCACCTCAAGGCAAGTGGCATTGAGGGCTGAACTTACCAATTGTACGAGGAAGCAAGGAGAGGATGCTTCAAGCTTCATCAAGAGAGTCAAGGATCTACATCAACAACTAGTGGTTGTTGGAGATAAGATGTCTGACAACGAGCTCTCTACAATCATCATCCATGGATTGCGAGATGGATATGAAGGCTTAGTTCAAGGCCTCATCATCTTGAGGGAGAAGCCATTTCTTGAGGAGATGGAACAAATTTTCAGAGATGAAGATCAAAGGCAGGCTGCAATGAAGTCAATACATGATGGAGGAAAGGCATCAACATCCAATGACAAAGCACTCTTCTCATAAAGGGGAAGAGGAAGTCCTCAAGAGGTAGAGGAAGAGGAGAAGGTAGAGGTAGATATTACTCTATCCAATGTTACAATTGCTCTAGGTATGGCCATTTTGCTAAAGATTAAAGGAGTAATCAAGATAATGGGAGAGGAAGATCAGCCCACTACATGGATGGAGAAGGTGGAAATGAGTCCACTCATTTTGAAGAAGATTCTTCACTTGTATCATTAGAAGATATAGTAGCCCATACACATGATCCCAAAGAGGAACCATGGTGGATCGATAGCAGAGCAAGTTCTCATATGACTTCTCATGCTCAATAATTTTCTAATATTGATGATTCTCGTAATGGTACTATCTTTACAGCAGATAATACTCCAAATTCTATTGCAGGGAAAGGTGACATACCCATTCGATTGGGAATGGGAGAGAAAAAGACATTCGGAAATATTCTCTTGGTACCATCGCTTACCAAGAATCTAGTTTCAGTTGGAGCTATGACTGAGACGGGACTCGAAATAGAGTTTGAAGGCCAGCAATGCCTCATTAAAGATCCAAAGAATTCCTACAAAGTGGTTGCTAGAGGAAGAAAGCAAGGAAAGCTTTTCAAGTTAGAAGGAGAAGTCTCAGCATTTTCAGCAATGGGAAATGACAAAGCAACCCCCATTATGCCTATCGAGTTATGGCACAAGAGGTGTGGTCACTTGAACTTCAATAGTATGTGTATATTGGAGGAGAAAGGCATGGTCATTGGAATTCCAGCCTTACAAAGGATTGGAAAAGTGTGTGAAGTGTGCTGCCTTGGAAAGCATGCTAGGAGTAAGTTCTCAAAGAGTAGCTCAAGGGCACGTGATATACTTGATGTGGTGCACGCTGATGTATGTGATTCAACCCACACTCCCTCACTTGGAGGGAATATTTATTTTGTTACCTTCACGGATGATTTCTCTAGATATACTTGGGTTTATTTTATGAAGTCCAAGGCTGATGTATTTCAGATTTTCAAACACTTTCATGCTATGGTGGAAAAGATGACAGGACGAAGACTAAAGACTCTACATTCTAACAATGGAGGAGATTTCTTGTCGAAGGATTTCAGCCATTATCTACTTGAGAATGGCATTTGAAGGCAACTTACTTGCAGCTACACTCCACAACAGAATGGAGTGGCAGAGAGGAAGAATAGGACATTATTTGAAGCAACAAGATGCATGCTCAAAGACAAAGGTCTGAGCAACATCTTTTGGGTTGTAGCAATCAACACTTCATGCTATTTGATGAATAGGTCTCCTACCGAAGTCTTGAAGGGCATTACCCCCTATGAAGCTCTTCACAACATCAAGCCTAAGGTACATCATTTAAGAGTTTTTAGTTGCCTCGAATTTTCTCACATTCCAGATGAAAAGCGGAAGAAGTAGGATGACAAGTCAATTGAATGCATCTTTGTTGGATATAGTGATGTAAGCAAAGCTTACAAACTATATGATCCATGTAAGAAGGAGACATTCCTATAAAGGGATGTGATTTTTTATGAGAATGCAAGCTTCAATTCAGCATCAATTTCAGATTTGGATAAAAGCTCTTCAACAACAGTTAAAGTTGAAGTTCCCTCTTCTACACATGAGGAAACCATTGAAGAATTAGAGGAAGTAGACGAAGAGCACCGTTCAACTCTTAGAAGGTCTTCAAGGATCAGAACACAACCTCAAAGACTTACATATCAATGAGGTAATTCCTCAAGTTTTGAGCAAAGTAATGTTGCTTTGCTTAGCTCTATTTTACAACATGACGAACCGTCAACATACAAGGCTGCTAGTACTCAAAAAGAATGGCAAGAAGCTATGGACAAAGAGATGGCTGCTCTTCATCAAAATGGGACATGGGAGTTATGTCCATTACCTCCCAACAAGAAAGCAATCAGATGCAAATGGATCTAAAAGCTGAAATTCAACAAGGAAGGGAAGATAGATAGACACAAAGCAAGGTTAGTAGCTAAAGGATATTCTCAACAATATGGATTGGATTATGATGAAACATATGCTCTAGTAGCAAAGATGAGTTCCGTTAGGTTATTACTTTCCCTTGCCTCCATATTCAAGTGGAAGGTGAAGCAAATGGATGTCAACAATGCCTTCCTCAATGGCATACTTGAGGAAGAAGTCTACATGCAACAACCAAAAGGATACATTGTCAAAGGTAAAGAGCACATGGTATGCAAACTTCTCAAAAGTTTGTATGGTTTGAAGCAAGCTCCCCGAGCTTGGTATGCAAGGATTTATGAGCATCTTTGCTCTCAAGGCTTTCAAAGAAGCAATGTTGATCATAGTTTGTATTATAAAGTCAAGGGAAAAGATATTTCAAAGAAGCAATGAAGCAATGATTGAAGATGTTCAAAGAAAACTCTCTAAAGAGTTTGAAATGAAGGATCTTGGTGACTTACACTACATTCTTGGCATCGAAGTCTCTCGACTAGAGAAGGGAGATATATTTATCTCTCAACAAAAGTACCTTTTTTCCATTCTTGATAGGTTTGAGATGTCTCACTCTAAGCCGGTCTCTACACCTATGGAGTCAACTCTCAAACTCACGAAGGACGAGAATGGTGTTCCATATGATGAAACACTATATATACAACTCATAGGATCTCTCCTCTATTTGACCATCATAAGACCTGCTATTTGTTTTGTAGTGAACTCTCTCTCCCAATATCTACAAGCTCCCAAAGTATCTCATTGGAATACAGCCAAGAGGATATTTGAAAGGTACTTCTTCACTTGGAATTCTCTATGGAGGAGATACATTGAATCTTCATGGATTTAGTGATTCAGATTATGCCGCAAACTTGGTTGATAGAAAGAGCATAAGTGGAAATGCCTTCTTCCTAGGCAATGGAGCTATTTCATGGAGTTCCAAAAAGCAAAGTACAATCAGCTTATCGTCTATAGAAGCTATTTGGCTGAGAAGATACTTGGATGAGATTGGTTTTGGTGAAAACCAACCTACCACCATTCATTGTGATAATGTCTCAGCTGAATCTTTGCCAAAGAATCCAGTCATGCATCAACGAACCAAGCACATTGAAGTGAGGGAGCACTTCATCAGAGAGAAGATACAAAGTGGTGATATCATCTTACACCATTGCAACACAAAGGAAAATGTGGTTGACCTCTTCACTAAAGCTCTCGGCAAGGAGTTGTTCATCAAGCATAGATCATCACTTGGCATGATGGAGCTCCCCTTAAGGGAAGGAAGTCATGAGTAAGGGAAGGCTCATCACGCATCTTCAACAAATAAGAGAAGTCTCATATTCATATGCCTTCAGCAAGCATTTTATTTCAGGTTCTTATTATTTTGATGATGTTGAACTTGAGGGAAGGTGTTGGAATATGCAAGTCCACACCATCTCTTCAAAGTATTATTATAGGTTGAACTCTTTATTAAAGTTCATTTGATTTATTATGTTTTCCACATCAGCCATAGTCGTGAATAAAGCATATTTGCCAAGTTGGAAAAGTGTTCCTATAATTTAGGAAAAATTTTAGGATAGTAGCACACCTTTTCTGAAGGTAATTTTGCATGGATCATATCTTGCTAGTCGTGCGTCCTTTTTGGCTGCAAGTTGGTAGGTAGAGAATTGGCAGACTGCTGAAAATGGCTAGTAGGCCAACTTTGGAAGCTTGTATCTTGAGCTACGTGCATCATCTCAAAATGGTTTCTTCAACAAAGTTGTTCACATATCATGGAAAATCTCCATCTAAAATAGTTTCACCAAACTCCCACGCATTAGAGAGTTATGCCTATTTAAACAGAAGCTTCTAAGCATTTTTAGAAGACAGACAGAGGGCTGGAGTTGAGAGAAAATCGACTCATTTCTTGTAGTTGTGGAGTGCATCCTAGGGACTGAAGTGGAGTGGTGTATACCACACACTTTTGACCATTATACATTGGCTTCATTTGTATCATTGAGCTCATTTGATAGTGTTATTAGTTTTGTTCTTTTCAAGTAGTTTGAGCTTGAGTTAGCTTCTACTACTGAACTTTGTATTCTTGTTGGTTTAAGGATTGCTCACTTATTCGTCTCTCATATCTCATCTCATATATTCTTTGAGAGTGTGTTTAAGCTCATCTCCTCATTTTTTCACACTACTTTGACTGTGAAGATTGAAGAAATTAATGCTATTTCTGATGATGCTAATGTGTTGACACTTGATAGCATTGTGCCTGTAAGAAAAACAAAATGATGAATTATGAAATAAGATTGAGTGGTGGGCTATTGGTGTGACTCTAATGCCATGTAGAGGTTACCACAACACACATATAAGATCAAGGTTAGAAAGAAAGAGAGATATTACTACTTATGGGAATAACACAAGAGATTTGGTTATAATGGAAAGTGGACTCAAGATGAATAGAAGATGAACTCAACTCAATTCAACTAAAACTCATAACTCTAATACAATGGAACTCAAACACTAAACAATATATAGATGGTTCTATCCACCCATGCACTCCCTATATGGAGCTTAGATGGTGATCTAGATAGAAGCTAGGTGAAGGGCTATAGGCCAACACAATGGGTACTAAGATGGACACCCTAATGGTTGCAAACACACAAACTATGATCCTACATGGGAAGGGGACCATCCTTATAAGGTCCTCCAAGACTAAGTCGGACTACCCATGTTCTAGGGTCGTGGTAGCTTTATCCATGCCAAAAATAATCTCCACCATTGATCTATGAGGTGAATCCAATGGTAGAAAGGTAGGATCAACAACCATTTGTTTGTAGCCCTTGATCTTGCTTAATCCACACTTAGGATCAAGTCAAGATCCAATGGCCCACATCAAATAGACCCTTCCCCAAGTTAAGAAAGCTAATTTTGTTTCTAGCTCTTGATTTAGGTTGATCCTCACATCGGATCAATCCCAAATCTAATGGCTTAGAAGTAACCTTCCTAATTATCCATCTAGAGTCTACACTAGACCTCATCTAACCTCAAAGTCAGGAACCTACCAATGTCCAACACTCTCACATGGCTTCTCCTCATAATGGGGGCCTTACAAAATAGACTGTTATGAACAATGGTGGTGCTACATAAGGGTGAGGCATTGAGCATATCTAACACCCCCCCTCAATGTCCACCCAATGGTGAACTACCTTCTTGGCCTGATGCCAAGTCTTCCATGAGGGTGGAGCATTGACCATGTCTAACACCCCCCCTCAATGTCCACCCAAAGGTAAACTATCTCCTTGGCCCAATGCCAAGTCTTTGAAGATGTATCTTAAGTAGATCCTTTGTAAGTACTTTGGTGAGGGTACCTGCTGCATTCTTCTTGATTGAATAGCATGCTATTTCCACCATCCTTCTCAAGTGTACTTGCTTGCCAACTCTTGAATGTCCTTCATGAGGTCTACTCCCAAGCCTTCTCAAAAGTTTGACTAGAAACTTGATATCTTTTATGGTACTCCATAAGTAGATAAGACTACCAAAGACCTTCATGTAGCTCCCAATGTCTATCTGCATGTACAATGATCTTAGGGCTTGTTTCATCAAATAGAATGCCTTCTTCAATTTGTATAATGTGCTCTTTGAATGTGGAGCCTCAAACCTTGGTGGCTGAGACATATGTACCTCCTCCTTGAGGTCAACATTCAAACGTTTCGATTTGACATGTAACATGAAAACTTCCCACTTCAGCAGAGCTCCTACCATTAGTATGCTGCAAATAGTGATCATTAGAGCAAAAGAATAACAAAAACCCTTCAGGAGTGAAATTCCTTGTGCTATCAATGTGTCCTGATAGCATTCCAAGATCCCTTGTATCATGTGCTTCTCCTGCCAGATCCACTTGGTGCTAATGACCTCCCATGCTTCAAAATTCATTAAGTTGTGAAAATTGGCTTGCATAATCTCCTTCCATGCCGAATCTACAAGTGCTTCATCTTCAATTATTGGCTTCATTACTTGCTTCATAATCACAACCATCATGGCTATACTAACTATGCAAGTAGAAGCCCACTTGTGCTCCTCTATTCTTTGTGATCTGCTTGGTCCTTTTTCCTTCTCTTCAATAGATGTTGGCATAGGATTACTCTGACCATAGAGTTTCTTCTTCACCCATTGCAGTGACAACCAATCTGTTTGGGTGATTTTAGCTTGGTAGACTCTCTTCTCACCATCTAATGATGATGCTTCCTCTTGTTCATAGGTAGGGATGACTCTTGGGCTAGGTACATAGTGAGTTACTCCTTCGCTTGATGATAAAGTGGAAGCTCCTTTCTTTTCCTCCACTACATGTGGATGCTCCATAGACACCACATCGTGACTCCCTTTGATCTTCTTTGCCTCATGGTCATACAATATGAAAGCCTTTTGATTTTCACAATGACCTAAGAAGATGCATCTCTTGCTTTTTGGTTCCAACTTGTTCTTTCTTTGACCTAGGACAAGAGCATAACACACACTCTCAAACATTCTAAAGTGTAAGATTGATGGATTCTTACGAATGTAGACTTCATGATGACTCTTTCTAATTTGATAACATGCCTTCCCTCATAAACATTGTTATCTCAACAATGATGTGACTCTTGCATTCCATCATGCCATCATGCTATGATGTGTGAGGTGTCATTGATTGACACTTTATCCCTTTGCACTTGCAAAAGCCTTCCAACTCCTATGGGTTGAGCTCACCACCACCTCCTATTTCAAGCTTCTTCACACTTTTCCCTGGTTCATTTTCAACAACTTGTGGTTGTTCTTTAATCTTACCAAAAGCTTGAGCCTTATCACGAAGAAAGTACATCCACATCTTCCTGCTATAGTCGTCGATGATCACAATGTAGGAAGATCCTCCCAATGCCTGTATAGACATCTTACCACACAAGTTAGCATATACCAACACTAGAGGAGCCTTTGACCTACTCTTGCTTTCTTATGGGAATGTCTCTTTGTGTGGCTTGCCCATCATACAAGCTCTACAAAGTTCCTTCATTCCATTCACTGTAGGTAAGTGATGAAGAACAATACCTTGCTTTTGCATCTCCTTCCATACGGTCCCTATCACCATGATGGGTTCTTGTTGAGGCAACATAGAACTAGATTGACCTATATCATTGGTAATTTGATGAGATGCACCAATGTCTAGTACCCATGAATCCACAATTGATTCTACTTGTGTTGAGGAACATACCACCTTTGCTTTGGCTCCATGTATTGTCTCCTCCTTCACTTCATCTATCCTCTTGACATGACAATCTGCAATTGCATGTCCCTTTCTTTTGCAATGGAAGCATTGTCCTTGAAACTTCTTCTTACTACTCCTCCTCTTTGCATTCTTACCTTTGGTTGAGGAACCACCTTTACCTGATGCATTGGTGGAGAATATAGCATCTCCCTGACTACTTCTTACTTGGGCTTTAAGCTGCAAATCCTCCTCCATTGGTATTGAATAGAACTCCTCAAATGTCAAAGCTTGAGGTCTCGCCTGAGTGTTGAGAGTAGTTACCCTTCCATCATACTTTGGTGGATAAGTTTGGAGACACCTTTGAGCTAGTCCATTGCTAGTCTTCTCTATCCCTTCACAAGCCATTCCATCACATGGATTCTTGATCTGAGTAATGGATGCCTTCATCTTCTCTCCTTCTGCAAACTTTTCTCCTTCCAATTAATTTTCTAGATTTTGAATGCGTGTTTGGTTTCTTACCTCAAAGTGACTCCTCACCTCACTTGCCTTTGATGTATGCTGAAAAAGAGGTAGAATAGATTCCATACAACTGTTAGCTATATAATATAGTGCATTTGCATTCCTTATCTTCCAAGCTTGCAGAAGCTTTGCATTTGGAAGAATCACCATACTCGGATCCAATGGGTCAAAGGTAGGTTGTGGCTCTTGCTCACTTCCCATCACAATCTCCAAAAGATCATAAAGAAATCAAGGATAACTGTAATCTTGAACTTCCAAAGGAAATAATTCATACCATCTAACTTGCCTTCACTGAAGGTTGGTGGATGAACCCATAGTGTTTGCATTTCCAAATCCATTGCACCAAATCCACTTCCACTCATAGATAGTAACACCTCCATAGTGTTGAAGCCTTTGTGTCCCATGAACTTGAAGCCTTGAATCCTTTTCCTTCCAAGAACTCTAGCATTGAAGCCTTTAGCTCTTGACAACTCTAGCATTGAAGCCTTTGCCTCCCACAAGCTATAGGGTTGAAGCCTTTGCCTCCCAAGAACTCCAATGTTGAAGCCTTGTACAAATTTTGGAGTGAAGAATTTACCTCTCACAAGCTTGAATGTTGAAGCATTCATTCCACAAATGCGAAAGTTGATTCCTTGGCCTCCATGATCTCTTCAATCTTCTATACCTTCCTATGCTTTGATACCATGTAAGAAAAACAAAATGATGAGTTGTGAAATAAGATTGAGTGGTGGGCTAGTGGTGTGACTCTAATGCCATGTAGAGGTTACCACAACACACATATAAGATCAAGGTTAGAGAGAAAGAGAGATATTGCTACTTATGAGAATAACACAAGAGATTTGCTTATAATGGAAAGTGGACTCAAGATGAATAGAAGATGAACTCAACTCAATTCAACTAAAACTAATAACTCTAATACAATGGAACTCAAACACTAAACAATATATAGATGGTTCTATCCACCCATGCACTCCCTATATGGAGCTTAGATGGTGATCTAGATAGAAGCTAGGTGAAGGGCTATAGGCCAACACAATGGGTACTAAGATGGACACCCTAATGGTTCCAAACACACAAACTATGATCCTACATGGGAAGGGGACCATCCTTATAAGGTCATCCAAGACTAAGTCGGCCTACCCATGTTCTAGGGTCGTGGTAGCTTTATCCATGCCCAAAATAATCTCCACCATTGATCTATGAGGTGAATCCAATGGTAGAAAGGTAGGATCAACAACCATTTGTTTGTAGCCCTTGATCTTGCTTAATCCACACTTAGGATCAAGTCAAGATCCAATGGCCCACATCAAATAGACCCTTCCCCAAGTTAAGAAAACTAGTTTTGTTTCTAGCCCTTGATTTAGGTTGATCCTCACATCAGATCAATCCCAAATCCAATGGCTTAGAAGTAACCTTCCTAATTATCCATCTACGGTCTACACTAGACCTCATCTGACCTCAAAGTCAGGAACCTACCAATGTCCAACACTCTCACATGGCTTCTCCTCATAATGGGGGCCTTACAAAATAGAGTGTTATGAACAATGGTGGTGCTACATAAGGGTGAGGCATTGAGCATATCTAACAGTGCCAACTCAGGCTCTTATGGTTGATTACTACACATGGCTGCTAGATGTTGGTGCTTCTTTTGATGTGACACCACACGAAGAATGGTTCTCTAATTATGTAGCAAAGTCTCTTGGTACTGTGAGACTTGGTGACTCTTACCAGTGTGACATTGTTGGGATTGGAGATGTGATCGTGCAGCTCATTGATGGTTCAAAATTTACTATGCATAATGTACACCATGTACCTCAGTTATCACGTAGTTTGATGTCAGTTGGTCAACTTGGTGACCTTGGTTATAAGGTGGTTTTCTATTCTCAATCCTTTTGCATATCAAAGGGCAATATGGTTATTGCAAAAGGAAGCAAATTTGGCTCACTTTATCCTTTATTTGTATCACAAAAAGAACACTTGTTAGCTGTTACTAAATAGCCTATGGCTTGTATTTGGCATTGTCGTTTGGGCCACATATCTCATAGTTGAATGGAAAATCTTTCTCGTTCTATCTACTTACCTGTGTTATCTTTCTTTGATTTTTCATTCTATGATCATTGTCAATTGGAAAGCAAACTAGGAACCTACATAAAATGCACATTGACTCTTCAATTTTGCCTTTAGATCTCGTTCATATAGATGTGTGTGGTCCTATGCTCACAATGTCATTAGGTGGTTCTCTTTACTTTATCACTTTCATAACTGATGCTACTAGAAAAGTCTAGGTATATCCTATCAAATCAAAGGATGAGGTATTCCCTACCTTTAGAAAATGGCTTGCTTCAGTTGAGATCGAAAAAGGAACTTAGCTCAAATATTTATGTTCAGATAATGGGGGTGAGTATACCTCACATGAATTCAGCCTTTTTTGCCAGTCTAGAGGAATTCATAGAGATTTTATAGCTCTTTGTACCCGAGTACAGAATGATGTAGCTAAAAAAATCAATAGAACTATTCAAGATAGAGTAGTTTCTATGTTGCATCATGCAAACTTTCACAAGGCTTTTGGGTACAACTAGTATTGATTGCAATTCACGTGATTAACCTTTCATCAAGTACTACCAAAGGTCTAAAAGTGGCACAAGAGTTATGGATAGGAAGCCATCATATTATGATCATCTTCGAGTATTTGGGTGTGAAGCATATGCTCATATACCCAAGAAACTTAGACAAAAGTTGGATCATAAGTCAAAGAAATGCATTTTTCTTGGATATTGTCGAGAAGGAAAATTTGGATATCCCTTATGGGATCCTGAAAGATGATTAGTGATCAGAAGTAGTGATGTCCTTTTCAACGAGTCTAAGATGCATAAACATTCCATTGAGGAGGTTGAAGTGAGAAGAGTGGTGTTTGAAGATACTAGTCCTCTAGTTAGCATGCATAAAAATGCTTTGCATAGGGATGTTCAAGAGAATGTTCGATCAGATCAGTCTGCAAATGTTCCTGTTCAGCAACCATTGAGATGCTCTGCACATGCCTCACATCCACCTTATAGATATGTTTCAAGTTTGGATTTTGTCATGCTAATAGATGTTCGTGAGTGTTGGAGATAGACGTCTGCGGAAGCACGCGAACAGCACAAGGAAGAAGAAGAAGCTTGGAGCACAAAAACACAATACTGAATGTATTACTAGAGAATGTACAAAGATAAGTAGCCCATTAGGGCAATAGGCGTATATACAAGCCGGGGGAAAAAAACCTCCTAAAGAGGGAAAAAAGTGCCCCGGCGGACCTAGAGTGTTCACACACATCACTACCTAAATATATCAACAAATCCCCCTTGGGAGTGATGCGGTGAACAAGGAGCTGGCACTCATGTATAAGGAAGTGCCAAGCTATGTGGAAATCACTCCACAAAAGGAAGTAAGCCCAAAGCTTTGCAGAAAGCTTCAAACTTCTCCCTAGGCAGAGCCTTCGTGAAAAGGTCTGCAATGTTCTCGTGCGTGGGCACATATGCCAAGCTCATCTCCCCAGCAGAGAACCTCTCCCTGACATAGTGATAATGCACCTCAATGTGCTTAGTGCGAGCATGGAACACAGGGTTCCTCGCAACTGCCAATGCGCTCTGATTGTCAATGAAGATGGTGGTGGCAGAAGACTGGCCAACACCCAAATCAGCCATAAGGTGTCTGAGCCACACACACTCAACAGTCGCTATGAAAGCTGCCCTATACTCAGCCTCACAACTCGAATTGGCCACAGTAGGCTGCTTCTTGCTCAACCAAGATATACATGAGCTACCAAGCATGAAGCAAAAACCACTGGTGGACACACGAGTGTCATAGCAACCAGCCCAATCTGAGTCAGAAAAAGCATGCAAATCTGGCAGTAGTGATCCCCTCTTGGGATAAAACAACCCAAGTAGCCGAGTACCACTCAAGTAGCGAAAGATGCGCTTAACCGCTTTCCAATGCGTGACTCCTGGGCAATGCATAAACCTGCTCATCTGTGAGACAGCAAACTGAATATCTAGCCGAGTAATGCATAAGTAAATCAAGCATCCAACAGCCTGCTGATAGAGAACAGCATCAAATGCATCTCCAACATCATGAAGACTCAATCGTAAACCTGTCTCCATAGGAGTGGCAATAGCCTTATAGTCTTCAAGGCCAAAACGCTGCAATAATGTGTCAATATATTTCATTTGACACAAAGCCATTCCACCATCAACGTGCATAAACTGAATGCCCAAATAGTGATGCAAATGCCCCAAATCAAACATCTCAAATGAGGCATGCAAATCAGCCTTAAAATCAGCAATATGTGTCTCAATAGGACCAGTGAGCAGCATGTCATCAACATAGACAACAATGATCATTAGCACATCATTAGCACGTTTAACATATAAGGTGCTTTCAGTTGGACTGTTCTCAAAACCATGTGCAATCAGATAGGCATGTATCTTCTCATACCAAGCACGTGGTGCTTGCTTTAAACCATATAATGCCTTCTTTAACCTGCAAACCTGGTTTTCATGCCCTTTCTGCACAAAGCCACGGGGCTGAAAAACATACACTTCTTCATGCAAGTCACCATTCAAAAATGCTGTTTTAATGTCCAACTGATGTACATTCCAACCACGATGGGCTGCAAGTGCACAAATGCTCCGAACAGTAGTCATACGGCATGTAGGTGCAAAGGTCTCATCAAAATCAATGCCTCTTTCCTGTGCATAACCCTTTGCAACAAGCCTAGCCTTATACCTGTCAACTGTACCATCAAGTTTACGCTTCAGCTTGTATACCCACTTAGTGCCAATGGCCTTCTTGCGAGGAGGCAAGTCACATAAAGACCATGTACCATTCTTCATTATAGCATCATATTCAGATTGCATAGCAGCCATCCAATTTTTTGAATTTTGTGCTTCATCAAAAGAAACAGGCTCATTCTCATCACAGAGACTAGATGCAGCCATAGCATAGCAATCTGATGCAAAGGAGGCACTATGAGAGCCTTAACAAGTACGATTTGACAAAGGTGCATCTAATTTGCTGTCACGCAAAGTCTGCACCAGCCATTTTGGAATAGTTTTTACCTGCTCAATATCAGCTCTCTCATCAACAAGTGCATCATGTAAATCTACATCAAAAATAGAATGATCTGCATCATCATATGAAACCTGCAAAGGCTGAGAAGTTGCCTCATTAGGACCAGCACTAGCCTGTCCACCTGTAAAAAGAGGCATCAAAGTATCATACATGTCTTTGGAGCTAACAGATGTCTCCTTAGTACATGAAAGCAATGGCTGAATAGCATCTTCCACAAAGACAACATCACGGCTAACTAGAATGCGTTTAGTCTGTGGATGAAACAGACGATAGCCTTTACTTTCAGAACTGTACCCAACAAAAATACATTTTACTGCCTTATCATCCAATTTTCTGCGATGTTGTTCAGGCACTAATGCATATGCCAAACAACCAAAAACACGCAGATGAGCAACAGATGGACTGCGGTCATGCCAAGCCTCATATGGAGTGATAGACTGCAACGCTTTAGTGGGACACCTGTTCAGTACATATGCTGCACACATGACAGCCTCAAGCCAGAAACTATGTGGTAAAGCCTGACTTTTGACCATGCACCTCGCCATCTCCATGAGTGACTTGTTCTTTCGTTCAGCAACTCCATTCTGTTGAGGTGTATACGGCACTATTCACTGGTGTTTTATCCCACATTCAGCCAGAAATGCATTAAAATCTGAAGACATATATTCCCCCCCTCGATCAGAACGGAGGGTGCCCATTTTACATGCTAACAGATTTTCAGCCAAAACCAAAAATTGTTTGAAGCACATGAACACTTCGGACTTTGCTTTGAGTGGATATACCCATGCATGCCTGGAAAAATCATCAATGAAAGTCACGAAGTAAAGGTAATTTCCAAAAGAGGGTGTCTGCATAGGACCACAGACATCACTATGTACAAGCTGCAATTTCTGCGTAGCCCGAACTGAACCATCTTTTGGAAAGGAAGAACGCTGCATTTTGCCCAAAATACAGCCTTCACAAACATGTTTTCCAGGTGCCTCAAGTTTGGGCAAAGAGGACACCATTTCAGATTTCTGCAGGCGTAACAAACTAGCAAAATTCAGATGACGAAAGCATGCATGCCAAAGCTTTGCATCTGACATAGCCTGAGAATCATGAACTGCACATGCCGAATCATTCACAGATCTTTCATAGTCTATGAGCTTATACAGCCCACGACATAAAATGCCAGAAGCAATAATCACATCGCCATTTGAGAGATCATGGACTGTACACCTGTCATCAACGAATTTCACAAATAACAGGTTCTTTTTTATCCCTGGCACAAATAAAGCATCTGACAAAGTGAAAGAACTACCTTCAGCAGTAGTCAGAATGATCTTACCAACTCCCATAACAGGATAAGAGGATTTATTGGCGCATGTGACAGTATTCCCTGTAGGGGCAGGCTCGAGTGAAGAGAAGAAACTGCGCTGCGAGGTAATATGTTTGGTCGCCCCACTGTCAAAGTACCAAACATCTGAGTCTACTGCAGACATGCACTGATCATGAGAAGATGGGTCAAAACTGCAGACAGTAGTAAATGCCCATTCTTCTTCCTGCACAAGATTTGCAGACTCTGTTTTTGGTGTAGAGGCCTTTGCAACAACCATTCCAGCCTCTTTCTTCTTTTCCTCTTTAGCAGCCAGTTTTGGACAGTTCTTTATAATATGATCATTTCCTTTACAGTACTTGCAGAATAACTTCTGCTTTTCTGATTTCTTCTCATCTTTATCCTGGTTCTTCGATTGTGCAACATTTGTAGATTTCTGCTTACTAGTAGAAGAGCTCCATTTTCCTTTGCCCTTCTGACTAGCCAGGAAAGCTTGATCTACAACACGCATAATGGACCTGTTCTGCCTGGACTGATCTTCCTGCAATAGAACAGAGACTAATTCCTCAAATGACAAGGCATTCGGATTGCCTTTCATCATCAACCGAAGAGTAGAGGCAAAACTCTGATATGAATCAGGAAGACCATTCAGAACGGTCTGCACAAGTGAGCTATCTGGTAAACCTCATCAGTAGAATCAATTGTTCCTTCAGGTCTTTGATCTTTGTAAGAAAAATGTCCATAGAATCACCTTCATTCATGTGCTCACTCTCCAACTGTTTTCGGAGGTAAGCAACACGAGCCTCATTCCTAGCCTGGTACAAAGTGGTAAGTGTATCCCAAGCATCCTTTGCTGTTTTGCAAGAGTGAATGTGAGGAATAATGGCACGTTTGACAGACAAAGCTATCAATGCATGTGCCTGGGCATCTCTGCCATCCCAACGAATCTGTTTTGTAGTAGGTGCAACAGAAACAGCAGCACGAATAGGAATCTGCGGAATATCATCTTCGACACCATCTTCATCAGCTCCAACACCTGTATTTGCAGTACCTGTCTTTACAGGTGTAACAGGACGTCTTTCAACACCCTGCACAATGTTCCACAATCCTTTTGCAACCAGTACATGTCGCATCATATAAGCCCATAATGGGTAGTTGGTACCATCCAACTTATCCTCAACAGCCAACATACGGAATACATCACTGCTTTCAGCCATGGCCGGTGACTAAAATACCTTGATGCAAAAAATTGACTGTATCTCAAAAAGTTGAACAGAACTGCCCAGACGAGTTCTGCTAGACCTGTAGCAGACTTCGAGACGCTTAAATTGGCGAACAGAAACTGGTATATACCTTTGGCACAAAAGGACGAAATAGCCTACACAAGCACTGCGATAGTGCGTTTGGAGGCCGAAACGAGCTCAGATCGCGATTTCGGCACCACAAAGCGAAGTTGTTTTGATCTCGGAAACACCCTGAGTATGCTCACCAAATTTCATACGAATCTGAGACTGCAAACGGAGGAGTGTCGACGGCGCCCTAGAAGAAGCGACGACCTGCTCTGATACCAATTGTTGGAGATAGACGTCTGCGGAAGCACGCGAACAGCACAAGGAAGAAAAAGAAGCTTGGAGCACAAAAACACAATACTAAATGTATTACTAGAGAATGTACAAAGATAAGTAGCCCATTAGGGCAATAGGCGTATACACAAGCCGGGGAAAAAAACCTCCTAAAGAGGGAAAAAAGTGCCCCGGAGGTCCTAGAGTCTTCACACACATCACTACCTAAATATATCAACAGTGAGCCTTCTTGCTACAAAGAGGCCATGTAGACAAAGGATCATGTCAAGTGGGAGCATGCCATCAAGAGTGAGTTGGATTCTATTCACAAGAATGGTACTTGGGATTTAGTACCTTTACCAAAGGGAAGGAAAGGTTTACCATGTAAATCGGTATATAAGCTGAAATTCACATCAGATATTGCTTCTCCAAAGTATAAAGCACGACTTGTTGCAAAGGGTTTTAACCAAAAACATGGTGTTGATTTCAAGGAAATCTTCTCTCGAAGGGTCAAGATGGCTACCCTTTGAATGTTTCTTGGATTTGTTGCAATGGAGGACTTAGAGCTAGATGTGAAAACTGCTTTCTTGCATGGAGATTTTACATATGATATCTATATGGAACAACCAGACGGTTATGTAGTTCTTGGCAAAGAAAGTCTAGTTTGCAAGGTGAAGAAGAGATTATATGGACTTAAATAGCCCCCTAGACCATGGTACCAAAAGTTTGGTGCTTTTATGAAGTCTCAAGGCTATTATCGAAGCAATGAGGATCATTGTCTCTACACAAAGAGATGCTCAGATGGCAGCTTGATATGCTTGATACTTTATGTCGATGATATGTCGATCACTAGGAAGTCCTCTTATGACTTGTCAATTCTAAAAAAGAATTTGATTCAAACATTTGATATGAAGGATTTGGGGGATGCCAAACATATTCTTGGTATGTGTATTACTTGTGATAGGATTAAAAGATGCATATACTTGTCTCAAAGTGAGTACATATCCAAATTACTTCACAGGTTCAATATGCAGGGTGGAAAGGCATTGAGTACACATTTACCCATATATGTGAAATTGAGAAAGGATGATTGCCCCAAATTAGATGAGAAAAAGGAATTCATGAACAAAATTCCTTATCAGTCTCTTGTTGGTAGTCTCATGTATGCTATGGTAGCTATGAGACCAAACATTGCATTTGTAGTGGGAGTTATGAGCAGATATATCTACAATCCTAGCAAGAAGCATTGGGAAGCAATCAAGATGATTTTTAGATATCTAAGTGGCACTAAAGACAAGTGTCTGTGCTTGGCTAGAGGGAAAGCATCCATTATTGGTTACACAGATTCTGATTATGCTGGTTATGTAGACAATTGTTAGTCTACATTTTCCATCTTGCTAGAGGTGCTATCTCTTGGACATATCATCTTTAAATGTACAATTGTTTCCACCACAGAAGCAGAGTATGTTGCAACAAGTGAGGCACGTAAGGAAAAATTGTAGCTTTCTCATCTTGCTTGTGATATGGGTTTACCTTGACATGTACCTTGTTCGCTCAATGATAGTCAAAGTGCCATTTCATTGGCTAAGAGTCCAGTCTATCATGCAAAGACCAAGCACATTGAAGTGCAGTATCACTTTGTTAGAGAATGCTTAACCATTGAGCACATTATTCTTGAGAAGGTTCATACTTGGTAGATGCTTTGACTAAAGCTCTACCACAAGATAGCTTTTGACACTATTGTCACTTGATGGGAGTTACTTGATTTATGATATTACATAGCCACTTGTATAATGTGTAACATGCCATCAGGTGGGAGGTATAGCTTGTATACTTACACTCAGGTATTCTTTATCATTCTTTATTTTTCTCTCATAGTCGCTTTAGCCATATTAGCCTTTAGTGACAGATTGTTATCATTAGTGTCCATGTGAAAGGCCAAATGGCCACTAGACACTTGTGTATATGTTCTTTAATAAAACATATAGTGGCCTGGTCAGCCACATACTCTAAGTTTGACTGCATTTGTAACACCTAAGAAGTTTGTGTATGTACTCCCATTATACTGTGTTTTTTTATGTATTCTATAGCCTCTCTGTAGAGTACCATGTGCGACGCCTAGAGCTCGATTTTCTACTCTGAGGATACCTTCATGGAGATCTCATTAAGGAGAGTGCACTGTGGTGCATTGCCATCGAACTACTTCATTGGAAACAAAGAAATTAGTTGACCTTTAAATTCAAAATTAAATGTATGCATATGATAGTCAATACATGGGTTATAATGATGACAAAAAGTAAATATAACATCGTAGGAATATAAAAGAGCAATAAAAAATGTTCATGCATCTACATATGAACCTATACAAATCTTAACGTCATGCAGTTCACTTGTTACATTATATCAGCTTCCTAGAAATGCAACCTTCACTTTATACAAGGAAGGAAATGACTCTATTTTGAGTTCTTGTACTAACGTATGTGAGATAAAATCATGAGAACTACCATCTTCATGTAGGAAATTAACAATTTTATTATTAATAGTACCATTCATGCAAAGCAAGTAATGAATAGGACTTTTGTTGCCCAAGGTACTCAAACCTTTCTCCAATGCTTTATCTATCCAATCAGGAGGAACTTCTTCATGGATTGCCTCCATGTTGTGCATTTGGGCTACAAGAGGTTTCATATGGAGAGGTCACAATATGCACTTTGCTTTAGTATCTCCAAGTTTACCACAATTCCAAATTTGATCATTACTTTTAATGATAAATTCTTTGAAGTTCTTAAGGCCTTTAAACTTCATGAGGTTAACCCATCATTGTGTGTAGTGTTGGGGGATTCTTGGACAAGAAGGAGTTTGAGGGTTTGTAGGAGAAAAGGAAAAGACAAGAAGAGAAAATACACCCTGGAAGCCTCTGTCGATTGATTACAATAAGACAAATACAATGTTGAAGCACAATACAAGCCAATACTTCTATGCAAAATCCCACAGAGTGCTCAATTACAAAATACCAAATACCCAAAGTCTTCTTGCTGCCGACCTCCTCTGCACCAGACCTCCACCTGCTTCAAGCTTACCCTTGTGCACACCTTGCACCAAGCTTCCACTAAGGGGGAGGAATGAATACCTTCTGTCGGCACGTGCACACTGCAATGAGACCTTGAGATCCTTGGGGGACTAGCTTAGCACTCTCTGCACAAATCCTTAGTCACTCTCCATGCACCTTGCACTCTTCCTTCTCTGTGTCGCACACTGGTGACTCTTGCACTTCTCTCTCTTGCTCCACTTAGACTATGCTTATTCTTGCTTACACTAAGATTGTCCAAGAATAGTCCTTGCCTTGATTTGAGTGTGTCAATCACGTACGCTCTTAACTGCAAGAGTATCTTGGTGCTCACTTTGATGTCCCAAGATTGTCTTCACAAGTGGAAGCCAACAACTCCCTGTTTTGTCCTGTAGGACTTTAGACTAAAACCAAAAATTTTAATTGGGGGGCCATACTTTCCCTTTTGCGTACGCTGCCGCTTCACATACCTTCACATTTTCCTTTTAAGTCTTCACTTTTGCACATAAGAGAGGGTTCACCTGAACCTTCCAAAATACTTTAAAAACACTTTGAACCTTAGGGAAATTAGAGAAAATACATCTGCAACCTGCAACCCACTTTCTCCAATTTACACTTTGTGGACAATTAATTGTGCACTACCTGTGCACTTTGACACCTGCACTTTAGCACTTTGACTTTGCACTAGTTGACTTTGACCTTGACCTTGTTGACTTTGACCGTTGACTTTGACTATAGTTGATTTTGACTGTGGTTGACTTTGACCACTATGACTTTTATGGGCTCAATAGTTGCCCACCACCTAATGTGCTCTCCGTCCCGGAGAGCTATAGCCAAAACTCGTAGTATAGAGGACACCATGAGTATGCAGCTGCAAAACTTCAAAAAGTCATGAGCAGCTACTAAGTCCACCAGAAACAAGAGAGAAGAAGCACCAGAGAAGAACCAATAAGAGGGATTGTGCCATGGAAAAGCAAAGGAGGGCAATGGGAGTGTAGAAAGGAGGTGGAGGGGAGGATTAAGGGGCGGAGATGAATAGGGTAGGGAGGGGTAAGGATGTGGTCAGGCAGATTGGTAAAGGGAGGGATTGGGAGTAGGAATCAGGGGTCTAGCGGGGGTTAAAATGATCAAAAAGTAGAGCTACAGAGGGTAAATAGGGGAAATATAAAAACCTAATGTAAGATAAGGTGAGAATATACCATGTGGACAATGTGGTGAAATAAAAACATGTGATAAATGTGCTCAAAACATGTGGGTTTTGACCAAAAGTCAGAAAAAAAGTTGGAATTTGGAAAAATAAAGCCAAAAACTAAGTCCAGAGGTGCCAAAAAACATGAGAATGACTCCGTTTTCGTAAAAAACGGCCAATCGAGGCACGATCCAAAGCCAAAAGCTTTGAGCCATAAAAAATAAAAAAAATAATAGAAAATTATATGTTTTCTAAAATAAAAACAAATTATCCTCGTTTTTTTTTATTGTCCCTTTCTCGAACGCCCAGACAGAAATAAAAAATAAAAAGAAAATAAAATAAATAAAAAATAAAATAAAAAATAATATAATAAATAAAAGAAAATAAAAAAATAATTTTGGGGGGGGTGGGGGGGGCGAGGGGGCCGGGGGGGGGTGGCAGGGGGGGAGGCGGGGGGGGAGGGGGCGGGAAGAGACAGAGAGAGAGAGAGAGAGAGAGAGAGAGAGAGAGAGAGGGGGGGGGTTTTTTGTTTGTTTGGAAAATTATCCAAAATAGAGAATATTGGAGAAAAAATCCAGAAAAAATCCAAAAAATTGCCAAAAAATTGCCAAAAAAATCTGAAAAATTTCTCATAAAATTTTCTACAGGGCTATGCCCAATTTCCGTACTCAAAGCCACAAAGAGCTTCCTTTATTCCTCCTACTTGGCCAGAAAATGACATCGGAAAAGGATAAAAAATGCTAAAAAAATGCTAAAAATGCTAGAAAAATTTCCAAAAATACCCAGAAATTGTACTTTTGTAGAGGTTATGAAATGCCTTCTAGGTTTGCTAAAAAACTCAAGGAACAAGCATGAAATTGATAAAGAAAACTACTAAAACTGAGCAAAATGAGATGAGAAAGCTATGTACAACCTGGACAGATTTTGCAGTTCGAGGTGATCCATACTTCTTCAAGTTTGTTGATGGTAGGCCTTGAGCCTTGATATGTTGACTAGTGGCAAGGCCTCTCCTTTCAGTGTCTCCAACTCCACAGCACCCTAATTTAGCATTGATTTAACTCTATAAGGTCCTTCCCAGTGTGGAAGCCATTTTCCTCTCACTTGTGTTTGAAGATGAGGTCTATGGAGAAGAACTAACATGCCTGGCTCTATGTTGTTGTTCCACAGATGTCGATCATGCACCTCCTTTCTCTTCATCTGAGTTTCTATCAATTGTTTTGTTGCTAGTAGACGGATCTCTTCTACTTTATGTAGGGCTTTCAGCCTCTGAGAGACACCACAATCTTTCTTTCCCTGCATGAATGTCACTTTAGGGGATCCATGTAAAAATTCAAAGGGCTCAATTGGAAATATGCCATAAACCAGTTGGAATGGAGAATATCTCGTGGCCTCTTTGTAAGCTAACCTGTATGCCCATAGGGTACCTTGATAAGCAATGCCCCAGGAAGTGGGCTGTAACATACATTCCTTCCTTAACATGGAAATTAAAACCTTATTGGTTGATTCAGCCTATCCATTGGCTCTTGGATAGTAGGCACAAGAGGTCCTATGTAGGATTCTATACCTGTTGAAAATTTCCTGTAGGACATTATTCACAAAATGAGTACCCTAGTCTGTGATAGAAAAGGTGTGTGCTCACTTAGCACATGCAAAAACAAGAGTGGGAGCACAACCCACTAGGATCATATGCATTTGAGAGCAAGGCTGAATTTTAATCAGATTTTAACCTCCTTAGCACAATGATCATACATAGACTCATGTGCATACATCAGCATTGATAATTCATAACTTACCTTTGTTTGCATTCGGTGCATCCAATGTGTCATACATACCTCAAAAACATTATGCAATCAATGTACTTATATAAGTGATAAAAACTTCAGATAAGCAGCACACTCAACATATTGCTATTGCAAGTATATTGGCTGCTCATCAGAATTGATACATGGCTGTCCAAGAATGCATATCCAATCAAGTTGTCATTTCGTAGCATGACTTTCCATAAGCCGTGAATGAATGTTATACATGGAGCTTCATATCTTTAAACCATTGAATGGCCATCATAACTATTAAAAGCCCATCAGAATAATCTTCAATTTTAGTACACATATATGGCTGATACATAAGAACAATGTATAACCTTTAATGACTACAATACAAAACCCCTTTTCTTGCAGCAAGTTATTCGCAAACTTTCATATAGGTTCTATGTGATGTAATTCTTTGACGAGAGGCTTTATAATCAAACATATGATAAATGCACTCTTTCAATACTTCTCATGAACGTATTCATGAGTTCATAACACTCTAATAGGCTTTGCAACAGAATGACAACAGCCTTTTTAATTGTATGAATGACTGCTCAACACACCACAATAATATCACATCCCATCGAGTTATGTATCTTTGTCTTAGTTCCTCTCTTTCATATAGTAGCATATGAAGGAGGAAGTAGCTCCATATCAACGTTCAATCAGCCATTCCCATGACATGTATACAATCCAAATGGAAGAGAGTGCTTGTCGAACACTGAATACTCATAAGCACTTCAACAATAACAATACGTAGTTGAAATCTTTCTTCCCACAGAAGAGATGTGTTGTGTGATAAAACAATACCTCATATCAACAAATAGAGTACTTGCAAAACTTCTTAGAATGTAGAAAGACACAGAGAAGATATACATAATATAAGTAGAATCATTATTCTAACTATACGCACAAAGACAAAATGTCTATGGCAGAATTTCTTCAGCTAGAGCTGCACATATCGAAAGAATGATTCATATAAGATATCAAACCTTAGAGAAAGAGAGGTCGCGGTGAGGAGGATTCCCACAGTAGTTCAGCCATAGACTCTTGATCATTCAGCTTGTGCTAACATTCTTCTCATGATCTTTGATGTTCCTGTCAAATGACATGCGCAAGTACTTCACAAACAACTACCAAACTACAGCCATGAATTCACCCATGACCCCAAACTGTATCCGCAAGTTACATAACAACCAAATGTACTTTATTTCTTCAAGACCTCTACATAGATCATGAGTGATAACAAATGCATCTATACAACCAATGGGCAGATATGACATAGAGTGCCTCCTCACACTTTTGCGCAAGTTCTTACAACATATATAGGTGAAGTTCAGCCATGATCCATCATAAGTCTCAGAGCTTTTGTCACGCATAAATCAAGAGAATCTTGGCTGAAGTTACTCCTTAACTTAAGGTGGGATGATGCATACATAGAAAAAAAAGGGGATACAAATATGTGACGTTCTATTATGAAGGATAAAATAAAAAACTCCTAAGAAGGCATTCTTATGAGACTTATGTAAGTTTCTTGAGAGGGACTAATGCAAAACATTCACATCAAGCAAGCAAGCTTGCTTCTTTCTCAACACTCCCCCTCAAGATTGACTTGCTTGATCCATGGAATATGCCAAATGAAATTTTCCTCAAAGCTTGCAAGGAAGGCTTGCAAAGATTGAGGTGATTCCCATGATGGCCTTAGTATCTTGATGTATTGACGTAGCTGTTCTATTCTAACCATGAAGAAGGTTCGGGTACTCCATTGATACGATGTGTTCATCCAGCCCCTTTCTTCATGATCTTCTTGAAGATCAATTGAATGATCTTGAAAAAGTGAGGATGTTTGAAGAGCAAGTGATTTGGTTCTCCAAACATTGGTGAAGTGTAGATAACAAAATAGATGGCTGCTTGCCATCTTGTTACAGGCCTCCTCTTCTTCTTCCCTTTGATCGTAGCTCTCCAAAGCTTCCTAGAGAATTTCTCTTTGATTCTCTCTTTGACATATGAGATTTGAATGCTCTTCCCATGTCTTCATGTAATCATTATCATTGAGACCTGTTTTAAGCATGAGAAATTCCAGATTTTCTTCATGATTCAAAAGTTTTCTTACCATGACTCTCTTTGACATTGTCGCTTCTTGTACTCTCTCTCTTTCCTTGTCTTTCTTGTGACTCCACTTGTATTTGATGCTAGCTGTACTTGATGAGATGCTCTCTTCCTTGGACTCTTTCCTTTCATTGATAATCTCATTCATTTGAATGTTCCCTCTTCCTTCTTTTCTAGTTGATTCTTTTCTTCGAATGACCCCTTCCTTTCCATAGGATGATTCATGTTCTTGCTTGATGGCTTTAATCTTCTATCGCCTTCATCTTCAGCTTCGAGTTTCTTCCTTTCATTATCCTTGATGAAATGGGCTGCTATGAGCTCTCCTGGTTCATCCTTATCTTCAGTGTAGGCTGATCCTTGTCTTCAGATGGCTGTCCTTTGGCTTTTCTTCTCTTGCTCTTCATCTTTAGTGTTCTTTCCTTTTTCTTTAATAAAATGGGCTGCTATGAGCTCTCCTAGCTCTTCTTTGCCTTCAACATAGGCTGGTCTTTGTCTTTGGATGGTTGTCCTTTTGCTTCTATTGCTTTCGTTTTTGTCTTCAAGATTCTTTTCTACATTGTCTTTGATGGAATAGGCTGGTATGAGCTCTCCTAGCTCATCTTCTTCTTCAACAAAAGTTTGTTCGGCTGCTGTCCTTTGGCTTCTCTCCACTTGGTCTTCATTTTTCTCTTCATCTTTGATGGAATAGGCTGCTATGAGCTTTCCTAGCTCATCTTCTTCTTTGACATAATCTCTCCCTTGCTCTTTGCCTCTTGCCATGGCTTTCAAGCCATTGTCTATGTCTCCCCCTTGGTCCTCAGCCTCTCCATGTGGCTGAAAATATCCATAAGAGTCTTCACACGACTCTTCCATATGCACTCCTTCAATAGGGTGCTCAAGGAACTCTTTGATAGTTCCTTCTTTCTCTTCATACCTACACTTCCAAGACTTCTTGATGGAAATCTGAAAACAACATAAACAAGAACATTTTACCTCCCATTTTGAAGCATTCCTTTGAGTAGTGACCTCCTTGGTGCTCCAAAAGTTTAGTGCTCTAACTCTCCATCGAGTGAGCTTCTTCAACCTTGCTGAAATCTTCATACCTTGGAATTCCCTTTGGCTTCAACTTTGTTGAGTAAGCCTTCTTGCTCAAACTCCTCTTGAGTGAGCGGTTCGAATACTCAAGCTCCTTTGATCGAGCTTTAGCACAAGCTACCTCCAATATTAGCTTGTCTTTGACCAAGGTGACTTTGGTGATGCCTCCTCGCTCACCTTCCTTCTTGAGTCCTTGACTCTTCCAAAGTGCTCGTTAGCACTCTTCACTTTGAAGTGAACCTCTCGTCCACTTGTCTTGGTCGAGGCCTTCAACAAAACAATAGAGCAATAAGGAACGGGAGATATACCTTAGGCTTCTTCGGAGCCTTCCTTTCTTTTGAGATTTTCTTCTTAGCCTCCCCTTTGTGAAGCTTTTCCAAGCTTCCTTCTTGCAGCCTTCAAAACTTCTCCCTTGAGGCTTTCTTTACTTGTGAAGCTTTCAAAACTTCTTTCCTGCAGCCCTTCTTATTTGTGAAGCTTCCTTCTTGCAGCCTTCTTTATTTTGAAGCTTCCTTCTTGTAGTCTTCTTCCTGTTGGCTTCTTCTTGATAGATATTCTTTGCTTTGAACCTTTGATTCCTTGCAATGAACCTGTAGATTACTTCAAACAATAGCTCAAATGGTTAGCTACACTTGCTAGAGTATCTCAGTATATACATGACACTGAGCTCTTCAAGCTCCGATGGGTTTCGACAAACCTCCACTAGCCTCAATAGCTTTACATACGCTTGTAGGCAGCCAAGGTTGGCTCTGATACCACTGATAGAAAAGGTGTGTGCTCACTTAGCACATGCAGAAACAAGAGTGGGAGCACAACCCACTAGGATCATATGCATTTGAGAGCAAGGCTGAATTTTAATCAGATTTTAACCTCCTTAGCACAATGATCATACATAGACTCATGTGCATACATCAGCATTGATAATTCATAACTTACCTTTGTTTGCATTCGGTGCATCCAATGTGTCATACATACCTCAAAAACATTATGCAATCAATGTACTTATATAAGTGATAAAAACTTTAGATAAGCAGCACACTCAACATATTGCTATTGCAAGTATATTGGCTGCTCATCAGAATTGATACATGGCTGTCCAAGAATGCATATCCAATCAAGTTGTCATTTCGTAGCATGACTTTCCATAAGCCGTGAATGAATGTTATACATGGAGCTTCATATCTTTAAACCATTGAATGGCCATCATAACTATTAAAAGCCCATCAGAATAATCTTCAATTTTAGTACACATATATGGCTGATACATAAGAACAATGTATAACCTTTAATGACTACAATACAAAACCCCTTTTCTTGCAGCAAGTTATTTGCAAACTTTCATACAGGTTCTATGTGATGTAATTCTTGGATGAGAGGCTTTATAATCAAACATATGATAAATGCACTCTTTCAATACTTCTCATGAACGTATTCATGAGTTCATAACACTCTAATAGGCTTTGCAACAGAATGACAACAGCCTTTTTAATTGTATGAATGACTGCTCAACACACCACAATAATATCACAACCCATCGAGTTATGTATCTTTGTCTTAGTTCCTCTCTTTCATATAGTAGCATATGAAGGAGGAAGTAGCTCCATATCAACGTTCAATCAGCCATTCCCATGACATGTATACAATCCAAATGGAAGAGAGTGCTTGTCGAACACTGAATAGTCATAAGCACTTCAACAATAACAATACGTAGTTGAAATCTTTCTTCCCACAGAAGAGATGTGTTGTGTGATAAAGCAATACCTCATATCAACAAATAGAGTACTTGCGCTGCACATATCGAAAGAATGATTCATATAAGATATCAAACCTTAGAGAAAGAGAGGTCGCGGTGAGGAGGAGTCCCACAGTAGTTCAGCCATAGACTCTTGATCATTCAGCTTGTGCTAAAATTCTTCTCATGATCTTTGATGTTTATGTCAAATGACATGCGCAAGTACTTCACAAACAACTACCAAACTACAGCCATGAATTCAGCCATGCAACCGAATGTACTTTATTTCTTCAAGACCTCTACATAGATCATGAGTGATAACAAATGCATCTATACAACCAATGGGCAGATATGACATAGAGTGCCTCCTCACACTTTTGCGCAAGTTCTTACAACATATATAGGTGAAGTTCAGCCATGATCCATCGTAAGTCTCAGAGCTTTTCTCACGCATAAATCAAGAGAATCTTGGCTGAAGTTACTCCTTAACTTAAGGTGGGATGATGCATACGTAGAAAAAAAAGGGGATACAAATATGTGACGTTCTATTATGAAGGATAAAATAAAAAACTCCTAAGAAGACATTCTTATGAGACTTATGTAAGTTTCTTGAGAGGGACTAATGCAAAACATTCACATCAAGCAAGCAAGCTTGCTTCTTTCTCAACAGTCTGTACAAATTTCAAGTGGACATCCAAACCTGCAAATGATGCTACTGTAAATGAAATCAGCAACAGTTTGGGCAGTGCAGTCGGGGGAGGCAATAGCTTCAGTGCATTTTGTCGCATAATCTGTGGCTATCAATAAATACTTCTCTCTTTTTGGAATCGACAGAGGGTAGATGGGCCCTACAAAATCTAGCCCCCACTTCTCAAATGGTTGCCAGGAAGTGGAAACACTCAAGGGGTTATGCCTCTGCTTTGTTGGCTTAGATCCGCACCTCTGGCAAATGTCACGTGTCTTTCCCCATTCATTTGCATCCTTAAATAGTGTAGGCCACCATAGACCAACATCGAGTATCCTCTGACTCATAATATGCCCTGGAAGGTGCCCACCACCTGTTCCTTCATGTGTAGATTGAAGGACTTCTCTCACTTCTTCTTCTTCCAAGCACTTCCTCAATCTGTCATCCTTTCCCTGTCTATATAATTTATTTTCAATGAAGGTATACGGTCTACTCTTGATTAGCAGTCTCTTCCTTTGCACAGCACTAGCCTTGTTTGGATACAACCCAATTTTAATGAAATTCTTGATATCATAATACCAACCTTGAGCTTGTACAACAAACAAATGAGCATCTGGAAAATCATCATTGATTCCACTGGCTTGATCCATCATATTGATTCTGGATAGGTGATCCGCCATAACATTTTCTTTACCTGGTTTATGAACTACAGAGAAATCAAACTCTTGGAATAACAATAACCACCTCCATATTCTACCAGTGGCTTGTGGTTTGTTGAGTAAGTATTTTAGTGGTTGGTGGTCAGTTATAATAACAAATTTTACTCCCAGTAAGTAATGACGAAATTTTTGGACAGCAGAAACCATGGCTAAGGCTTCCCTTTCTATGGTGCTGTAATTCCTTTCAGCCTTAGTCAAAATTCTACTGGCATATTGAATTGGTCTGTCCATCTTAAATTCTTCACTAGGTTGTGTCAAAACTGTCCCCACTGCATATGCACTGGCATCTACATGTATATGAAATATTTTTTACCACTCAGGTGTGATCAAAATGGGAGCAGATACTAACCTTGACCTTAATGTTTGATATGCTTTTTCCTCCTCTTCTTCCCATTTAAAAGGTATTTCCTTACCTGTAAGTCTTGCCAGTGGTCTGGCTATCTCTGCATACATTTTTATAAACCTTTTGTGGTATCGAGTATGCCCCAAGAAACTCTGAATCTCTTTAGGGGATTTAGGTTTAGGCAACTTTAATATAGAAATGATTTTGTCAAGATCTGGGGCCATACCTTTAGCCGATCCCACATGTCCTAAGAGAGTTCCTTCTGTCACAAGGAAATGACATTTGTTTGGATTGAGCTTTAGCTTAGTCTCCCTGCATCTCTTGAAAACATTCTGCAGCTGTCGCAAGTGGTCCAAACAATCTAAAGGAGTCTCCTTGTGAGAACCTGAAAACGAAGAGAAGTCATCCATGAAGATCCTAAGTGATTCCAGCAATAAGGGGCCAAAAATGAGATTGACCATTCTGTTAAAGGTGGCCGGAGCATTTCTGAGCCCAAATGGCATTTTTAAATACACATATGTTCCCCAAGGTGTGATAAAAGCAGTCTTTTCACGATCCTCTGGGTGTATTGATATTTGATTGTAGCCACTAAAGCCATCCATAAAGCTATATAATGCATGTCCAACCACTTCTTCAATGACCTGCTCTGCAAATGGCATTGGGAATCCATCTTGGATTGTCACCTTGTTGAGTGCTCTAAAGTCAACACAAATTTCTAATTTTATTGGTATTCTTCTTTGGCACTATAACCATAGGTGAGAGCCACTCTGAGTGTTCCACAGGAATAATGATTCCTGCATCCTCCATCTTTTGTATTTCTACATAAACAGCTTCGGCATATTTTGGGTTGAGTCTATAACTCTTCCCTCGTATTGGTTTGGCTCCCTCAACCAGAGGGATTCTATGCTCTCCATAATTGGCAGGCACTCCTTCTAAGTCTTTATAATGCCAGGCAAAAACATGTGTATAATGAGTCAAGAATGATCTTACCTTTTCAAGGAGCCCTAGGTGGTTCCACAACCAAGTGGCTACCAAAACTGGTCGATTATTGTCTTGAGTGTCTAACTGTATTTCTTTGACAGGATTTCTCTCTGCCATATTATCTTCATGCTCATCTCCTTCCTTGTCTTCTTCCACTAGCTTTTTGTGCACTACTTCATAAGCAGGTGTATTTTGGATTTCAATGTGTTCCTCCTTGTCCTGCATCCATCCTGCAGGTATTTCTTGAATTGGGAAAGAACACTCTTCACTAGAATCTGTTACCTTGCCTTTAGCTTTAGTAATTTCCTTATCTGTGATTGTCATATCCTCCTCCAAGTTGTATTTGAGGGGTGTCTTCCTGCCCTTTCTGTGGTCTGTGATGGGCTCTCCCAATCCATAAACCTGGACTTTTTCCATATCCTCATCATAACCTTCAACCGTGCAAGAATTATTAAGAAAAATTCCAAAACAAGAGGAAGAGTTGCCTGCTTGGAGCCATTTTAGAATATCCTCTTCTTCCTCGAAATCTATTTGGGGTTGATCCTCTGATTCTGGTTCCATGCAAATGCCAACTGTTTGCATCATGCTGGTGTTTCCTTGATTATCTGGGCCCTCTTCTAAGTGAATCTGTGTCAGCTCTTGCCCTTTCTTTTGTACCCACATAGTGTCCTTGCCCCAATCATGAATGACACTTGCATGTCTCAGCCATGGTCTTCCAATTAAGAGGGGAAATCCTCCTTCAACTTGGGGCAATCTTAAAACCACAAAATCCAGAATGAATAGATTACCTTGTACTTCAAGTGGAACTTTTGGGATCACTCCCAAGGGCCTTACTTTGCTCTGATCTACCAAAGTAACAATGAAATTTGCAGGCCTTGAAGGGTGGAGTCCAATCTTTTCCATTGTATGTTCAGCCATTAAGTTAATGCGAGAACCACCATCCACAATAACTCCTTGAAATTCATGACCTTTGATAGATACTGTCAGCCGAGGACTTTTATAATGTGTAAGGGGTGCTTCCCCTAAAATTTTTCCTTTATGTAAAACAATAGTTTTTGCTACCAAACTTGTAGTGGAAGCCTCATCAATTATCTGCAAGAGTTCTGACCTGAATTTCCCATCCATCTTTATTAAATAAAAAATACTAACCTCCTTTTTCATGGATTTGAGAAGTTTTGAAGCCTCTGATTCCTTAAGATCATGGGCTCCAAATGACTTACCAAACTCCTCCTGAGCCCTGTTGAATGCATGCCCAATGGCATCACTGGTACATATGGGATCTCCTTTTTGCCTTGTATCTACACAGGCAGTGGCCTTGTCTTTAGAAGTCTCTTTGTCTTTGATCAATCCATCAATTCTTGGTTGTTGAGCTATATCTACTTGAGCCTTTCCTTTATTTCTTGTCTGCACTGTAAAAGATTCTATTTCTTCTAACTGCACCACCCTAGTAGATGGTGATGGCTCATTGACTTGATCTAACCTTTCTTCTTTGTGCACAGAAATCATTTGAATGTGTGGCCCAGATGAAGAGGCTTGGTTCTTAGGACAACAATTTGTATAGTGTTCTCTTGCCTCTAGGCAGTTCTTGCAAGGAGGGGCATTTTCTTGGAGAGTGCACCTACTTTGATAGTGCCCACATTCTCCACATCTGAAACAAATGATTGGTCTCCTAGGCCCATTTCCAAAGTTATTCCTCTATCTAGGGTTGTAAGTGTTACCTTGATTTGGTGCCGTCGCCATTACATTTGCTAGTGGTAGGGGTCCTCCTTGTGTCCAATATGTTGTTGCAGGCATTCCTCTTGATTGGCATTCCTGGGCCTCATGGCCAACTTTCCTGCATATTTGGCAAGGCACACTTAACAGAGGACATTCATGTACTATATGCCCTTGCTTACTGCACATGGTACACCAAAGTCCATTCTTGATGCCACCTCCTTTGAGTTCCTGCAGCTCCTGTTACAGTTGGGCCAATTCCTCTGCTTGGGTCTCCTCCTCCTTTTGGAGCTTTAATGCTAACCATTTCTTAACAAAAAAATCATGTGGTGGGTCTGGTAATTTAGCCATTAGTGCCTTGGCCCTAGTCACAAACTCGGGGAACTTTTCCCTTGGACCCAATCTCAATTTTTCTAGTTCTTCTATGATGATCTCTGCAGTATTTCCATGTTGAAATTGATTTTTCAATGCATCTTTCATTAGGTCCCAAGTTGTAAAATGGTTCTTCGCAACTTGACTGAACCATTTATCTACTAATCCTTCTAATATGGCATTGAAGAGTATCAAAAAGGCATCCTCCCTACCCATTAAGCCTCTAGTTTTGCATAGTGCCAAAAACCTTCTAATATGCTCGTCAGGATCCTCTTGAGCTAGGCCTTTGAAAGAAGGAAATTTTTCTTGATAGTAAGGTTTCCAAGTCTACCTGACCAGCCAAGCTCCTTACTGATGAAGTTGATGAAAGTGGACTAGATGATCTTCTAACAGCCTTCCTTCTTGTTTGCTTGCAGGTGACCCTCAATGTTTGGGACTGGGTTGCGGTCATGGGCTGTTCATAGTCCTCCTAGTATGAGATAATTAATAAGAATATGTACCTCTTAGTCCACTGAAGTAGTACTGTCGACACTGGAATATTGCTCTCCAACTGCAATATATCTTCTCCTATGCTCAAATCTCCTTGGAAGTCCCACCGGGCATGCCAAATTTTGTTGGGGGATTCTTGGACAAGAAGGAGTTTGAGGGTTTGTAGGAGAAAAGGAAAAGACAAGAAGAGAAAATACACCCTGGAAGCCTCTGCCGATTGATTACAATAAGACAAATACAATGTTGAAGCACAATACAAACCAATACTTCTATGCAAAATCCCACAGAGTGCTCAATTACAAAATACCAAATACCCAAAGTCTTCTTGCTCCCGGCCTCCTCTGCACCAGACCTCCACCTGCTTCAAGCTTACCCTTGTGCACACCTTGCACCAAGCTTCCACTAAGGGAGAAGAATGAATACCTTCTGTTGGCACGTGCACAATGAGACCTTGAGATCCTTGGGGGACTAGCTTAGCACTCTCTGCACAAATCCTTAGTCACTCTCCATGCACCTTGCACTCTTCCTTCTCTGCGTCGCACACTCGTGACTCTTGCACTTCTCTCTCTTGCTCCACTTAGACTATGCTTACTCTTGCTTACACTAAGATTGTCCAAGAATAGTCCTTGCCTTGATTTGAGTGTGTCGATCAAGTACGCTCCTAACTGCAAGAGTATCTTGGTGCTCACTTTGATGTCCCAAGATTGTCTTCACAAGTGGCAGCCAACGACTCCCTGTTTTGTCCTGTAGGACTTTAGACTAAAACCAAAAATTTTAATTGGGGGGCCATACTTTCCCTTCTGCTTACGCTGCCGCTTCACATACCTTCACATTTTCCTTTTAAGTCTTCACTTTTGCACATAAGAGAGGGTTCACCTGAACCTTCCAAAATACTTTAAAAACACTTTGAACCGTAGGGAAATTAGAGAAAATACCTCTGCAACCTGCAACCCACTTTCTCAAATTTACCCTTTGTGGACAATTAATTATGCACTACCTGTGCACTTTGACACCTGCACTTTAGCACTTTGACTTTGCACCAATTGACTTTGACCTTGACCTTGTCGACTTTCACCTATTTGACTTTGACCAGTTGACTTTGACTATAGTTGACTTTGACTACGGTTGACTTTGACCACTATGACTTTTATGGGCTCAACATGTAGGGTCTCATATAGTGTTTAGTTTTCCTTTTAGACATCTTTCAATCCAAATCTTTATTACCACTAACTTATGGTTAATAAGAAGAGAAACATTCAATGAATTGTAGCTTAAGTCCTTCGCCTTGTTGATCAAGCATGTGATGGCTTTTATTGAACATGAGGATCCATAAATAGGACTCCATGCTTAAGTTTTTTGTATGTGTGTTTTAAACTTTGTTGGCTTTGGCTTAAGACAACATATAGAAAACATAAAAGAATAATGGTCATTAAGCCCCATACCATTAAACTCTTATGCTTTTGACTTCATGTCAAGAATTCATTTCCTATCTTAAGCTTAGTCTTAATCTCTCTTATAATCCCCATACATATGCCAAAAATATTCATTGATTTGCATACATGGTATCTGCCAAGAACACATACATATTTGATTGAATATGCTTAGCATGTTTGAGGTCGAAAAATTGAACCCCTCTTTAAAGCATGCATAGAATTCAATCTTGGAATTCCATTTTGTCCATGGAGGTGCGTCCAATACATGCTTGTGGGTTTCTGTTCATGTTTGTGACATATAATAATGGACATTCTATGTTCAACTTTTTAATCAATCCTTAAGACATCAATTCCAATGCATAATAATGAAAAACCATTCGGTGGCCGATTTGGGTGTTAGTCAGTCTTCTATCACCACCATCTTCATTGATAGTCAAAGTGCATTGGAAGTTGCAAGGAACCCCATGTTCCAAGCTATCACCAAAGCACATTGAAGTGCACTATCATTATGTTAGGGAGAGGTTCTCTACTATAGATATCAGTTTGGCTTATGTGTTCGCATAGGATAATGTTGCAGACATGTTCACAAAGGCTCTGTCTAGGACAAACTTTGAAGCTTTTTGCAAAGCTTGGGCTTACTTTCTTTTATGGATTGATCTCTTTCCACATATCTTGGCACTTCCTTGTACATGAGTGCCAACTCCTTGTTCACTGCATCACTCTAGGGGTATTTTTTGATATATTCTGGTAGTGATGTGTGTGAACAAACTTAGGACTATTGAGGCTCTTGGTAATACATTCAATATTGTGTCGTGTTCTAAGCTTCTTCTTCTTCTTGTGCTACTCATGTGCT
This sequence comes from Ceratopteris richardii, assembly GCA_020310875.1. Taxonomy (NCBI): domain Eukaryota; kingdom Viridiplantae; phylum Streptophyta; class Polypodiopsida; order Polypodiales; family Pteridaceae; genus Ceratopteris; species Ceratopteris richardii. The sequence continues at coordinate 75,813,243 of CM035433.1, forward strand.
TGCACAAACCTCAAACTCCAACAAATAAGTGCATGCACCTTTCTTTGTGCATATGGACCACCTACTTTATTTGAAATGCATTGTTCTAGAATGGCAGAACAAAGCAAATAAGAATGAATGATTTCAAATTAATACTTACCTCCATCATATCTACATCCATCCTTTGATTTTCATTTGGACACTTCATTTTGGTGCTTGGAAGCTTGGACCACTGTGACTCTCCAATATTCTTCATTGGGCTTGTATACTTATCTATATGCCCATGTATGCATCTACCAAAACTCTAAGGATGCATGAATCATAATTACACCTTTTATCATTAAAAAAGAACTTCATTACCATATCCCATGAGAGATGAATTTGAAACTCATTCCATGAATGCAACAATCATATATAGAGTGAGTTCTATGCATATTCAATGTATGTCAATACTTAAATGGATAGTCTCCTAAATCCATGATGGTAAAAAAGTACTTTATCGACTATGAAGCATGCATCCTTTGCATATTACAATGTATTTGATGCATAATGAACTCAAAGAAAATGAAAAATGCTTAATTTCTTTTAATATTCGGAAGCCTTCATTTTGTTGAGGTTAAGAATGAAGATAGCACACTCCTTCTTCTTATTTACTTCCATTGTAATCCATCTTGACCATCTTGTCCTCCTCTTGCCATTGACATTGTGTATGGGTAAGTCCTTTATCTTTGTGAAAGAGGTGAGGAAATAGATGAACAATTATGTTCATAGCTCATACTTCTTTGTATGGACACCTCTACTCGTGCAAATGAGAGGAAGAATGATAGACTATGGCTCAATATCCCTCATAAATGGGTCACCCCCCTTAAAATTGGTGTAGAAAAGAAAAAATACTTTGAACGGGCTACAAAGGTTTTGCAAACACATGGGCTAGGGAGGCTTTGCAAAAAATTCCATATGTGGGTGCAAGTGCTCCTCTACACACTATATATTCAAGAAAAAAATGATTCATTCATTCGTAACTTGAAGAAGGAGGAGAACTTGGGCAAACCTCTCATTTGGTTCCCACTCGGATGAGCACATGGACGACTTGAATACCAGGCGAAATACTCGCTATGAATATAGGCACCCATAGGGGGGTCACATGGAGTCCTTTTTTCTAGAAAAAGGGCCAATAAATAAAATATTTCCCATCACATAGCCACAGGTCTTTGCTACTCATGTGTGTACAAGGGGTGGCTCGTTATCACATCCTCCATTTAAGATATGAAAGAGCATACAAGAGAGGATCTAGTAACTTAACTCGAGTCACCTAACTCTAAATACCAATGTTAGATAGTAAAGGTAACTACAAGCAAACGAACTAACTAGCAAGAGGTCAAACATCTAGCAAGACCAAGGTCCTAATAGAGAGCACCTCTTCACCCTGCCAACTGCACCTATATATATACCAAAGGTCGAAGGGGCGCATGTCATTGGATACTTCCAAGTGTCCCTCCAAGTGTCATAACTACATTGTGTAGTAAATATCCATTCTTCATTTTGTACTAAATTTTGTAGACTCAATCTTAGAAGCATAAGTGTTTGCAATAGCCATTATTTCCTCTCTATTATTTGGATTTTTAGTAGCAAGTTGAGGATATTTTTTTTATGATACAATCATTTACCTTAGAATATTAATTTGGAAAACTATTTTTGCTTATATTTTTTCTTCTCATCTTTTTCTTCCTTCTTTGATCGTACAACACTTACAAATTTTTTCTTACTAGAAGAAGAGCTTCCTTTACCCTTGCCCTTATAACTAGCATCAAAAGCATGATCTACAACATGCATAATAGATCTATCTAGAATAGAAGAGTCTTTTTACAACAAGATAGATGCTAATTGTTCAAAAGTCAAGGCATTAAGCTCGCTCTTTAACATTGATTGAAGATTAGAAACAAAATTCTAATAAGAATCATGTAAACCATTAAGAACAGTCTACACAATTGTTTTGTTTGGCAAAAGTTCATTGCTACAATCAGTTACTCATTCAAATGTTTTACTATTAGGAAACTACCCTTAGAATCACCTTTATTCATATGATCACTCTCCCATTGTTTTCAAAGGTGGGCAACATGATCCTCATTTCTTGCCTCAAATAGTGCGGAAAAAGTATCCCAAGCATCCTTTGTGGTTTTGCATTAGCAAATATGAGGCGTAATGATAGACTTGACACATAAAGAAATTAAGGCATGTTCTTGTGCATCTTTATCATCCCATGGATGCTGCTTTGCAATGGATGGGGGTGCTAGTGGTGTACCTAACATAGTCAAAATTGGAGTTGCAAGAGGATCCAAAATAGGAATTACACTAGAACTCTAACCTACAACATCCTCAACACCATCTCTATAGGCTAAATTTCAAACATTTTTAGTTGTGACAAGAAATATTTCAACACCTTACACAATATCCCATAATCTCTTTGCACATAATACATGTTGCATAATTTATGCCCATATTGGGTAGTTGAAACCATATAAGTTGTCCTAGACATCCAACATCTGAAACATATCATTATTTTCAATCATGGCTGATGAATATACCTTCATGCAATAAATTGATTGTTTCTAAAAAGAGTTCAACAAAGTTACTCAATGGGACTCCATTGTACTTATGGTAGAATTTGAGATGATTGTGCTCACAAACAAAAAAATTTGTATATATATTTGGCACAAAAGGGAAAAATTATCTATGCAATCACTTTTATCGTGTGTTTGATGGTCGACACAAGCTCAAAACAACTTTTGTGTTGCACAAAATCTCCTAAGAGATTTACTTTGAGGCATATACCACTGATTCATAGCAAATTTGACATAATGACCAGGGTTGTGTTGAGGATGCATCTCAAGAAGCAAAAAACTTATCTAATACCAAATGTTGGAGTTTTGAGATAAAAAATGCACAATAACAACAAAAGAAGGAAGAAGAAGAAGAAGAAGAAGAAGAAGAAGACGAAGAAGAAGAAGAAGAAGAAGAAGAAGAAGTGTAGGAGCACAACATAGAGTGTATTACTAAGTTTAGTATGCACAAATATTAAGTAGTCCTTTATGGTTATGGGCATACATACAAGCTGAAGAAAAGAACCTCCTAAAGAGAGAAGAAAATACCCCTAATATTCCTAAATATGTTCACACACATCACTCGCAAAATATATTAACAACTATGTGGTTTGTTATTGTATGAAAATTGAAGAATTTGCGACTTGTCATCGCAATTATTAAGGCTACTTATAAAACAACAACGTAATAAATCTAAAATTGTGTTATTATTTAGCTCAATTTGATCATCATTTTGAGGATGAAACTAAGAAGAAAAATACCACTTTTGATCCTAAATTTTTAAGCAATACAGCCCAAAAATGATTATGAGAAAAAGTATCATGATATGATTAAATAACTTTAGAAAATGCATGATTGAAAAAATACATTAGATAAACCATTTAGGAGCTTGAGGTGCAGGCATTATCTTTTTACAATGAACGAAATAGGGATGTTTTCTAACTCTATCTACTATTTTCCAAATCATATCATTATGTGAAGATGTCATAAAAGCAGAAGTAATAAAACCTGATGATGTTTAGCTTTGAAAAACATTGTATTATAAAACAAGTTGAATAAATAATTTTTTATTTTGAGGACAAAAGAAAATTTATTTACATGCTAAATATTCCTTTGTATGCCATGTACTCCTATATATAGAGGTTCGTGTATCTCTTTCATTACAAAAACTTACAAAATATGTCAAATTGCAGCAAGTTTCATGTGAAAATATGCAATCAATGAAGAAAATGCTCACCAAAAATTGCAAGAAAAGAGTAATAGATCATAGAGATAGACACAAATACCTTACATAATATTGGATACAATCCCCCACATGCACTTTATTGGAATTGTCCCAAAGTGTATGTATTAATTTTCATTAGTCCAAAAATAGATTCTTATAAATAAAGCAAAAAAGTGGTCCATTACTAAGTTGCCATAAAAAATTGTTCATATGATTATCTATTAAAAAGTGCATGTCTTGGGAGTACAACTACATGAAAGTTCAATGATTTACCATTTCAAAGTTCACTCATTTATTCCCTATTTAACCTACTCTTCCATTAACGTGAAATCTTGAAGGCAAAATACACAAACACACACTCAAGAGACCCCTTTTATTCCACACTATCAATAGCTAACATTAGATTGATATGTAGGTAATGAACCTAAACGATGATTCCAAGACCCACTAGTTAGAGCCATTTAATCATTGAAACTTCTCTTCTATTGTGATCCCTTGTCAGAAGGAAGTCTCTATAGATCCTTTCCAAGTTCATCATGTCCTTATTGAGCAATCTCTAGCATGTCATTATGTAGAAGCACATCGGTGTCATCAATGAAAAGACTAAAAAACCATAGGATTCTCATTGTGGGGGAGCGAGAACCCAATATTCCTCAAATGAAGTTGATTGTTAACAAGGCACCTGATCCCATCAATGGTAATAGCAAACAACAACAGGGGCAAAAGATAACCTTGCCTAATGGAACACTTAAGAAAGAAATATGGGGAGAGGTTTTCATTAATGTTTATTTGAGTAAAAGCATTCCCTATGAGCATGGAAAACATTTTGATGGACTTAGGGCCGTAGATGAGGTCCTTGATGGGTTCCTTGATAAAATCCCACTCTAATCTATCATACACTTTATCAAAGCAATTTTGAGGAAGAGAATGTCTTAGGTTGAATCTTTTGTATAACCCATTATGTAAGAGCTTTGAGAAAGGGAGGTGTGGACCCTCCCTTAGCTATCATGCCACATGGGCTCTCACATGAGTGCCAAGTGGCATCATGTGGGAATCCACCAAAGCACTCAAATTGGAAATGAAAAAAATATAGGCTCTTATGCATGGGTAGGTGAAATATATTTGAGAGAATCTCCACGTTTCTACTCAAAGAGGCAATGGATGTCTAACCATCTTCATCATCGGTTCTTGTGCTTACTATTAGGTAAAACAAGGGTGATCATCGAAGGGATAACACACGGGTATTAGAATAAGCCAACGAGAGAGATCCCATGCATGTGACCTCTGACAGAGGATGAAGGTTGAAGTCAATTCACACGCGAACTGTCGTGAGTGTGTGAGGCACAAGCGCTCATCCTCTCCTCACTCCCCTCTCCAAGATGGTAGAATAGGAATAAGGAAACCCTCTATATAGGGCCGAAAATAGTTCTATACATTTCTATATGGAACAAAATCCCTCACACTCAGATGTTCACATAGGGCATTCCATTAGTTCCTTCAAAAAGGAGGTAAGATCTACTCAATTTTTGAGTTTTTCTCTTGAAGTTGGGGTGATAAAGCAGAGGGATTGAAGTTATCCTTGAGGAATACAAGCATATATACATGCAAGGATGTGGAGATGCAAAATGGGCAAAGAAATTAGGTGAAAGGCCTTAATGAAGCACCCTTTCGACCTTCCAAAGTAGCTTCTTCATAAAGATTTTCATTTCACCATCCCTCATCGACATGATGAACTTCTTTGAGCCATAGCTTGATGCTCCAAGATTTGATTGAAGTGATTTTTGTCACCTATCAAAGCTACAATCCTAACATTTGATCAACATCAAATGCCACTCGATTTAGATAAGTTTTTGTGGATCAAAATCCCTCTATAGCACTTCAATAGATACCAGGCGACCACTTTTAAACCTCAATTTTTATTGTTTGGCATTGAAATCAACTTTTTCACTTGGATTGGCATCATAGCTTTCATTGCACTTGTTATACCACCTATATTTGACTGGAAAGAACTAGTGAGGATCAAAACTGCATCAACTTTGCTCAAATTTGGCATTTTGAGCTATTGCCACTTGCTTTTGGCATCATTTCATCTGTTTTTGGTGCTAAGACCCCTCTTGGACCAAGTAGACATTTTGAATTTTCATTTGGTCCTAGAGAGGAGTGAAAATTAGAGCCTCAACACTTGGAAAACCACTTGAAATTAGCTTTGGAAAGCTCCAATTGTATTAGGGAAGTGTTCTAGTGTTATTTTTCTCTCTTTCTTGCTTTATATTATTTATTTCTATTTGTTCTAAACACTCTAATTAGATAAATGGGGGGAATAAATATGGAAGCTAAGGGAAAACAACCTTTAAAACATACTTCTCCATTGAGGGAGAAACATCTAGAGGATTTATACCATATAAAGGAAGAGGTAGAGCAAAAACAAGAGGTAGTGCAAGAAGAGGAATATTCTTATGCGGAGCTTCATGATAAGTTTGTGTCATACAAGCAATTCATTGAGCTCAAAGAACAAACCCTCAGGTTAGAGACAGTCGTTGGTAGCATGACCTCTGAAATAGAACAACCTAAGACTCAGATGATCTCAGTAGAGACTCAAGTTACCTCTTTCCTAGCTAGTAGTGATAGAGAGATTTCTAATCTTCCTAAATTAGAGATGGATAGGAAGGTTGTTCCCTTTCCTAGCAAACAAAAAGGAGAGAGTTATAAGGAGATTCCCGTCCTGAAAGACCTCCAGCCACCAACCTTTATAGGGGATGACAGTGAGAGGAATGACTTGCAATTGAAGGGCACCCCACCTGAGTATCATGTGCTACAAGCATGTCTCTTGCTTGGCGCACATGCTTATAAGTGGTGGATGAGTCTCAAGGAGGCAAATTCCATCCCTATGAACTAGACTTAGTTTGAAATTCTTTTCTTGAAAGAGTTTCTTCTTGAGAATGAGGAAGAGAGGAATTGAGATGAGTGGGATATGATTACACAGAGAGGTAGAACTTTTTCCATCTACATATCCTACTACAAAGAGATCAAACTAAAGCTTAAGGGGCTAGATGATTTCCAGAAGACCAGAGGGTTTCTTAGGGGCTTAGACAAATCCATTAAGAGAGGGGTGAAAAGAAACACACCTGAGACCTTTGAGGAGGCAATCAAATATGCTCAGGTTTATGAGAACCATAACCGTCCTCATAAGGAGACAAATCAGCCCCTCAAACCTATTAGTACAACTAAGTTAAAAAAGAAAGTAATTATGGGGAAAACCAAAATATTTATATAGAAACAAAGATCACAAGGGCAATGGAAATGTCCACTTAGGAAGGGGGAAGAAAAGGAGGGAGGACCATGGACTAGTACGGCCCCTAATAAGGGCAAGAAGGTGGTCCGCCTAGTGCAGGCACTTCCTATACACGGACGCTCTAGCTGCAAGGAGGTGGAAGTGATGCACGAGGACATAGAACACACATGTTGTTTGACACAATCATTGTGGTCACATTAGTTTGGACCATATGACCTAGTTAAAATTCATGGTAGAGTTTATAGGAATAGGGTGAGAGTATGATAGATGACTTGGCCACACATAACTTCATAAACTATCATCTAGTCAAGAGGTTAAAGATTCCCTAACAACCCAATGTACATAAATACATAGTATCTATGATACAAGGGGAAGATAATAGGATATGGGATACTATGGTATCCAATTTGGAAGTCTAGATACACATATACACTGACCATGTAGACTTCCAGATCATGAATATGGAGAGGAAAAACATTGTTTCAGGAAGAGAGTGCCTATGGGGATCGGGAGACACACTTAAACACAGTTACCAAAATATCACTCTTGAATTTATAAAGAATGGAAGTAATTTTTTTATTCAAGGAGAGAGAGATGTACCTAGTGCACATCTTGTCCTCAACTTTAGAGTTGTATAGCCTTTGTCATTCTGAGCATGTACATGAGATCTTTTTGTTGTATAGTCATGATCTCAAGCATTATATAGACACTTCATTGTATGTATATGTTCATGCTAGTAATGTAAATATGGAAAAGATTTCTATTATTCTTTTTGCAAGAGTGTGTGGTTAAAAGTTATAAGGATCTTATGTTTGATTTTAGAGATTTTTTTCCCACTAACTTACCTAGATGGCTTTCACCTAAGAGAGGAGACATTCACCATGTTATTGAGGTAGTTAATAACACTAACCCTATTTGTAAGCCACCTTATAGGCTTAGTGTTTTATGAGCATGAGGAGGTAGAGAAGAAACTTCAGGACTATCTAGATAAGGGCTTAATTAGACCTAGTAACTCACTTCCGTATCGCCAATGCTCCTTATTAAGAAGAAAGATGGTTCTATGAGACTTTGTATAGATTATAGGGAATTGAACAAGGTAACGATAAAAAATAGGTTTCCAATGCCTAGGTTGGAATACCTATTTGATCAGTTACATCAAGCTAGGTATTTTACCAAGCTTGATCTTAGGTAAGGATATCATCATATTAGGATTACGGCAAAGGATGTCCCTAAAACTTCCTTCAGGACTAGATATGGGCACTATGAGTTCTTGGTGATGCCATTTGGTCTCACCAATGCTCTTGCCACTTTCATGAACCTCATGAATAGTGTACTACAACCATATCTAGGGTAGTTTGTAGTAGAGTTTTTAGATGATATTCTGTGATAGAAGGAGTCAAGTGTGGAACACTTGAGAAAAGTATTTCAAGTATTGAGGGAAAAATTCACTCTTTGCCAAGGAGTCAATGTGTGAATTTTTCAAAACAAAGGTTAGATACCTTGGGCATATCGTCTCTCAAGATGGAATCTAGATGGATCATGAGAAAGTACAAGCTATCATGGAATGGCCACACCCTAGGAACTTGGATCCTAGGTTTATCAGGATCCTATCAAAGATTCATTAAGAATTATGCCAAAATTGTTGTCTCGACGACATAATAGCTTAAAGGGAAAAGAAAAGCCTTTCATTGGGGAGATGACTAGAAACAAAGTATGGAAAAGTTGAAGGTAGAAATTGCTACAGCTCCACTTTTGCATATTGTAGATCACAATAAACCCTTGGTGGTTGAGACTGACACGAGTGGTTTTGCTATAGGAGCGGTTTTAGTTTAGGATGATCAACTAGTGGCTTTTGAGAGCAAGAAGCTAGAACTATTACTCCATCTATGAGAAGGAGTTGTATGCAATATTAAATGCTTTGAAATAGATGTAGAGTCACTTATATAAGGAGTGTCTAGTAAGGTGGAAAGATAGCTCAAAAGATAGTGCTACATGGGAACGGATTAGCACCCTTCAGAGATGGCTTTCCAATTTTAGATTACCTTCCCAAGACTCTTCTTAATGGGAAGGATATGGGGAAACAACATGGAGATATGACCATGTACATCAAATTCATGGGGTTTAGTGGGATCATTTGATCTCTATTATTTTAACTTCCATTGAGCCTTCCAATACCATTTTTGAGGACAAAAATATATGTAAGGGGAAGGAAATGTTATGTAAGAGCTTTGAGAAAGGGAGGTGCAAACCCTCCCTTGGCTATCATGCCACATGGGCTGGCCCTCCCATGAGTGCCAAGTGGCACTCATATGGGAAGCCACCAAAGCACTTGAATTGGAAGTGAAAACATATGGGCTCTTATGCATGATTGGGCATAATATATTTGAGAGAATCTTCATGTTTCTGCTATGAAGAAGTATTACTATCAAACAAAACAGGGGTAATCACCGGAGAGATAACACACATTCACTCTATCAATGACTTCTTCAAGAATGGATCTTCCTTTGATGAAGCCTTCATTGATCCATGGTCAGAGATATCATACAATATGATTGACAAACATCTTGCAAAGACCTTATAGCTAGCCTAGAACACGGGGATAAGTCATCAATGTTAAATTTTGTCCTTGCTTCCTTTTGTGGATGGGTTTGATGACTCCTTCATTAAAACACTTCAAAAGCATACCAAAATTTATAGCTTTGTTCCAAACTAAGTTTAGAGAGTCCACTAGAACCTCTTTAAATGTCTTGAAAAACACATTAGTAAGACCATCAAGCCCCAAGATTTTACCTTTAGGGAGGGACTTAATTGCTTTAAGAATCTCTTAACTAGAAATAGGAGAATCGAGAAAGTACACAACATTTTGTGGAGTCTTCCTAGGTTTGACCTGCAAATGGTGCCTGTGCACTTAGGCCTTATAAGAGATAGCATAACAGAAATCCCAAGTAGCTAGTTGAAGTGATTGACAATGAACTCACAATTTTTAGCATCATAAGTGCATTCTACTAGATTGTTCTCAATCATTTGGGAGAGACATTCTTTACTTTGGTTTTTCTTTAGGAGTCTGCATATTTTTTAATTATATTTGTTAGCCTTATCAACCCACAAGTCTTAAAAGTACATATGCAGCTTATTCCTCTTGATTTCTTGTTCATATCTAAGAAAGATTCTTATCTTAACTATAAATTTTTATAGTGTGAGTTACCTTTGTTAGCTTTAGATTCAAGTCAATAGAGTCTTCTATAAAGATTCTTCCTTCTAACTCTCCACATATTTTGGATTTCCATATGAGGTCTGCACAAGATGATATGGATTAGATTGAAAACTTTATTCCAACTTCTTAAAGGTGATGATTGTTCACTCAAGGCTTGTCTCCAAGTTAGGGAGATATTGTATTGAACTAAAGATAGGGAGAAAACTGTAGGACCAGCATGGAACCAAGGAGCTTTCCTAGTCTTAGTAAAGGGTTTAAACACTAACTACTATGAAATGATTTGATACAACAATGCCCATGTCTTGCGAGAGGGAGGCGAGTCCCAAGTTGTCAATGATGCTATGAGAAACATAGCCTCTATCAAGCCTAGATTTATGCCTATAATGTCACGAGGAAGGAGATAAGGAAGAGAGCTCACACACACACTCTCACTCTCAAGGAGAAGCACACACACAGATTGACGCAAGGAAGAATGATCTTCTTCTTCTTCTTCTTCTATTACATAAAAGGAATGTACAAGAATGACCTAAAAATAAGAATACAACAAGTGCAATATATAAAGATCAGTACATAAGGAAAAACCTAATGTCTGCAAATGAGTGAGCTGGCAAGAAACAAATGTGCCATCACTCTTGGTAGATAAATCTAATAAAGCTCAATGAAGTAACCCTGACATATACCGGCATGACCATTATACATATCAGAGAAATGAAAAACTGGTATGTGTCATCCTGGATCATCACATGTTGAGCTTGATATCTCAACACTCCCCCTCAAGCTCAACGCCATATCCTGTAATCCAAGCATCTCCCGAAACTTCTTCAACTTCTCAGCTCCAAGTGATTTGGTGAAAATATCAGCAACCTGCTCATTTGTTCTCACATAAATAAGATCAATATCACCTGCTAATACCTTCTCTCTGATGAAGTGATAATGTACCTCGATATGCTTTTTTCTAGCATGGAAAACAGGGTTCCGTGCTAACTTTATGTTGCTAAGATTATCACAATAGATAGTGATAGGATTTTGCACTTCCACACCTAAATCTGCAAGTAACATCACCAGCCATGATGCCTCACATGCTTCCATTGCAGCACCTCTATGCCTCTGTACTCGACAAAGCAATAGTGGGTTGCTTCTTACTGCTCCATGTAATAGCTGCACCTCCAAGTGAGAAAAGAAAGCCACTAGTAGATCTTCTATCTGGAGTACTAACAGTCCAATCTGCATCAGTGTATCCATGAACCTGCAAATCTACACCAGCTTCATAAAACAATGCATAATCCAAAGTAGCACTCACATAACGTAGAGTGCACCTCAGAGCATCCAAATGTGGCTTCCTGGGAACCTGCATAAACTAAATTTCAAGTCCAACAGTATAGCTTAAATCAGGCCTTGTAATTGTAAGATATATAAGACTTCCCACAATTTTCCTGTACATAGTAGCATTTTCCAATGCTTCACCTGATGTAGTATCCAACTTCAAATTTTGATCTAATGGCATAGAAATTGGCTTACAACCAGCCATACCATACTTTTGCAGCATATTCAAGCCATATTGCCTTTGCGACATCCATATACCTGTTTCTGTATGTATAAACTCAATGCCCAAGAAATAGCACAGCACACCAAGATCTTTCATGTCGAATTCATGCATAAGAAGTTGCTTTACCTCTTTGATGCTTTCTTCATTATCGCCACCTACAATCAAGTCATCAACATAAATGGCCATAATCGTGATGCCATCATCAGCCTTCCTTGCATATAGTGAATGATCTGCATCACACATAGAAAACCCAATGCTGGTTAAGTAATCAACAATCCTTGCATGCCATGCACGCGGAGCCTGCTTTAGCTCATACAAGGCCTTTTGCAACCTGCAAACATATTCTGGATGCTTTGAATCTTCATATCCTTGTGGCTGGTCCATATATACTTCTTCCTGTAACTCACCATGTAGGAAAGCATTCTTCACATCCATCTGATGCGAAGTCCATCCTTTTGCTGTAGCTAACGCAACAAGTGTCCTAACAGTAGACAGTTTAGCTATAGGGTTGAATGTTTCCTCATAATCAATGCCATATGTCTGTGCATATCCTTTAGCTACCAATCGTGCTTTATACCTGCTTATGCTACCATCAACATTATGCTTTACCTTGTAAACCCATTTACAGTCTATGGGTTTCTTTCCTTGTGGCAATGGAACTAGCTTCCATGTATCATTTCCATAAAGTGTAGCCATCTCCTCATCCATAGCTTTTTCCCCATCTGCAATTCCAATTGCATCTTCAAAGCAAGAAGGTTCAACATCTTGTATTACCTTTGTCATGTAGGCATAATGATGAGCCATGTAACTATCATATGTCAATCGTTGCACTAAATTCCTCATCCTCCTAGATCTTCTTGGTCCTGGGTCACTTCTCCTTGTATCATCTTCATGTGCCCTTCTTACTCCTAGAGTCTTCACAGAGGGCAATCCAAGTTCCTCATCAAGACTCTTTTCTGAACCGCTTGAATTTCCATCAACGTCTTCAAAACCTGCACATGTTTTATGACCAACAGAAAGCTTTTCTTTACCTTTCTTGGATGTATTTGATGAATTTGCTGGATAGAAATTTCCACGTAATCTTCCACTCCATGGATTTGAGTTGGAACTATTGCTTGGTGATGCATCTGGTCCACTCAAAACCTGAGATTCTGCACTTGATTTTTCAGCATTTTCTTTGTCATTTGGTTCAAGACTCAGTCCTTCTTTGGCATCTGCAAAGAAGCTTGACATTTCATCAAATACCACATCTCTACTCACCTTTACTTGTCGTGTGAGTGGGTTATAACATTTATATCCCTTTTGCTCAAGGGAGTATCCAATGAAGATACACTTTTCTGCTTTTGGATCAAGCTTTGTCCTCAATTCATCTGGGACATGTACATATGCAATACAACAAAAAACTTTCAGATGTGATAAGTTTGGCTTTTTACCTGTAAACTTCTCTTTAGGTGTAACTTGATGTACATCAGCAGTCGGAGTTCTGTTCATGATGTATACAATAGTATGCACAACTTCTGCCCAATAACAATGAGGCATATTCTTCTCAGCCATTAAGGCTCTTGCTATTTTTGCAATATTTCTATTTTTGCGTTCAGCAACGCCATTCTGTTGTGGTGTGTACCTGCATGAAAACTGACGCCGAATTCCATGATTTTTTAGAAAACTGTTGAACTCATTTGACATGTATTCACCTCCTCCATCAGATCTTAATGTCTGAATGTACTTCCATGTCTGCTTTTCCACCGTAACTATAAAATTCTAGAAGTGAGTAAACACCTCACTCTTCTCTTTCATGAAATATACCCATACTTTGCGTGTATGGTCATCAATGAAAGTAACATAAAACCTGCAACCACCCATAGATGTGGTCTTTGTTGGACCCCAAACATCTGTATGTACTACTTCTAGTACATTCTCACTAAAATGCTTGTCATGTGGAAATGATGCTCTTGACTGTTTGCCAAATTGACATGCTGCACATACCTTTTGCATTTCTGCAACCTTGAAATTTGGTAGTCCATGGACAATCTCCTTTGACTACATTAGTTTCAGCCTTTACAAGTTTGCATGTCCAATCCGTTTGTGCCATATCTTTATATCTGCAATAAATCCTGCACCTTTTGCAAACATGGCTGCATTCATTTCAGGAATCTTCACATTTAAGGTGAACATCCTACCCACTTTGTTTCCTTTGGCAACCAATTGTCCATCCTACTTGTACTCTTCTACATATAATCCATCAGCATTGAACCTGACTTGTAATCCTTAGTCAACCATTTGTCCAACAAAAACCAGATTCTTTGTTATATTTGGAACATGCAACACATCATCAAGATGTTTTACATTCCCGTCCTCCATAGACAATGCTATATTTCCTGTATGCTCAATAGGATGTGATGTATCATCACCTGTTTCAACATATCCAGGAACTGGCATTTTCTGCAAACTACTAAACCATTCTGCATGAATGGTCATGTGATTTGAAGTGCCTGAATCAACATACTAGACATTATCATTTGATTTTGAAACACCACCAGACATCATATTCATCATGTGATGTTGAACCGTAAACAGCTTCTTAGAATCATCTGCACTTGTGGATGCATAATTGTTTTGCTGCCTTCTGTTATTTTGATTCTTCAACCCGCAATCACGTTCAAAGTGTCCAAGTTTACCACAATTCCAACATCCTTTACTATCATTACCTGAATCATTTCTTTGGAAATTTATGCGACCGCTTTGGGTCCCCCTGCCTCGAAACTATCCTCTTCCTCATGCATGATTCTGTTGTTGACCTTGGTCTTGGTTACTGTTTCTTCTTCCGATTCCAAAACCTCTACCTCTGCCTCTTCCTCTGCCAGAGTAGAATACCTGCTCAGAAATGGGCTTTCTTTGGGATTTTGAATCCTCACCAAGATTCTTTTCTTAAAAAAACAGCATAGATACCAGATCTGCAAAATTCGGAATATTTTCTCTGGTCTGTATGGAAGTTCTGAACTGCTTATATGTAGCTCCTAAACCACGAAGGCACACTTCCACCTTATCATCATCATCTACATTCATGCCAATAGATGCAAGTGACTCACATATGCTTTTGATTTTTAGAGTGTAGTCACTTACCGACATGCTCTTCTTTTCCAATGTATGCAACTCGTTCTTGAGTTGCAATTTCCGTGCCTTTGTATTAGTCTCATACAAAGTGACCAAACTGTTCCAAGCCTCTTTTGGAGTCTTGGCATCCTGTATGTGTCCAATCATGCTATCCTGTATGCTAACAGATAGCCAATACATTACCTTTCATGCTCCTTGATTCCATTCCTCATATGCTCTTAATTGGTCTGCAGTCCGATTCCTTTCTGGTAACTATGGAGCATTTTCATTCTCTCCTTCGATGTACTTCCAGTAGCCTTTTCCCATCAGGAAATTCGTCATTCTGAATCTCCAAGCATGGAAGTTGTTCTTGTCCAGCTTATCGCTCATAAGTTGACTCATTCCATTTGCGTTTGCCATTTCTGCAACAATTCACAACACTGCAAAACACTACAAGCAGCACTTCTGCTTGAACATTGTCGCACTATGACATGACAGTTCGATCTCAGAAAAACACAGTTTTCGTGTATCAACCGTACACGGAATCGCTTGAAATTCTGGATCTCGAATATATGAGTGTCGCTGAACAGAATGCAAGTTACAGTTTTTGAAACTGACCTGGTTTTTCTGTGGGCCCCACCTTACGGGCTCGAAATAGAGGTCGAGATGGCACTGAAACTTCGATTTGACAAAAACAAGTGATCCTAAAGGGATAACTCTCGAAAATATTCTACCTTCACGCCGATTTTCGTAGCAAACAGAGGTCGTTTGTGAAATCGCGTTTTCTCCATGCCTTGCCACGTAGTCTTCACCGTTGCCTTCTCCACGAGCTCTCTACAACCACGCTGGCTCTGATACCATGTCACGAGGAAGGAGATAAGGAAGAGAGCTCACACACACACTCTCACTCTCAAGGAGAAGCACACACACAGATTGAGGCAACGAAGAATGATCTTCTTCTTCTTCTTCTTCTATTACATAAAAGAAATGTACAAGAATGACTTAAAAACAAGAATACAACAAGTGCAATATATAAAGATCAATACATAAGGAAAAACCTAATGTCCGCGAATGAGTGAGCTGGCAAGAAACAAATGTGCCATCACTCTTGGTAGATAAATCTAATAAAGCTCAATGAAGTAACCCTGACATATATCGGCATGACCACTATACATGTGAGAGAAACGAAAAATTGGTACGTGTCATCCTAGATCATCACATGTTGAGCTTGATATCTCAACATATAACCACTCGATTGGAGGTTTGGCAAAGAAAATCCATTGTTATCCTTAACTTCAATTGAGTCATGATGAAGCTTCAATAGGTCCCAACATTTGTTCCCCAACACATCCATATCCCAAGCCCTCTGATCCCACCAATTCGAAAGATCTTCCACCATGTTGAAGTCACAAAAAAGAATGATATCCAAGCACAAAGAATCAAGAGATTGCCACATATCAATTCTTTCAAGTCATGATTTAGGGCATACACTAAAGTGATGGAAAAGAGATGAGAAACACAAAAAGAGGCTGCACTGTGATGACAATGCCACCACTACCACACATGTGGTTGATGGCAAGCAAACAATGGAGATTTTAGATACTCTAGAACCTCTTTAAAAGGTCATCACCCACAACTTGATCTCTTGAAGGCAGATAAATTTTTGGTTAACGTTTCCTTCTCGAAGCCATTGGCCAATAATAGCTGCTTTGGAGGGCTATGAAAGTCCCCACATATGATACAAGCATTTACGAATGGGTTAGTCATGTTGACCCTTTTGGTTTGTGATTTTATCCCTAATTTTCTCATTCCCCCCTCTTCTTTTTTCTTAGATGTGAGAGTGCAACAGTCAGGGAATTTCCTATTAATAGGACTCTTCCATGAGAACTCCAAAAAGACTTTGCCTTTTAGAGTATTTACTTTCTTAACATAAAAATTTGAAATAGTAGACCCAATGATAGAGCTCTCATTATCGGGATTGTCTTCTTTTCTAGTGATATATTCCTCTTCGTTATCCTCCTTACCCGATGCATTTTGGTAGTGATATATTCCTCTTGGTTATCCTCTTTACCCGATACATTTTGCTAATAATATATTCCTCTTGATTATCCTCCTTACCTGATGAATAATCCTCAAGTGATACATTACCTTTCATCATAAATCCAAAATAAAATTTTGATGTTAAAGACGTTAAGCGTCCTCATATGATGTGTGTTAGGTCAATCCTTATTTGATATCGAGGTATCATAAGTGAAGGGCTGCTCACCATATTTGTACATGCATTGTGTTCACACACACATACATATATATATATATATATATATATTTTTTTTCCAGGTTACGATTTGTAGAACTCAAGCTATCGAGGCGTTACCAACTTATAAAACCAAAAACAGGCATAGGATTCGGGCCATCATCATTTTTCTCTTTCCCTTTTGTGCGAGATATTTTGAACTTTCGACCTCAACTTCCAAAACTATCTCCTCGATCAATCGAATAGCTTTCGCTCACGTCCTCAAAGCTGTCATCTCTCGACGTTCTCTGGACTCTGTCATCTCTCTCCCTCCTCTCCCCCTCTCCATTGATCGACGCAACATGTCTGCTGCGGGTCATGCATTGTTGCGTCTTGATTGCCTGTTTAGAAACGGTACCGGGAGCAGCCAGAATTCTTTCATATCTCGTGTTCGGCATCAGTCAGGCAGTAACATCATGGTGGCATTTGCTCCTTCCCTACAAAGAAGGGATTCCATTGCGCAAGGGGCTGTCTTAGCCTGCCTTCCCACTGACAGTACTGCTGTTGGACCTGCCTCAGGCAGTGGTTCTGTAGGTTCACAACTCTTTAATTACTCTCTTACACACACACACACACACACACACACACACACACACACAGAGAAACACACACACACACACACACACAGAGAGAGAGAGAGAGAGAGAGAGAGAGAGAGAGAGAGAGAGAGAGAGAGAGAGAGAGAGAGAGAGAGAGAGAGAGAGAGAGAGAGAGAGAGAGAGAGAGAGAGAGAGCTTTTTACATGTATGTTTGATCGCAATTATGTGCACGAGGCTGCAAATATTCACTGTCATCATGCCTATCTTTTTCGGTTCGATGCATATTTAGAACGGATTTGACCATACCCAAGTGCATGAGAATAATTTTTCGAAATATAACAGCTTTGGTAGGTATGCATTTATGTATCGATATATACTCTCATCGATCGCCATATGTATGGATATATAACTATTTGCCATCATTTATGTACACGTGCCTAACTATGCTTTTCATCTATTTCTCTGCAAATTTATCCAAATTCACACTTACACGTTTTGATGTGCACATTTAGATTTATGAATAGACATCCACGTACAACTTTCTGCCAATGGGCGGGACTGCTGACAAGTTGTCTGCACTAATGCGGGTGTTGTTTTTTTTCGTATGTGCAAAGATAATCATTCTGTCCATTACTATATATTTACATTAACGATAATCATACTGAATTTTGAAATGTCAATGCAACACATCATTCATGTGTTGAAACATGCATCAGGACCCTTTTGGACTTTTGAGAGGCCTTTATGTTAGGCGTAGAATTGTTATTGCGAATAAATAAGGAGCCTATAGAAAGATGCCACATCATGAAGAAAAATTGACCAACTAAACCCATGGAAATTCCCCTTAATCAATTCTTGCATTAAAAATAAGCAAAGACACTCAAATTCCTTAATCTACTAAAAGTAAAGGTCCTCAAAGAGTTCAAAAAGGGTACTAATGCTTTTATTTGTGCATCTATTAGCATGTCTCACAACATTCATATAGAGTTGCTTGAAATTTTTCGGGTTCATACATGCATGCCTACGAACATAAGTAGATATAAATGTACTTGTGTACAGTGCATGCATAGACTTGTATGTATGCATACACACATACATGCATCACATATATGCATCCTTCATCTCTAAACATATGCATACACGCATGCTGTACATTCTTATGCATATACAGATATGCATAGTTTTAAGTTTGTATATACTTTATACATGTACACAATGCACATAGACAGATGGACGTGTGCATGTTTATGCATGCTACGTACGTTTACATTTATGTGTGCACACTTTACATTCATGATGCATATACAAACTTATATGCATAATTTATGAGTGCACTTGGGAAATCATACTGCTATATATATGTATATGTATGCACATATACTCATTTACAATTAGTTGTATGTATGCATGTATATGGATATACATTTTGATTAGATGCAAGTGCAAACATATGGATATGTATACATATAGACATATACATACGCAAATAGACTGATACGTATGCATATAAATATAGATGTAGATATATGAATGCATACATATATACATATATACGCAGTGTGCACACACATGCATACACATGTACATACACATATTCATGTATACATACACACACACACATGCACATTCTCACTTCTATGAAATATTCTACTCTTGCTTGTTTACACCTCTCTTTTCCCCGCACACACTGCATATATATGTATACACACATATTCATGTATACATACACACACACACATGCACATTCTCACTTCTATGAAATATTCTACTCTTGCTTGTTTACACCTCTCTTTTCCCAGGCTCTGCATCCTTCTTTTCACTTTTTACTATTTGAGTGAGACATTTCTACTCATCATGAGAGAGCCTTCATTTCAAACATATGGATAGTATTGCCGAAGGTGTTTAAAGGGATACAATGTGATCTCATGGTGATGTAGACAATATTTTTAGACTGTGAAGTAGGATATTTTGGTATAAAGCAAGCCGAATCAAAGCATAGTAAGTTTATGGTACTAAAGTTCTATTTTTTTTCTATATAGAATGATACAAAATGCTTTATTTGTTAGGATTGTTTGCATGCTATTTTCATTTTAGACTAGTCCATTCAATCTAACCTATGAATTCATGTTGGAGCCTAAATCTTTCTTGGCAACCACGGATGTGTGTAGTTCTTTTAGGACTTAAGTTGTAGATATTGATTCATTTACTAAAACTTCTATTTGTTATGTGGCTAGGTGGATCCATTTAATCCAACTTAAATTTAACATATTGAATGTATTGCAACTTTTTATTTTGTGTATTGCCTATATTCGAAGCTTTCTTGTGGGACAATGATCTTATTTATGGGATTAACATTTTTTTGCATAATACCTGTATCTAGTTTTGGTTGACTTACATGGATTCATCCTTCTATTCTCGTTCTGAAATTGTGATTAATTCTTTATCTGAAGTGAAAAATGCATTACTGAAATGGACACACAAAATGCATAGATTGGCATGACTAGTCAAGGAGATTTGCAATGCTTTTTCATCATATGAACCATTGATTATGGATTGGGTTAACTTTTTCACATCATGTTTATAGGATGTAGTAAAGAAGAAGAAAAATGATGGTAATGAGACAAAGTCTGAAGAGTCAAAATCTGAAGAATCAAAATCTGAAGAGTATAGTTCTACAATGACACATGCTATGGGTGCAGGTATTTACTTTTCTGTCACTATTTTGTCAAACTTTGAAGTTTTGCCTTTGTGCCAAAATGTATATGCATATTTGTCTTCACTTTATTTTTGTCGTGTGTTATTGTAAACATGTAAAAGAAAACTATATCGAGAAAGACAAACATATTTTTTTAATCTACAAGAGATTGGATACTGCATGTACATATTATCAGAACTTCGTTGGATACCTGCTTGATATTGCATGTACATATTATCAGAACTTCGTTGAAGATTTATTGAGTAAAGGACAAAGCAAGTGGAAGAGGTACAATATAGTATACTAACATATTCAAAAGGCAAAAATGACATGCGAGACCAAAGGTTTACATCATTGTGTAATCAATATAGTATTAGGTTAAGAATAAAGGAAAGAAAATAAAGAAAAAGTGCTAGAATAATGGGAAGGCCATCAAGAATTATGAAAGGGTCTTTAATTGATGGATGGTGGGGAGAGAGAAAGAGAAAGAAATTAGGAGGCCGAACTCGGCCTATGAGACAAATCGATGTACATGGGTGTATCTTCTTCTGTGCAATTTGATGTCGGTGATGTCTCGGGGCCCGATATCCTCTAGCACGGGGTCGTCTCCTAGCTCGAGCAGCCTGAGCCTGCTGAAGAGTCACCCCTCTCGGTGTGTGGGCTGAGGGGGGGAGGGCTGCAGCACGTCGTGGAATAAAGAACTCAGTGAGCTGACTCTGTCTCCCTCCTGTATGGGATGCTACAGTAGGCTGGAGTAGGGAATCTCTGTGACTCTGTATCTCTAGTAGGAATTGCCCGAGCTGGCGCTGGTCTCTATAGGCCATGATCTCTCGGAGGGTGGGCTGCCCTGTAAATAGAGTCTCGTATCTACCTCTGATGCCATCATATGCGCTACATCTGCATACAAAGTGCTCCTCATCCTCTATCTCTACTCTGCAAACCCTGCATATCCGCTCCTCTCTGGGAATGTCTGCGGCTCTGCCCGTCTCAATCTCTAGTCTATGTGATGAGACTCTGAACTGGCCAATCGCTACCCTCGAGCTATGAGGCATGTAAGTATCCATGTAACATAGCCGCCGGATGAAACCGTCTGCTAGGATGTCTAAGAACTGGTCTCGATAGTGCAATAGTCTCGATCCCATGTGTGGTGTGTGCTATGTCTGACTAATGTAGCGCTGCCAAAGATCCTGTCTCAACACAACATTCCTCTCATGACGAGAGAGGTGGATGTGAGGTGAGTATGGGTCGTACTGAAAAGGCGGTAATCTGTCCATATCAAGCCCATGACTATCAAACCATACTCTAACCTGGGTGTACCAAGCTCTCTCATATCCTGACTTTGATATCTGTATAGATGCCTCAAAAGCTCTGCGTGTGAGTCTGTCTGTAGGGAGCTCCCTCATCCTCTGAATAAAGCAGATAGTCTGGAATAGTGCATCTACTACCATGGGTGGTGCAGCTAGCTCTGCCCTGATGATGTCATGTGGTACCGACTGTTTCCCGCGAAATAGTCGCGAGATCATACGTACCTGGGGCCTCTCGATCGCACTCCACTGGGTGGCTGTGAGGCCCGGGGCCCAAACTGTCGCAGCATACATTATAGCTGGTCGGACTAGTGTGTCAAATAGCCACCCCTTCGTGCGGGGCTCCTGGAAGTGTGCCTGGTGACATCTCCGCTCTAACATGGCTAAAGCTGCATATGCTCGTGTGAGTCTATCGGTGGCTGCCTGTCCCATGCTGAAGGGGCCAGGTAAGCTCGTGAATGTGACTCCGAGGTAGACATAGGAAGTGACCACCAAAATCTGTCCACCGCCGGCTGTGAATCCTGCTCCATTCCTCACCAAGGGGGAGGTGTGCAAGATCATGACCTTGGTCTTGCCAAGGTTTACTGTCAAGCCCTTCTGTGTACAAAACTCATCGAGGGCATCCAAGTGGCGTTGTAATCCATCGGGTGACTCTGAAATCAAGACAATGTCATCAGCATATAATAAAATGTGGACAGGTGTACCTGCGAGGTCTGCACCCTCTCCTCCAGCTCGGAGAATGTAGTCCTCAATCTCATCGATGTAGAGACCAAATAGAGTGGGAGAGAGCGGGCAGCCTTGCTTAACACCGATGGTGCTAGCAATGACCTCAGACATACCTCCTGGACACTGTACTCTCCCGGTCACCTGCTCATAGAGTGCATAGATGGCCCAAATCATCCCTGATGGTATTCCCAAGCTCTGAAGCCGTTGGAAGAGCCTCTCTCGTGGCACTGTATCGAAAGCTTTGCGGAAGTCCACAAAGCAGCAATATAGTCTCTTCTTCCGCACCCTTGCCCCATCAATGAGGAAGCGCAAAATGAAGATGTGATCAATAGTAGAGAAAGCTCGCCGAAAACCTGCCTGGCCTCGTGCTCGTAGCCCCTCAGTCTCTGCATATGAGCTGAGCTCTGCCTCATGTATGGCACCGTATAGTTTGGCCATGGTGTGGCCAATCATGATGGTCCTGTAATTCCCTGGATCCAGGGTGTCGCCAGATTTGTGGATAGGCACAATGGTGTGCCTAGTTCACTCCTCTGGGAAGCCCTCCCCTATAGCCCGATTGAAGGCATGTGCAATCAACGGGGCTATAGTGGAGGATGCATATATGAGGTGCTCGCTCTGCAATCCCGTATGGTCTGTCGAACGTCCATGTCGCAGTCGTCCTATGGCCCTCTCAACCATCTTTGCTGTGAAAAGAGAAGAACTAGTAGGGCGAGGCTCAAGTGGCTTGGGAATGGGAGGCTGCCCAGGGACCTCATATAATCTCTGAGCATAATCATGCCATGTGTGTAGGTCCCCAATAGGTGTGGTCGGGCGTGGCTCTTGTAGGGTACGCCATGCTGCAGCACTGTCCATACTCATAAAGAGATGATATAGCTCAAGCACCTGTGCCTCCTCAAAGGCTCGCCTCTTCTGACGTGTGAGAGTCTTCATCTGTCCTGTGGCCTGTCTCTCTGTGATCTCTCCCAATGCTCGCTGAGCTCGTAGTCGGCGGTAGGTATCTCTGCATTCCTCATCATACCAACGATGTTGTGGCATAGTCCCTGGAGGAGGTGTGTGACCAGAATGGATGGTGTGTGGGAAGGAGCTGATGGTGGATCTCTGAAGAACTGATGCTATCTGTGAGGTGAGTAGGGATAGTGGAGTGTCAGGGTGAAGCAAGAGAAGACCCTTCTCGACTTGGGCCGCATATATGTGAGCTAGCTCGTGTGTGAAGTAGATGGTGGTGTGTGGGATGCGTGCTGCGGGTGTGCGTGTAGGGGTGTCTCCCTTGAGGGAGAGAGCGAGGTATGCGTGATCGGCCCCAATGGGTATAGGTGGGATGGTGAATGAGGTAAGTAGGTGAATGGCCTCTCTAGATCCCATGACGTAATCTACTGAACTTCCCCTGCCATCTGTGACTGAGTGTGGCATGCATGTCAATCCTCCTGAGGTAGGCCATTGAGCCATCCCGTTATAGATAACGAAATTATGTCGAGAGCCTAGTCTGAGTAAGTGAGTGCCATAATGAGTGTGTGTAGAGTGAGCTGAAGCTCGAGCTGTAGATTCATCCTCTATGGTACGTAGTATCTGTGGGTCTTCTGGGTCAAATATCTCACACTGATCATTGCCTATCCTGGCATTGAAGTCTCCCATAAGGAAGACTTCCCCTAGTGCAGAGTACTCTGTAATCTCTTTTGACAAGCAAGTGTATGGTGAGTCCTCCTCTCGATCTATGATAGCGAATCGCGAGCTAGAGGGAGCAAAGTAGCATAAAGCTATGAAGATGATCCGCTCCTGTGAGAGCTTGAGTCGAATCCAAAGATATCTGGCCTGTCAGTCACGTGTGACTATCTGTATCCTGCTCTGAAGTCCATCTCTGAAGAGTATGGCTACTCCTCTTATCCTCTGGTGGTATGCTGACGTGTACACTCTCTGTATGTGGACTCCCACTGGAAACCGTGGACTCGAGGTAGGCCCCGGTCCGGGCTCTCATGTGTCTCTGTGAGCATAATGATGTCTTTGCCTTTGCGCACCTCTTCCAACCTCTCTGGGTGTGTCCATAGGTCTCCATTGCAGTTCCAAACTGCAAGGTGTATCTCCTCGAGAGAGAGAGAGAGAGAGAGAGAGAGAGAGAGAGAGAGAGAGAGAGAGAGAGAGAGAGAGAGAGAGAGAGAGAGAGAGAGAGAGAGAGAGAGAGAGAGAGAGAGAGAGAGAGAGAGAGAGAGAGAGAGAGAGAGAGAGAGAGACGAACTCAACCTTTCGAGCTGAAGAATATGCTCTTCACAATCTAGTTAGAGTGCATCAAGCCCAATAGGCCAACAAAAAAAAAAAGCGAGGCTGAACTAGAAGCTGATGACTCATATTTACATTGCTGAAAGGGGGTAAATTGGGGATATGATGTCGTATTTAGGTTTTCTCTTTTTGGGTGTCTTGAAGTTCTTGATGACAACTTTGTCATGTTGTAACTATCCACTTGTCTTGTTTCTTGGCCTGGTACTAATTTTGGTTTTGTCATTTTAATTGAAGGGTATTAATTCATCTTCCAACCAAGTTCTTATTTGTTGTACTATTTTTGAGTACTATATGATCTTAATTTTCTCTTGAAGATCAAAATATCATAGTACTACATCTTTCTCTTCAAGCACCTCCTTAGAGAGGTGTTTCATATCAGTAAATGGTATGAGCTTCTCAAGCTTCCTCTATTTGAAAGTGGTTACCTGATGGAGCAAGGACGGATGATCCCAAAGCCATGTTGCTAATAAGATTGGTTGTGAGTGTTCCTCATTTCCAAGATTGACTTGCCTCACAGGTTGAGATGACATGGCTGATTGTTCGTTTTGATCTTCAAAAATGCATTGTGGATAGGCGGGCGATTCCTCTATGTTGATTTTTGATTCCTTTTCTTGCATCCATGAAGGTGAAAGCTCTTTCATCCACGGTATGTCGGATGGTATCGGTAAGTCGTCTATTGCAGCTCTTTTCTCTTTTCCTTGGGTCAAATCTATCGAGACTCCTTTCTTTCCTCTCCTCAAGTCCATGACGGGTTCTCCAAGCCCAAGAGTTTCTACCTTTTCAGAGTCTCCTTCACAAATAGATATGCCATAACATGGAAAGGCTTCCATCCATTCCAAAAGATTTTGGTCATCGTTTATTTTAATTTCATTACATGCTTCCGCGATAGGAATGTGTTGTTCTTCGAGAATAGTGAAAGAATGAGCATTACCTCCATGAGATCCTTGCGGATCTAAGTGTACTTGTTTCTGTACTTTCCCTGACAAGTTAACTAAAATAGTATCATTTCCCCAATCATGCATGGCTTGGATGTGCCTTAGCCATGGCCTCCCTATGAGTAAAGGAAAGCCTCCATTGACCTGCAGTAAATTTAACACCACAAAATCTAGAAAGAATGTCAGCCCGTCCATCTCTACCGGTACCTTTTCTACAATACCAAGAGGTTTAACTCGACTCTGGTCAGCCAAGGTTATTGTGAACTTTGCTTCACCTGAAAGTTGGAGTCCAAGTGATTTGAGGATAAAATCTGGCATGAGATTTATGCTTGAACCTCCATCAATTATGACTCCATTTATAGTTATTCCATATATAGCGACTGATAGACATGGGCTCCTGAAGTCGGTTAGAGAGTTGGTTGATACCTTTGTGAAGTTCTTGGAAATTGAAGCTTTCATCAGGTTCGTTGGAGTGTGCCCACCACTTATTGCGAGCATTGTCGGAGGAGAAAATGTCTCTATGATCCCTATAACATCACTTCTAAATCTTTCATCCATTCTTAATAGATCATACAATGATACCTGCTGGAAGATGTTCTTTAATATTCCTTCCGTCTTGATGATGGATGGTATTGGCGAAGGTAGAGGAGGCTCGTTACCTGAGTAGAGTTCCCTCATCGTTTCTTCAAAAACTTTGTCTATTTCCTGCAAAATTTCAGAATTTTTTGTACCTGAGTCTTTTTCTTGGAGGACCCTTGCTTCTGCTTTCTTTTTTGGGCTCTAGTCTGCACTCCTTGTTCTTGATCCATTTCTTGCAATGCCACCACTCTAGCTTTTGGACTTGAGCTGAAGGATGGGCTTGCATTGAGTTCTTGATTTCCTTCTTCTCTTTGTTGTGAAACTCTGGAGCATAGCTTGGGGTTTCTTTTTTTGGTCCATGATTGTGCAGGGAAACATCTCCATGAAGTTGACCAAGATCACTTAGTGGAGTGGCATGAATGTGAGCAAAAGAGTCGATTTCAAAAAATAGTCTATTTTCCTGAATTGAGTTATCCTGGGAAAATAAGTCGACTTCAAAAATTTGACCTTTTTTAAGTAGACTATTTTTAAAAGTTTGGGCAACTTCAAGTTGACCATTTTCCAAAAATTGCTCTACTTTGTGAACGTTGTCATTTTTACAAAATTGGTCAAATTTTTTAGTCACTTGCTCCTCTTTTTAGTCGACTTGTTGAACTCTACAAAATTGGTCAAATTTTTTAGTCACTTGCTCCTCTTTTAAGTCGACTTGCAGAACTTGACCATTTTTAAAAAATGGGTCAACTTTTTTAGGTGAAACAAATCGTCCATATTTCCGAGGGGCATCACACCCATTCGGGTCCTCTTTCTCAGATAAGTGCCACTGTGAGTGTACAGGAGAAAATTGGGTACCTGGATATTTAAGAGTGCTGCTCTCTTCTCTCTTACTTGAATGAATTGCTGGTTGCTTTCCCTTATCGACAGTGATAACATTGACTTGGTAGCATGGAGCTGATCCGCTTGTAGAAGCTTTCTGCTTCAGACAATCCTTCGAATAATGATCCATTGTATCCGGGCCCAGGATTGTGAGGAAGACGAGAAACTAACGACTTCACTCTGGTCATTAATTCAGAGAATGCCTCTCCTTTTTGTAGTTTAAGATTTTTCAATTGATCAAGAATGCGTTCTGTGGAGTTACCTGGGTAAATGTAGTTGTGAAGGCAGTTTTGAGGGCATCCCATGTGGTGAAGTATGATGCTTCATCGTGTTGATTGTACCATCGATCCGCGAGCCCTTCAAGAGTGACCGGAAACAAGGCAAGGAAGGCATCTTCTCGCTGATGTAAACCCCTACTCTTACATAGGGAAAGAAACCTCCTGACATGATCATCCGCATCCTCATGAGGGGCTGCCTTGAAGGAAGGAAACTTGATGTTGATCCGAGAGAGCAAGTTGGTCAAATCGTCCCCCATTGCTGCCATGTCCGTTGAAGGAGGCGTTGAGTGCCGATCCGAGATGCCTCCCGACGATGATGCGTCAGGAAATAGAAATGGAAGTGGTGGAGCTCTAGGAGGGATGTAGTGTAATCTTTTGCGTTGAGAACTCTTTATGGGAGTCTTAATGGGACTAAGGGATCCTTCCTTATGGCTGGAGCGAGTATGAGTCATAGACTATCGCTGTAACGCTCTTCATCAACTCTGTTCTGCTAAGGGCTGACTTCTAGCAAGTTCAAATTGCAACCAAGGTCCCACCGTGCGTGCCAAAATGAGCACCTGTAGATCAATTTCTTGATCTATATGCTCTATGTGGTGTGTCCTCTTAAGTGCAATATGCACTGTGGGTTGCAATTTGAAGACTCAATGGGGAAGAAAAATAGCATATACAATGACACAGTGAAATAAGAGAAAGAACCTGAAATTATGAGTAAAATGAAAGGGAGGGACTGAAATTATGAATCTAACAGCTCAAAAGAAGATTATACAAATTTTGGGCAAACCGAAGGAGACATAGGCATACATCTTCACTCTAAGAGCTGCACTTCGATTCTCGAAACATACATGCTCACGACTCTAGTCTTCCAACTAGCTGCTCACGAGAAGATTGGCCAATCACTGCTTGCCCACTACTCACTCAGAGTGCCAAGCTAGCTAACGCCAAATCTACCAAGTGGAGCATTAGTGGTAAGCTAAGAGCTCTACACACACAAAAGAAGGCAAAGCTTCAGCTCTGCATTCCTTCCTCAAGTCTCTCTGAGCTTCTCTCTGAGCTTGTCTTCTCCCCCTTGTGTTGATGAAGAGGTCTACTTATATAGTTTTTCTGAAAGTGAAGGATAGCAAAAGGGGACAAAATTAGTTTCTTCTTTGGTAGGCTCTCTGACACTTTTGACAATTTTGGTACTCTGGAAGCTTCCTTCTTGGTCACTTTTCCTGCGCCGTCACTATCTTCCAAATTCTTGTATTCGGTGCCGTCCACCGTCCATGAGTTCTCCGCGTGCAAGTGGCTGAAAATTTAGACTATATGGAGATCTGGGAAATTTAGTCTCATTTTCAAGTGAAAAAGTAGACTAAATCAAAAGTACACCCTTTTCTTAAAAATTAGACTACTTTTGAAGTAAGTAGACTAACTTCATAAAATTGGTGAACTTTTGAGTAAGTCGACTAACTTGTAAAATTTGACTAAAAAAATCGACTATTTGGTCAACTTAGGAAAATTAGACAACTTAGAGATTTGGCTTAAAAAAATCGACTATTTGGTCAACTTAGGAAAATTAGACAACTTGAAGATTTAGACGACTTGGGAAAATAGGTCAACTTCGGAAAATCAACTAATTGGACAACTTAGGAAAATTAGACAACTGGGAGAATTAGACGACTTGGGAAAATAGGTGAAATGGGAATTTAGACAACTTGGGAAAATAGGTGAAATGGGAATTTAGTCAACTTGGGAAAAGAGGTGAAATGGGAATTAGACAACTTGGGAAAAGAGGTGAAATGGGAATTAGACAACTTGGGAAAATAGGTGAAATGGGAAAATAGGCAACTTGGGAAAAGAGGTGAAATGGGAATTAGGGAACTTGGGAAAATAGGTGAAATGGGAAATTTTGCCTTCTTCATGAGCTGGATCCCCCTTCCACCATTTTCTTGCTCTTCGCTTCTTCTCCTTCTCCTTTTCTTCGAAATCGAGGTAACTTGCCTTGTGCTTGGCTTCTGCATCTTGAAAGCAAAGCAAAAAAATACATTATTTTAAGGGTGTATCAAAGTACCCTGCTACACCGTGCTTTTGCATTGTGGGGTGCATGTGTGAACATGTAAGCATCCTTAGTTCTAGACCCACTATTGGGCACCGATGACATTAGTGGGGATGTCATAGTATTGAGTCGAGACTTAAATGATGGCTATATAGTCTTGTGGTTGACTACCATGAGCTTATATTTGAACTTTCATTTGAGGGTGAATTTGAGGCTTACATTTGGTACATATTTAGTAAAAGCCCCACTTTTTAACACTTGATGGATTTGAAGTCTCTTCAAATTCGAATAGAAAAGATCGTTGTAAATGCTTTCTCAGTAAAAATCAGCAATCCACAAGTTTAGTACAAAGTTCTCCATTGGATTTGGGAGTAATTCCAATCAATGTGTGTCCACAAAACTGAACTCAAGCTGAAGGGAACCCAAGAACTTGTGGTACACTTACGAAGCTCTAGGCTGGGAAAAGTGACAAAGCTTTTGATACGAGAAAAGAAGGGGGATGACCATGGAAGCTTTAGAAAATTTGAGGAGATGAAGAAGAAGAAACATAAATGAATGAATAAAAAAGCCCATTGCCTATAGGGTCATAATAAGTGTGCCAAAAAATCAACTAAAGATATCTCTAGAAAGCTTTCAGAGAGAACTATCAAATGGAAGGGTCAACATGCAAAAAGGATGGTACTTCGGGTCTTTACCCCCAACATTCATAACCGATGCATCTTCAAGCACGTTAGGTACCATTTGGCATTTGAGTTATATCACATTTACAAACTCAATGGATCTTGCGAAAAACCCTCCCTTAAGTGGCTTTTATGTATTTTTTCCCTATGCTAGGTTGTTCAATCACTTCTCTATGCCCATTTATTTTGTTCTTATAAACGAATTCCTATGGAAGAGAAATACATCTCATTCTTTGGTGAGTCGAGCTTGGGCTGTGTGATCCAACAGTGCCACCACCTAAGAGGCGGCCTCAGTATACTTGATTTTCTTATGAGTATGCATACTAGGAGATTTACTCTCCTTTGGAAATTTATGTACTCATGTTAACGCTGGCCTTATACTATGAAGGCTTTTATTACCACTGCTGCTGCTTGCTTCAAGGCTGCATGGGAATTCTACTGTTGATCGAGAATCCTCTCTCATGCCCCTTTGAAAGTGCACTTGCATATTGCTTCTCTGCTATTATGCTTATGAAAACATCTTTTCCCCTTAGATGGGATAGGAGATCAAGTCGCACAGGCAAGTTTTTGCCATTTGAATCTTAATTTTGGTCTCTTTGCAAATGTCTGCACCTGTTAACACTCTTGGTTCTCATGCACACTATTCACATAGAAAAGGATTTTTAAGTTTGGTGAGATGTATGCACCCAATGGTTGTCATTCCCTGCTTCTGTTGATTATTTTTTATTGGTGCTTATTGGTTTCAATTACAACTCATTCTTGCACCCTCATTCTTACACCATGGGCCGCTGTCCCTTATCAAGAGTTAGACTGGAAATCGGGTAGCATTAAAAAATGTTTTAATGCGTCTCTGGCCTCATGTTGTTCTGTTCTCGTCCCATCTTCTGATTATAATTACCCATGTAATAGTCATTGGGTTATGTATGTATGTCTGTATGAATGTGTGTGTGTGCACACTGAGTATGCATGTATGAATGCAATGTTGAGTGTGCAGTACATTGTATCTATGTAGTAGTATGTGTTTACTGTCTATATAACGTTTACCGTTTACAGACACTGTGCTTTATATGTGCAACACATTCAGCTCGTGAACTGACCCAACCTCACTGGACACTCTTGATATTCACAATGCGTTGGAGACAATGACGTGATCATATTTGATTTGAGCCTCTAAATTTTAGGAGACGTTTAATGTGTTTTGATTGATGTCATGACCTTATTTTATGCACGTTTTATGATCATATGACTTTACCATGGTTCATAACTAGTGCAAATCATTAACATCCTCCATTGTTTGTGCTTCATTGGATGTAATCTTGCCAGTGCCATGTTGCTCTTATTATTACCAGCACCTTAATGTTAACCTTGCTCCCTCATATGAGTCAATATCCCTTTAGCACGAGCATGGTTGATGAATTATGCAAAAGGTCTTTGGTTCTAAATTTAGGACTTCAATTTTCGTAAGTCTTAATTTTATGTATGTATTTATAGTATTTATAATACATAAGAAAAAAATATGTCTTACAATTTTAGAGAACTTGGAGATTTAAAAACTGCAAATCACATCGAATTCAAATCGGCTGTTCCTGTTATGTCAGGTGATTGTGACTAGAACTTCTTGAAACACTTTCACTAGTGTTGATGGATGAATATGATCTAGCCCTGTAGATGTGGATAATGACATCATCTTATTAATCTAGGTCATCATCAAAATTGGTTGTGTGTTGTGTTCTTGGGGTGGGTGAACAAGGAGAAGCATTGAGTTACATGTGAGGGTGATAATTAGGGTTGTCATGATATATATATGGTATTGTGGCAGAGTCCAGACGATGTGCAGTGTAAGCTCTCTGTATCTTAGTGTGAATGGAAATGCTAATTTCTTGGGCATATTCTACTTGGCGGTTTGTTGAATGATGCTATTGTACTGGTATCCTTTTTTTCCATCACGGTTTGCTCAGGAAACCTTAATGTAGAAATTAAGCTGTCCTTTTTTTGCTTGGGGGATGAAGCGAGAGCATATATGAATGAAGTTGCATTTGAAACAATATGGCTTGATCCAAGCAACTAGTAGATTTTGCCGAGCTATCAATTTCATCTTTGGTTATGCTAAAACTTGATCTAGTTGATGGAGGATACAAATACTGCTTTCTGAAGTTTTTCACTGTAAAGAAAGGAAAATTCTGAGTTTGAATTTCATTATGTTATTGCAGTTCTCACATATAGACATGAGCTAGGAATGAATTATAACTTTATTCTTCCAGACGTAATAGTGGGTTCTTGTTTACAAGTAAGTAAAACTTTGACCCCATTATTCTTGGTAGCATTGCAAAAGCATTCTGTAAAATTGAAAGCATAACTTTTTAGCTGTGCAATTTTTGTTTTTGAAAATTACAGACATGGTTGATGGGTTACAACTCACTTGTATCTTGAAACTTCAGACACCTTTGGATGTTGACCGCTTAAAGAAGATTGGAGTGAAGACGATTTTCTGTCTTCAACAAGATCCAGACCTTGAGTATCCTAAATTGTGAAAGTGAGAAAATGTAATACGAGTATTCTTTTTTATTATTCTCTCTCTTTTTTCCCTCAACTTATGCAACCATCAATAAAGATATTTCGGAGTAGATATTTGTGCCATTCAAGAACGGGCCAAAGAAACTGGTGGAATTGAACACATCCGTGCTCAAATAAGGTGCTTTTTCTTTTTCTATTACTGCAATAGCCCATTCGTTTTCTTCATTTTTACAAAATTCTCAGTCTTGACTACTAGGTTTGATCTTTTCTTTCGTTTGTTGGTTTGGGATGGAAGCGTGTAATTTTGATGTCTTCTACTGGAAAGCATCCTCTTGTTTTGACCTAGTTCTTATTTTAACCTCAGAGATTTTGACCCTTTTGATCTGCGGGTTCGGCTTCCTGCGGTTGTTGCTACATTGTATAAAGCAGTTCAAAGAAACAAGGGAATCACTTACATCCACTGCACGGCTGGGCTTGGAAGGGCGCCTGCAGTTGCTGTTTGTACTCATTCCTTGATAATATTTCATTTTATTTTGATTATTTTATGAATATACACATGTGCATGTGCATACACACATACGTGTGTATGTAGTCATGCATGTGTGTGTGTGTGTGTGTGTGTGTGTGTATTCTCTCATTCTTCCTCTCCTGATAGTGGAAAATGTCCTTTATTCATCAATATGTACAGGGATCATTGTCTGAGTGGATCACATAAACTATAGTCAGGGTTAATCTAAGAGTAGCAGGATTGGAAAACCTCTCAGAAAAATGAGGTAAAAAATCCACTGTA
Organism: Ceratopteris richardii; assembly: GCA_020310875.1. Lineage (NCBI taxonomy): Eukaryota > Viridiplantae > Streptophyta > Polypodiopsida > Polypodiales > Pteridaceae > Ceratopteris > Ceratopteris richardii. Next base: position 75,846,701 of record CM035433.1, read on the forward strand.
CATGGGTATTTCTTGATCATTTAGATAGACATCACGATAAATTAGAAGTACAAGACTTCAATAATGTTTGTGGAAGGGCATCAGGAAAAAGAATTTCTGCCCTCAAAGAGTGCACCAGTCGAGGATGTCAAATGGACTATAAAATGAGTATTTTGATCTGAACTGAGAAGGTATTGTCATCATGGTGGCCATGCAGCTCAAAGCTGCCTTTTTACTTATTAGTACCTGAGAACCAGAATATTTAGCGATTTGCATGCCAGTTGTGACCAACCTTTGATGCATTTTGTGAATCTAGAACAAATATTGCATGTTCTTATGATGGTTATCACGCCTCACACATTAAAACTTTGGTTTTAGCTTAGCTGTATCTTCACAAAGAATCTAGTTTTATGCTGCTAAAACCATACTCTAAACAATCTTCTTAAACGAACAATTTTTGGCCACAATTTTTCTTCTGTGGGATACCCACCAAGAATTTGGGTGTCTCAATTCCTGTGCAACCATTTCTTCTTCGCTTTTTTTGGGTGAAAGTTCTGTCATTCTTCCTATCATGCTTGAAAGATTGAAACAACAACTCATGCACCCTGGTTATCCCCCTTTGCCCCTCACTTTCCAGGGGTCACACTTCAGGTGCGAGTTCAGGTTTTGAACCCACCCTCGACCTCATAATTCAGGGTCCAAAGTGTTACCACTATACCACGGATCTCTGTTCAAGAAACCATTTCTTATTTTTATCCAATAACCAATCTTGTGTATGAGTGAACTGAGTGTCTAAGGGGGAAGTCAAACTCCTGAAGGGCCTGTCCGCTAAAGCAATTACCTTCTAAAATCACCACCACATCCATAAATTTGTTCGATTTGAGCAGAAAAAAGCCAAGGCACTCGTGTGTTCTAAGATGAGGATAATTGCAGACCCAAGGGAATGAGGAGTGAGTTCTCTTAGCAAACTAGCTTAGTGTGGAGACTTATAAAGCCTTGACGTCTGTAGAATTCTTTGTCAGTCATATCAACTAAGCTTGGACATGAGAACTTTCCAAGCCACAAGAAGCATAGAGTCTTTCCCAATGAAATAGGAAAATATTTTAGTTGAACCATCCAACAAGTAATAATTTTTCTGGACACAATATAGCTTTTCAAGGTGGAATGGTTCGTTCTATTTGGTACGTGCTTGGCCAAATGTGAATAGGCCAAAGTGACCCTGATTCATTAAAGAACATATATATGCCTATAACTCCCTATTTGAGGGCCAAAAAATATAGTAAATATACACCTAGAAAGCTATCGAAGAGAGCTCTCAATTTTAAGGGTCAAAATCTAAAAAAGAGGCTCCTTGGGGGCCTTTATACCCCAACGTCTTAGCTGATACAATTTCTCTCTAGCAAGAATTTAGAGAATTGACGGTTCTCCTCATACATACTCTTTTCTAGTTTCAAGTTTCGAGGCATTGCTTTTGTCAAGGTGCATCAATTGATGTAATCTATTGTAGCTTGTAGTTCTCAAGGCTTTAATTCCATTGGGAAACATCATGTGATTTGATTCCTTGTATTTGTACATAATCTATGTTTTTAAAATTTTCCATTATTATTTTTATTGGAATCTCTCTTTTCTCATTTTTTATAAATATTTATTTAATTTTTGATTTCTATTGTTTTTTTAATAAATAAAATATAATAATAGTATCTTTTTCAAATTCTCTCCCCTTTATTATTTGTTTTTATTTTACTTATTTTAGTATTTATTTCTTCATTTATACACAATTATATTTTGTTGGTGTTATCTTTAATAATTTATCAAAATTATCTTTTATTCTTTTTGGATTAATCATGACTATTTGTTTGCTAACTAACTTATTCTTTTCCATTTTTGATTGTGCTTTCTATTTCATATGTATTTTTCATGATTTATTTTGATCTTATTTTTTATTCGATCTCTTGTTTTGGATGTTGTATTTAGTTATGCTTTTGTTTTTGTGTTCGTTATCTTGAGTTCGTAATTTTGGATACATCTTAACTCATGAAGGCATGCATGTATGTATGTGTGTGTATGTACATGTGTGCATGTATGTAGGTACATTTTATGTGTGTATGTGTGCCATACATCTATATATATTCATACTATGAGTGTATGCATATATAATACGCATGGGGGGCTTTAAGCCATCCTTGTTTGCATGTGAGACAAGGGATGTCCATTCTCATGAGAGATGCAAGACATTCCTTGTCAAGGATGTGGAATGGGGATAATTCCCATTCCCATCCCATCCTATCCTCTATCCTTGTGCTTGCATCTCATCAATTTTGCCTTGAAAATTAATCAATTGCTTAGGAATGTCGAGGTTTGCTTTAGGCATGGACAAGAATGCCTTCAATGCCCAATCCACCATGCTATCATGGACCAAAATTATGGTACAATGGATCTTATATATATATATATATATATATATATGTGTGTGTGTGTGTGTGTTGTGATAGAAATGATTTTGTTTAATTCATTATTGTTAAATATACAAGATGTAATCATGGCTATGAATTATTCTCACCTTCTCTTTATAAACTATGATCTCACTTGACTTTGTATGGAAAAATCATTGGTTGATCTATATGGAAAAATGTTCCATGTCCGTGTTCGATTTGATCACGTGAGGCATCACCTTCTCTAGCACCCAATCATCTTGCTGCCCACATATATTGTTATAGTCTTATTCAATGTGTAATGTTTATAAATCCAATGTCTATTACAAATGTTTTACCCAAGGTGAAGGAAGATCATTATATGGAGGGATATCTGATATAAATAATCTTAGACTTATCAAAAGATTGATCTTTAAAATAGAACCCATAAAGTACATGTCCAACACATTTACGAGAACTCTTTAATTTCATAACAACAAAGGGGAGTACTTCAAGATTGATCTTTAAAATAGAACCCATAGAGTACATGTCCAACACATTTGGGAGAACTCTTTAATTTTATAACAACAAAAGGGAGTACTTCAAGAAAAGCACGGTATCTTTTGTGAAAACAATGGTTTCACAATGGTTATGAATGAAAACTGTTATAGTTAAATGTGCGGAAGCATGCGAACAACACAAGGGAGAAGAAGAAGCTTGGAGCACAACACACAATATTGAATGTATTACCACTAGAATGTACAAAGATGAGTAACCCGTTAGGGCTATAGGCATATATTCAAGCTAGGAAAAAAACCTCCTAAAGAGGGAAAAAAGTGCCGCGGCGGTCTTAGTGTGTTCACACACATCCTAAATATATCAACAAATCCCTCCTTGGAGTGATGTGGTGAACAAGGAGCTGGCACTCATGTATAAGGAAGTGCCAAGCTATGTGGAATCAATCCACAAAAGGAATTAAGCCCAAAACTTTACGGAAAGCTTCAAACTTCTCCCTAGGCAGAGCCTTCGTGAAAAGGTCTGCAATGTTCTCCTGCGTGGGCAAATATGCCAAGCTGATCTCTCCCGGAGAGAACCTCTCCCTGACATAATGATAATGCACCTCAATGTGCTTAGTGCGAGCATGGAACATGGGGTTCTTTGCAACTGCCAATGCGCGATAATGTGTCAATATATTTCGTTTGACACAAAGCCATTCCACCATCAACATGCATAAATTGAATGCCCAAATAATGATGCAAATGCCCCAAATCAGACATCTCAAATGAGGCATGTAAATTAGCCTTGAAATTAGCAATATGCTTCTCATGAGGACAAGTGAGCAGCATGTCATCAACATACACCACAATGATCAGAAGCACATCATTAGCACGCTTAACACATAAGGTGCTTTCAGTTGGATTGTTCTCAAAACCATGTGCAATCATATAGGCATATATCTTTTCATACCAAGCACACGGTGCTTGCTTTAAACCGTATAATGCCTTCTTTAACTTGCACACCTGGTTTTCATGCCCTTTTTGTGCAAAGCCACGGGGCTGAAAAACATACACTTCTTCATAAAGTCACCATTCAGAAATGCTGTTTTAATGTCCAATTGATGTACATTCCAACCATGATGAGCTGCAAGTGCACACATGCTATGAATAGTAGTCATTCGGCAAGTAGGAGCAAAGGTCTCATCAAAATCAATGCCTCTTTCCTGAGCATAACCCTTTGCAACAAGCCTAGCCTTATGCCTATCAACTGTTCCATGAGGTTTACGCTTCAACTTGTATACCCACTTAGTGCCAATGGCCTTCTTGCTAGGAGGAAAGTCACAGAAAGACCAGATACCATTTTTCATGATAGCATCATATTCAAATTACATTGCAGCCATCCAATGTTCAAAATTTTGTGCTTCATCAAATGAAATAGGCTGAGTCTCCTCACAGAGACTAGATGCAAGCATAGCATAGCAATATGATGCAAAAGAGGCACTATGAGAGGTTGAACGAGTACGATATGATAGAGGTGCATCTAATTTGCTTCATGCAAAGTTCGCACCAGCCATTTTGGCATAGTTTTTGCCTCCTCACTATTAGCTCTCTCATCAACAAGTGGATCATGTAAATCTGCATAAGAAATAGAATGATCTGCATCATCATATGAAACTTGCAATGGCTAAAAAGCTTCCTCATTAGGACCAGCACTAGACTGTCCACCTGTAAAAAGAGGAAGCAAAGTATTGTACATGTCTTTGGAGCTAACAGGTGTCTCCTTCGTATATGAAAGTAAAGGCTGAATAGCATCTTCCACAAAAAAAACATCACGGCTAACCAAAATGCATTTAGTCTGCGGATGATACATACGATAGCCTTTGCTTTCAGAATTGTTCCCAACAAAAATACATTTTACTGCTTAATCATCCAATTTCCTGCAATGTTGTTGAGGCACTAATGCATATGCAAGACAACCAAAACCACGCAGATGAGCAACACATGGTTTATGACCATGCCAAGCCATATGGAGTGATAGACTGCAGTGCTTTAGTGGGACACCTGCTAAGTACATATACTGCACGCATGACAACCTCAAGCCAGAAACTATATGGTAAAGCATGACACTTGACCATACACCTCGCCATCTCCATAAGTGATCTGTTCTTTTATTCAACAACTCCATTCTGTTGAGGTGTATAGAGCACTGTACATTGATGTTTTATCCCACGTTAAGCCATAAATGCATTAAAGTTAGAAGATATATATCCCCCTCCCCCCCTCCCCCCCTCCCTCCTCCCCCGCGATCAGAACAGAGGGTGCCTATTTTACATGCTGACAGATTTTCAGCCAAAACTAAAAACTGTTTGAAGCACATAAATTTTTCGGACTTTGCTTGATTGGATATACCCATGCATGCCTGGAAAAATCATCAATGAAAGTCACAAAGTAAAGATAGTTTCCGAAAGAAGGTTTCAAGCTGCAATTTCTGAGTAGCTTGAAGTGAACCATCTTTTGGAAAGGAGGAACGCTTCATTTTGCCCAAAATAAAACCTTCACAAACATGTTTTCTGGGTGCCTCAAGTTTGGGCAAAGAGGACACCATTTCAGATTTATGCAAGCGTAGAAAATTAGCAAAATTCAGATGACCAAGGGGTGCATGCCAAAGCTTTGCATTTGACTTAGCCTGAGAATCATGTACTGCACATGTCGAATCATTCATAGATCTTTCGTAGTCTATGAGCTTATTCAGCCAGCGACATAGTCGAAACTGAAAACAGATTCTTCTTGATCCCTGGCACAAATAAAGCATTTGACAAAGTGAAAGAACTACCATCGGCAGTAGTCAGAATGATCTTACCAACTCCCATGACAGGATAAGAGGAGTTGTTGACGCATGTGACAATATTCCTTGTAGGGGCAGGCTAGAGTGAGGTGAAGAAACTGCGCTGCGAGGTAATATGTTTCGTTTCCCCACTATCAAAATACCAAACATCTGAGTCTACTGAAGACATACACTGCCCATGAGAAGATGGGTCAAAACTGCAAATAGTAGTAAATGCCCATTCTTCATTTTGCACAAGATTAGCAAATTCTGTTTTCGGTGTAGAGGCCTCTGCAACAACCATTCCAGCCTCCTTTTTCTTTGCCTCTTTAGCAGCCAGTTTTGGACAGCTCTTAATGACATGATCATTTGCTTTACAGTATTTGCAAAACAGTTTCTTCTTTTCTGATTTCTTCTCATCTTTGTCTTCCTTCTTTGAATATGCAACATTTGTTGATTTCTACTTACTAGTAGATGAGCTCCATTTACCTTTGCCCTTCTGACTAGCCAAGAAAGCATGACCTGCAACATGCATAATAGACCTGTACTGATCTTCCTGCAACAAAATAGAAACTAACTCCTCAAATGACAAGGCATTTGGATTGCTTTTCATCATCAAACAAAGAGTAGAAGGAAAACTCTAATATGAATCAGGAAGACCATTTAGAACGGTTTGCACAAGTGAGCTATCTTGTATAACCTCATCAACAGAAATCCACTGTTCCTTCAGATCTTTGATCTTTGTTAGAGAACTGTTCATTGAATCACCTTCATTCATATGCTTACTCTCCAACTGTGTTCGGAGGTAACCAACACGAGCCTCATTCCTAGCCTAGTACAATGTGGTAAGTATATCCTAAGCATCCTTAACTATTCTGCGAGAGCGAATGTGAGGAATAATGGCACATTTGACAGACAAGGCTATAAGTGCACGTTCCTAATCATCTTTGCCATCCCAACGAATTTGCTCTATAATAGGTGGAGCAGAAATCGCAACACGAACAAGAATCTGAAGAATATCAATATCTTCAATGCCATTTGCATAAGCTTCTATACCTGTATTTGCAGGTGAATAGGACGATTTTCAATACTCTGCACAATGTTCCACAGTCCTTTTGCTACCAATACATGTCGCATCATATAAGCCCACAATGGGTAATTGGAGCCATCCACTTATCCTCAACAACCAACATACGGAATACATCACTGCTTTCAGCCATGGCCACTGACTAAAATACCTTGATGCAGAAAAATGACTGTATCTGAAAAAGTTGAACAGAAGTATCTTGACAAGTTCTGCTAAACCTGTAGCAAACTTCGAGATGTCTATATTGGTGAACCGAAACTGGTATATGTCTTTGGCACAAAAAGACGAAATAGCCTCCACAAGTGCTACGATAGTGCATTCAGAGGCTAAAACAAGCTCAGATCGCGATTTCGGCATGTCATAGCAAAGCAGTTTTGATCTACTAATCACCCTGAGTATACGTACCAAATTTCGTACGATTCTGAGACTGTGATCGGAGGGGTGTCGACGACGTCCTAGATGAAGGGGTGACCTACTCTGATACCAATTGTTGGAGTTAGACGTTTGCGGAAGCACGTGAACAACACAAGGGAGAAGATGAAGCTTGGAGCACAACACACAATATTGAATGTATTACCACTAGAATGTACAAAGATGAGTAACTTGTTAGGGCTATAGGCATATCTACAAGCTTGGGAAAAAACCTCCTAAAGAGAGAAAAAAGTGCCCCGGCGGTCCTAGTGTGTTCACATGCATCTCTACCTAAATATATCAACAAAAATAAATATAGTATAAATGGAAATGGAAATAACATTTTTGGAGTCTCACTTGATGCAAAAATTGTTGGGAAACATTCTATCTTTTTTTTCTTTCCATGAAGTTAACATGATAAATATTTAAGACGTATGGAAGGGATCATCTACCATATGTATAGCATTTCATTCATAACATGATGAATTGTGGTACAAATGAAAATACATCATCATCAACAAATAATAATATGGAGTATGCATAGGTTGGCTAAAGCTTGAAAAAATTGTGACTCATGACACATCATATTGGAATCCAATAATCCATGACAATGTAAAATGTTGTAGATCATGATTCCTAAATGATAAAGCTAAGCATAAGGTGGCCTTATTCATAGAATGAACAGATAAAATATTTGCAACATAGGTAAAAATGTTATGCCATATGAAAAAATAAGATAGTTTACATTGTTATATCATGTATGATATGACATAAACATAAGCCTAAATAGCAATGTAAGAGTCTCAATCTTCTATTTTAATATCATTTCCTTCAATCTATCTCTCACACTCACGATTTTCTCAGTGGATGGAGAGGAAGAAGAAGACAATTATTGAACTATTAGTGAACTATGTACAACATCTCTAATATGAGGGTGATTCTCCCCTTTATTGTCACCTGCTTGTATCATGAATTGTGATAGAAGAAATCATCAACTACAAGAATGAACTTGGTGTATGATAAGGACATATCAAGCTCAACAAAATGCAAAATTTGTCAAAAAATATACAAAGGCGAAGAGGCTACGTAAATGAGTGAAATGCTTTTAATTAATTGATTTAAAGAATAACTTTTTTGACGATCTGAAATAGAAAGAAATTATAGTATCTTTTCATCGATTGAAGTAGAGTTTTTGACAACTTTAAACTAAGTCGGAATCACACATCCATTGTCCTTATTTCTATTAGCTTGCTTTTGTGCAAGTTTATTTGATGGGAAAAACAAGGGATGCATAGAAAAAAAAAAAGCAAGAGAGTTGATAATGCAGCCTTGTTTAATGTGTCCAAAATGGTTAGGTTCATTAGATTTGATTGGTATAATACACATGATTGGAGCCTTCAAGGTAAGTGTACCATTTTTGAGGATAAAAATGGACTTAAGGGGAAGCATAGTACAAAGAGAATTTCAAAAACGACTTTTAAAAATGGGTTTTAAAACTTTTATTATGTAGGATACTAAAAAAATGGAAATAAAAAACAAGTATTGTATTTTGTCCCAATGCTTTTAATTATTTTTAAAATAATCCATGAATAATGCATATCTAGCGTTCATTTACATATCGAGTGCTATGGGAGTGCATTTCCCATTGCCTCTACCTCTCAACCCAAAGAGACGACCTTTCATGTAGTGCTGAGTCATCATAAATACCCTTGCAATAATTGCATTCCCAAGAGGTAGGGCTATGAAATTTCATGGTTATGGATGAAATTTCATAGTTAAACTTGTAATCTAAAGAGGGGAAACTCTCTCTCTTTCTATGCGTTCAAAGGGAGAGAAATCAAAGAGGGTCAAAACTCTTTCTCTCAATGTGCCCCAAAGGGAGAGAAAGTAAAGAGGGAAAGAGAGGACAAAAGTGTGTGAAGGAAGAGAGGTCAAGAGAGGGAAAAAGAGGGTGCAAGAGTAAGCAAGAGGGAAAGTGTGTGTGTAAGACGCAAGCAAAGAGCCAAGACTATTTGTTAGAAAACATGTCCCAAACCTATATCGAAAAAAAAAACCCTTTTATGACCAAAAAAACATATTAGGATGTTCGGAATGTCCAAACGGCCTAAACATTTTTTATATCTTGAAAAATTTGCATTTATTTTTACTACGAGGGGAAGGAAGTGCTACATGAGCATCATAGTGACGAGGGTGTGAACCCTCTCTAGTGTGCTTCTATTATAAGGCTCTCACATGAGTGCCATGTGGCACTCATGAAAGTGCCACTTGTTAGAGTTCATGGTCATTTACAAGCGAAAGTGTGTGAATGGGATTCAACAAGCTATGCCACATCATCAAGCTCTTTTAGGGGAGTCAAATGGAATAATGATACTTGTCTCAATTGATTGAAGTTCAACTAACTTTTGATGAAGAAAATCAGGGCCACTTTTAGGTGGAAGGTGGAGGTCAAGCCTCAATCAACCACCTAGATTCCTCATATCTATATATGTGATCATTCAAAAGGTATCACTGTTCTTCCACTTGAATCAAGCTTTTCATTAGTGCTTCATTAGTATAAGCTACTCCCCCTACAAATTACAGAAGCATTAAAAAAGCGCACACATCCCAAGGCTTCTTTAAGTATGTATAAGAAAAAACATCATAATAAAAATCATCCCAAAGTTTTAAATTGAGAATGATTCAAAAGGTTTTTACTTTGAGCAAAAAATTGCGATTTTGTCACACTATGGTCTAAAGTGATTAAAGAAAAGGAACCATCTACATTGGAAGAGGAAAGGACACAAAAGAATGGAAGGAAGCTATGAAGAAGTTTTCAATGCCCTAGAGGACAACAACGCATGGATCTTAGTGTCAAAGAAGAAAGGAATGAGGGTGATTAGAAGTAAGTAGGTTCAAAAGAAAATCCGATGGTACAATAGCTAGGTGTAAAGCAAGGCTAGTGGAAAAGGGATTAGTCCAACCTTATGGTATAGATTATGAAGAAACCTTTAGCCCTGTTTCAAGATGACTACCATTAGGGCTATCATTAGAATAGCTCTAGCAAGGCATTGGTCTATTTTTCAGTTAGATGTAAAGAATGCTTTTTTTTTGAATGGTGATTTGTAGAAATCAGTCTACATGACACCTCTAGGATTGAAGATTCAAAGCATCCACAATATGTTGTAAACTAAATAAAGCTATGTATGGTCTCAAGTGAGTATGTAGGGTTTGGGACTAGAGGTGTGTTGAATATCTTCTTAGGTATGGACTTTGGATATCAACCAAGTGTTGCAAATCCTTCTCTATACCTCAAGAAAGAAGGAGACAAAGTGGTATATCTATGCATATATATAGATGATGTAATTATGTTTGAGATTGATAGTACATGTATCAAATAATCAAGGCAAAGCTTGGGAAGGAGTGTTTCAAAAATAAGTGAGCAACCTTCTACCATGGACCTCAAATTTGCAAATTAAAGTTGTAAAAATGGAGCTCAGAGTTTCCTCAAAGACTAGTCAAACGAGTCAAAATGGTCTGATTTTGGCCAAAATGTTTATTACATATTCTTGAAAAGCTCTTTGAGAGCTATGTAGCCATGTGTAACAAGTGTTTGACAAAGTATGGTGATCAAAAGTCAAACCCTAATTTCAGGTTAAGATATGAAAAACAAATCTTTAAGGTCAAAAGCAAGTGACACTTGTCATCATCCTATACCATCTCATCCAATGGGTATAATTATGTCATGTTGCAATAAAAAATAATTGAAAAAATCCACAAAAATCTCATTCTCAGAATTTGCACCACGAATCGCAGAAGCCAGCTTTTTGGCTTTATTTTTGTTTGTTCTTCAAGTTTTGCACATGCCTATACAAAGTCAAGGACACATTCACTTTTTCCCATCACTTTACACTAGAAGCCTTCAGCTCTAGGTACTCTCAAGACTTGGAGCTTGGCATTGTAAGTTTTCTTCATATATTTACTTATGTTTGGAGCCACTTTAGCTCCTTTGCCATATGTGAATGTGTCTCTCTTGTCCCTATTTCGTTTTTACCTTTTGCTCTCTCTTTCTCTCTCTATTTTACTTTAATTGTGGGCCTGGAAACCAATAATTGGTATTTGAGGAGTTGTGTTCTTCAACAACCTACTTTTGTATGCATTAGATTGAGAGATTATGGCAACCTCCAATATGGTACTAGTAGATCATCTTAATGGAAGTAATTTCCATACATGGTAAACATGTCTCTAATATTACCTCATGATCACATATCCATGGGATGAGGTTGAAGCAGATGTAAAACGATTTGAACAAAGAGGAATTGGATTATATACATTAGCTTCCCAAGAATATTATAGGTCCCAGGCTCAAAGTGCTTCATCATCTGCATCAAGTGGAGTCGGAAGTACCCAAGTGGGAGCTGAAACTATTCCTACAACATAAGGAGGGGCTTTAACGCCAACTCAAGGCCTAAATGATATCAGTATTTCTAGAAATATAAAAACTTGGTCCATGATCAAATTGGAGAGGAATATTTGGTACAAGAATTCAACAATCTCCTCTATCACTTCTTATTTTCTTTTATCAACCATAGGTGGGTTACTCAACATCAGTGGAAAAGCATATCAACAAGTTTAAAAGCTACTTAGCTCAAGTAGTTGGGATGGATCATCCAATCTCAGAACCAACAACAACACCAATTTTTTTGAAGAGTCTAACCCTCTTCTTGCGATTTAATTGTCAATATTTGGCAAAACAAAGCTAACCCTAATCTTCACAGAGTAATGGAGGCCATGCAAAAGGAGGAGAAAAGACTCAAAGCAGAAGAAGGCAAAGAAAATACATTCGCAACAAAGATTAGGAAATATAAACATTGTGGAAAGACAAACCCCAAAGAGGGAGTTTGTTGTACACTCAATCCATGCAAAATTTGTGGAGGTAAAACATATAAAGTAGAATTTTGTTTCAAGAAGAAGAAAGAAGATCCACAATGGTAGAAGAAAAGCATGAAGATGAGATGAGTGGAGTGATTGAAGAAATCATTGATTTTACATGTTAAATCAAATCATCTTTGTGTGTGTGTATGTGTCTGATAGGTTAGGTAACCTTGGTTTGAAAAGGATTGGCCAACTTTGATAATTCTAGGAGTATGTTTGAGTCTATATTCTATCTCAATTACATTGCATCCTATATTTGTCTCTATCCTTCCAAGTAGTACTTGGTTGAGAAGAGTGGGGGATGTGTGAGTTATCTTTGCGATGTGTGTTATGAGAGTTCTCTTCATGTTAAAGGTCTTTGTGTGTGCTGGTGGATACTTTGCATGATCTGTAAAAATTAAACATGTATCTAAATCATTAATAATATAACTTCAATAGCTAACAAATATACCTACCTTGCATATTCCCTAGTGTTAGGTTAGAAGGGATTGTTTGAAAAAGTCAGCAGCCTTCCACTAGGGAGCTCAAATTTGTAGAGAAATTCACAAAAATAAAGGTCAATGTTTGGTCAAAGGCTAGTTAAATTGGTCAAAATGGTCAGATTTTTGCTCAAAATAATTATTACATATTCTAGAAGAGCTCTTTGAGAGCTATCCAACCATGTAAGAGGGATTGCACAATATTTTCAATTTTGTCAGTTTTAGACAAAGTCAACTTGGTTGAACCAAGGTCAAAGATGGTCAAAATATGCAAAATGTTTTATTACATATTTGGAAAGAGTATCTCAAGAGCTATCCAATGATATGTCACATGCCAATTTTGGAGGTGTTTTGTTGGTTTAAAATCCAAACCCTAATTTCAAGGCGAAAGCAATGTTTCATCAGTTTTAGATCAAGGGATGAGGTTAAAGAATCAAAATCCACAAAATCAACGGTCTAGATCTTTTCAACCAAGCACGCAGAAGCAATATTAAAAAATAAAAAAAATAGCAAAAAGTAGATTTTTGTAAAATCAGCAGCGAATTGCGGGACAGCTAATTTTGAGCTTTTCTTAGTGATTTTTTCAGCTGCTTTTCATTGGAACACAAAAACTACGTAAATACGATCATACTAGGCACAAATTATTCATTTTTTAGCATAGCATCCTTACATTGTGGGGATAATGTTTAGAATGAATAATTAGGTCATTTTATGCATGTAAACAAAATTTAGGTATGACAAGCTTTATATTCTCTCTCTAAACCTTATCCGCATCATGTTCTGAAAATTGAAGATGAAAGAGTTAAGAGAAGTGCTTTATGAGAGAAAGGTAGAGCATACATAAGAGAATAAAAGTATCTTTGTGAAATTTTTGTGAATCATGTTTTAAGTACCTTGTTTAAGGCTATATATTTAGGTCACTGTAAGAAAATGCCTTGATTTTATTCTCTCTCTAGAATTTCTAAACTTGTGGGGCTTAAAAGTGATACTTGGAGGTGGATTTGGACCTAGGCCATCTCTAACACTATTGTGTATATCGAAGAGTTGAACATTTTTGTATCGCACAAGCTTAAGCTAATTCCTCACTGTTTTTAATTACATGGCTTCGAAAAGTGCCGTTTTTAGGTACTAGAAAAAAATTGGGCTTCTCCTTTTCTATTCGAATCCGTGATTTTGAAGCATACATGTTGTCATGCACACTTATGGATGTCTTTGAATATGTCTTTTCATTGCTTTTCTTCTATTTTTGGTCAGGTACTGTTAAAGAAAACATTTGACTACCACAAACACATGCTTTTGCGAAAGTTTTGCATGCAACACGGGATAAGCCTACTTTTTCTATATTTGATGGATCACACACTTCTTTGGTGACGAAAAAAACTTTGTTTTGAAGGAGATTTGCAGCATCTAGCATGAAGAGGTCGAAAATTAGAGAATTACCTTCTGATTGGGAGTGAAAGCGAGAGTGAGAATGTGATTGAGAGTGAGAGTGTGAATGAGATTGTGATAGCTCGGGAGTGGTCGAAAGGGAGAGGCTTTGTCAAGAAGCTATTTTCCAAAGCTATTGTATTGATTGATTCAAATCTATAATACATAACTTTTCTTTCTTTGAGTCATATCTTGTCTACTCTTCCGGGTCGGATTTTCTCTTATCTTGTGCAAGTTCTGTTTTTCTCTCTTCTACTATTCTTGAGTGATTGGAAGCTTGTGATTCGGGATAGCTTGTAATCGAGGAAACGCTACATTAGCTCACTTGAGCTTGAGGGAGAGTGTTAGAATTCATGGTCACTTGTCCCACAACATATGCCACATCATCAAGCACTTTTAGGAGAGTCGAGTGGAGTCTTGATACGAGTCTCAACCAATTAAAGTTCAACTAACATTTGATGAAGAAAATCAGGGCCACTTTTAGATGGAAGGTGGAGCTCGATCAACCACCTAGATTCCTCACATCCATGTATGTGATCAAAAGGAGTCACATGTTCTTCCACTTGAATCAAGCTTATCATTAGTGTTTCATTAGTATAAGATATTCCCCTCCTATCTTAAGCTACCCTTTGCTTGGTTATCTTTGTATATTGGAAGAGAAATTTACACACACACACACACACACACACACATACACACACACACACACATATACACACACATACACACACAAATTTTTGTGTAGGCCTTTATGATTGATAGCTTGCTTTGCTCATTTGATTTCTATTAGTCGAAGGATCATCTTTATAATTCATTTATGCTTGTTCACTTCCTCGTCTTGTGTCTATAGAGCATCATAGCTCTCGGGTTTTATCTCTTCAACACCTCTTTTACTTGAATTCAAGTGTACACATACACCTATATGATTTGTGTTGACAATAGATATTCTATCTTGGAGAGGTTAACGGGTAAACCTCCCATAATCCGATTGGAGTGATTCAAGGCTTGTTTGAAAGCTTATACAATCTATTTTGAGTATGAAAACCTCACTGGAACCATTTTTGGGTGAATTGAGAGAAATCTAGTTTTTGGCTCATTGTTTTAACCATATGTAAGATCTTAGAAAGGGTCCATTGTGCTTTTGTTGCTATTAGGAGATCATATTCTCCATCACCACTGGGGCAAGTCACACAAATATATATTTGTGGAGAGAGAGAGAGATGGTTGTGGGCATAAGCCTATGGGTGTGTGGCGAAAGAGATGTCTATGTTCGGTTTGTTTGATAGATCATAGACTCCATTGCCATCCTTCCAAGAGGCTTCCTATGTCGGCATAACTCTCTGGAAATGGAGACCTTTGGGCTTCAAGGCTTCAATGCGACAAGGATTGAAATTCAAACATGTACAGTAAAAGAAGAAATCCAACCCAAACATGTATAACAATGCTCCAAACCTCATAAGCATACTTTGCACTATTGGTAGAGTTAATCATGCGAGATTCAAGGATAGAAAATAATTTGACAAACATTTGTATCAAAACTACTTGCATTCATGGCATGTACATATCCAGATGAATAACTACTAGGCAAGTCGATGGTGGTCTTATGTGCATCATTTCAAAGAACTTATAGAAGGTATCTAACAGTTCATGTGCATCTGCAAAAATTGGCTTGGTGTACATTCCCATTGTCATATTAACAGAACTTTGCATGTGGCATGTATTATGCGATGTTATATATGATTCCTCCCCCTCTCCTTCCCCTTTGGGAGCATCTTTTGTTTATTTGTTTGTTCTTTTTCCCCTATGCTATTGAATGAATCTCACGAATTGGACCACCTTGCTATATGCAGAAATATACATCTTCTGGTGTGCAATTTATCTGCCCAAAATTTGGTATTAAAAAAGAACACATATGATACTTATTTCAGAATTATAGATACACAAAGGTTCATGGCCAGACGCATGCATGTCTAATTTTCAGCTCTTAGTTCCAAGGATCAGCATGATGCTGATGCTTTTTGGATCATGGATCAGTTTAGAACTTAGATCCTTTTGCTCATTTGGCAAGCTTGGAATAACAATAACAGTAGTAACACCAACAATAAGGATGATGTTGATGAGAATATAACAATAGTAATAGTGATTGAAATTCATAACAGTAAATCATAGTAATGATGATGATGATTATTATTATTATTATAGCAATGATAGTAATAAATGCGTGTGTCTAGATTATTGTCACAACTTTTATTTATTTTTAACTTACTGATGAGCAAGGTGTTTTCTTACAGCTTACTTATATGTATTGGTTTCTTGGTTACGACCTCTTAGAAGCCAATGAACTACTTTTGGTAATTATCAAAACCCCCCCCCCCCCAAAAAAAAAAAAAAAGAAAAAACCACACACACACACACACACACACAAAAAGGGATCCCAAAAAAGAGAAGGGAGAAAATATAGGAGCTGCAGCATGACCCATATTGCTATTTAACCTTCCAGTCAGGAAAGATATCATACTCTTCAAATGTTGTTTTCTCGCAGAGTGTGAGGCCATGCTTTCCAAAGCTTGAAGCAATAAGAAATGCAACGTGTGATCTTGTAAGTTTCTTTCCCTTTTCACCTAATGATAATGAAAGCAAGAAAAAGTCAAAACTTTCAACTAGTGTGAAAGGATCTGAATTTGTAAATAATTCTGGTTCCCCCCCTCTCATCTTTTTTTTTTTTGTGTGGGGATATAGCTTACTGGTAGTGCCAAAGAGACAGTGTTCTTGAAGTGGCAAGATGATGATTGCAGGACTGTGGAAATATCAGGTCTTGACATTGGCTGGGGTCAGGTAAGCTCAAATATTTTCTTCTTTCTATTTTTCTCTTTGTGGTTAAAGTCTGAAGTTTGACATCTTGAAAGCCATTTGAGCTCTCTTTTCTGCATCTATAATCACCATATGTTGGGGATAGGAGAAGGCATCAAGAGCATCTTATCAAATTATCTTGAGATCAATTTGTTGTGGTTGATCTTGTGCTTTCACTAGCTGTATGTTTCAATGGCATGGATATACTGTATATCTGGATTTGTTTTAGCTTTACCATCGGAAGGTTGCGTTTGAAGGTAGCATCATGTTTTTCTCATGATTCAATATATTTTGCTTTGAGGATTAGGAAGAAGTATAGTTGTATAAAGTTAAGTTTCGCATCTCCTGGCTTTCGCTTTTGGAAGACCTTTTGAAGGTAAAGGCCTTTTGCCAAGGTGAAAATGGTTTTAAGTACTTGTCTGCCACAAAAGGGGCCCATTTACAGACCAAATCTTAGAATTGATCATAAGCCTTGTTTAAGGGTGTGTGCAAATTGAATAAGGGTTGAAAGGATAGATGGGATGTGCTTGTGTCGAGCAAACCTGAATGCTACGTGCAGTCTTGACATAGAGCCGTTTCTTCCACGAATTATCCAAATATTCCATTGCCCTTTGTGAGCAGCTAAGATGGGAGCCCAGCCCAGTGCATGTCACTTGCTATGCACAGAAAGAGATGGCAGGGAGCTATTCCAGTTATTGGGCATCTACCCAAGCTCAATGTAGAGTCGATATTGATGTCGACACCAATACGAGAACAAGGAAGGGAAGGCTCAGCTCACATCCTTCAAGAAAGTGTTGTCACCTTGACCGCAAAATGTGGCTAGTGCGTGTGAAAGCCTAGGCCTCCATGTTGTTTTTATCTTTGGATGGAGCAGTGTCCTGAATGTAGAGAGTACACATGTGGAACCAAAATGAAATAATAATGTACTCACAAAATGGAGATGAGTGTGAGAGTCAACACCCCCTCTACAATTCCATTTTGGAGAGCCTGAATGTTGCAGGGGTCCACCAAGCATTCGAGCAAAATTGGAGGTAGAGCCTTTTTGAACATGTCCGCCAAGTTCTCATAAGAGGTACATTGCTCTAGAGATTATTAATCTCCTGAGATACGATGTTTTCGTAGATGAAGTGGTACTGGATCTCGATGTGCCTTGTTGGGGTGTGGAAGATAGGATTCTTTGTGATGGCCAAGACGGATTGACTATCCGTGTGGATGCATGTAGGAATATCTTGCAAAATATCAATGCAAGTTAATATTCGTCGAAGCTATATCGCCTCACATGCTGCAAAATAGGATGCTCGATGTTAGGGGAGTAATGGATTGTGCCCTTGGACTAGATTGGACAAGATTTCGGAAATATGCTTCTGATTACATGATCATCCATGCAAGGGAAATAATACAAGAATATAGAACTATTACAAGAAGCCCCAAAGCTCGGGAGTGATAGGTATGGATAACTCAAACAGGATACAAGAGATCTCGCAACCCAAGATCGTAGGTATAAAACAAGATATTTGAATTACAAGAATCCCCTTCAGGGAGATGGACTAGGTACAAGAAGTAGTTGGATAAGATCGCATACTACAAGATTACAAGAGGACAAGAAAGGATGTCCAGAATACTACACTAGACAACTAGAACTAGAATTGGAACTTGGAAAGTACTTACTTGGGATTGCGACTCGAACTCCCAATACTGAAATTGGAAAGACTGGAAAGAGTGACTATAAATGTGGCCAAGCCCTCCTTACATAGATGTTCAAGGGTGTAGGAATTGATGATGATGTTAGCAATCCAAAACAAGGCCTCTGAATGTTAGAATCAGGCAAGTATACAGTCGGTCTTAGGGTTTGGGCACGTTGCAATTGTGGACGCAATGGTAGCATTAGTTTCTCCAAATTATGAACCAATCATGAGATATAGGAAGTCACATGAAATCTAAGGTTAATGATGGTTTCCTTTGTATCCATGACATCACCTCCCTCGCACATGACAAGTTCCATGAGGAGTGGCCATGTTTTCTAGGTTAGGGCTTCATTGGATTCTTCTTGTGGGATTCACGAGACTTGATTGGTGCTCTTTAGATCTTCTAGAACTTGAATCTTCTTAGTTCGTAGTCTTTGTAGAGTTCTTGATATGTGATGCTTGAACACCATGATGGATATCTTTGATGAAACTTGAAAGAGTTTGTAGTATATCTAGGTGCAGGATAAGTGTATGATTCTCATGATGGGATGTATTCATCTTTGACTATGATGGTGATTCTTTTGATATGGGATGGTGATTGTGGAAATCCTAATTCGATTTTGTTTCATTTTCTTAGGACTTTTGAATACCATATGATCATGATCTCCACAATAAAAGCATAATCCATTGTCTTTTCGATGCTTTCTTTCCTTTGGTGTAAGCCTCTTGACCGTGATGTTATCCAATTGCCATGGGCTATGGTTGAGATTCTTCCAACATATATTGTTGAGGGATTGAGGTAAACTTGTATTCCCAATCTTGAATAGAAGGCTTCTTCTCTTGTTTTCTGAGTTCTCTCGGACAATCTATTATCAAACTCAATTGCTTGATTCATGAATTCATTCAAAGTGTTTACTTTAGGCATGGTTAACATGAGGTCCTTGACATTGTCATGTAAGCCCCATTGAAAGTGGTTGATAAATAATACTCATGTATATTCTTCACATCAATGGTTGCACTTCGTTGGTCCTCAAAGGTCGATGGTTGAGAAACTTGGGCAAGGTCGTCTTCATTCTTCAACACATCTTCATCTTGAACTTGCTTGTCCTTGAAAACTTGCTTCTCACATTAAACATCATGTTTGATAGCCTCATCTAAAGTATTTATCCTAGACAGAGAGAGTAAATGATCCTTTATTTCATTCTCGGACCATTTTGAAATTGATTAACTAGATACTCTTCTTGATATGTGGATCCTTAAAATACATTTATGAAGTCAATGCAAATTCTGCAAGTGAACGATCACCTTGTCATAACTCCTTTTATAATCTTGGGAGGTTTTGAATATATCTTTCAAAGTACAATCAATATTTTGGATTATGAATATGGATCCCATCTTCCTTAACACCGACTTGTTGCGGTAGTCTTGCAAAAATGTCAGGGGAGCACTAGATTGTGCCCTTCGACTAGACTTGAACAAGGCTTTGGAAATATGCTTTTGATTACAAGATCATCTATATAGGGAGATACTACAAAAATATAGAATCGTTATAAAATGTCCCACAATCCGAGATTGATAGGTATGGAAGATTGGATTGGGCACGATATAAGAGATCCTACAACTGTGAATTGTAGATATGAAGCACTCCCTTGTCGGAGGTGGACTAGGTGCAAGAAATAATTGGACAGGATCTTGTACCACGATATTATGTTAGGATAGTGTCACCCAAAGTGAGTCATTGAGCTCTCGTGACTCTAGCCAAGTAGGAGAGACTAGACTCCTAGAGTAGACAAGACTAGAGCAAGGAAAAAGACTAGAATTGGAACTAGAACTTAGAAAGTACTTACTTGGAGATCATGACTTCCTGAACTCCCAAGACTGGTATTGGCAAAACTGAGGATATGAGTGGCCAAGCCCTCCTTGGATAAACGTTCGCGAATTGATTGTCATCAATGATGGCCAAATTAGGACCTCCGGATGTCAGAATCAGGCAACAACCTAGTCGATCTTAGGATTTTGGCATGTTTTGGACTTGATGGTAGCATTAGTTTCTCCAAACTATGAACCAATCATGAGATATAGGAAGTCACATGAAGTTTGAGTTTCACGATGGTTTTCTTTGTGTCCACGACACTTGGTACTCATCCTCTATGGATGAAAGAGAAACTACAAATTTCTTCTTACTTGTCCAAAAGATGGCTCCTATGCCAAGAAAGAACATATAACCATAGGTGGAACGTCAAGAATTAGGATCATCACCCTAATGTGAATGAGAATATCTGGTGAGATCAATAACCTCCTCTATACCAAAGACCATGATGTCGTGTGAGGGCAAGGTAGCAAAGTAATTTTTGAGGAGCTTGCCAGTGTGTTTGATGAGAATGACGGGATAACTAGCTAAGAACACCAATGCATATGCGATGTTGGGTTTAGTATTGGCTAAGTATAGGAGGAGCGTTTAATATTGGTTAATTACTAGCTGTTGATAATCATGCACGTCCACAAGTGGTGATGTATCCTCTATTGTAAAATTGATGTTGGGAGCAATAGGTGTAGCAATTGAGTGGCATTGATCCATGTTATATATGGAAAGTAGATAAGAGCAATACTTCTTCTAAGATAGCAAGATGCCTTCCTTTAATAGCCAAATTTCCATGCCAAGGAAGTAGTGAAGCAAACTGAGATCTTTCATAGAATATTCAAGATGAAGCTTCTGAATGATAAATTGGATGTATTGAATATTCATATGGTCGTGTTAAGATCAAGCTCAACATAGAGAATGATGATGGCAACTAGATGCTCTTTTTGATAGATGTAGAGATTGGAATCTATATAACTTCGATGAAATCCTTTGTCCTCAAAGAACTTATGAATCTTCTCATACCAAGCTCATGGAGCTTGCTTGAGTCCATAGAGTGCTTTGTGTAACTTGTAGACATGATCTTTCTTGCCTTTGACTTGAAATCCTTCTAGTTGTTCTACATAGACTTCTTCCTGTAAATCCATATTTAAGAAAGCACTTTTCACATCAAGTTAATAGATGGGCCATTGAAAATGAACGCTAGTGCTAGATTGCACGAATGGTTGTAGAGCTTGCTCTGGGAGCAAACGTTTCATTGTAATCTATCCTATGGTTTTGCTTATAGCCTTTGGCAAGTAGTTGCTCTTTGTACTTATCCAAAGTATTATTGGATTTGTAATGAATTTTGTAAATCCATTTTACTTCTATGACTTGATGATATGATGGTTTAGGAACAAGCATTCTAAGTCTTGTTGCTATGAATTGCATCTATTTCAACTTGCATTGCTTCTTCCCATTCAAGTTGGCCTTGAACTTCTTTAAATATGAAAGGTTCAAGAATTTCTTGAAGTTGATGCATGAGTGCATAGTGGACATAATGACTTTGCTCTTTTCGTTGTTTCTCAAGAATTCTTTGGGAACTTCTAGGCTGTTATGAAGTACTTGCTTGTGAAGTGTTGTTTGAAATAACTGTCTCTCTCTCTCTCTGTGAAGTGTAGATGGATGGATTGAAACTTGAACATGGATCTTTGGTGGAGTACTTAGAATACTCATAAAAAACAACATCCTTTGAGATGATGGTTGAATGATTGTCCATATCATACAGTCTGTATGCCTTGGATTGATGATTTTATCCAATGAATATGTATTTTTTTGACTTAGAAGATAGTTTATGACATCGATCTTTAGACACATGAACAAATGCATCATTGCCAAACACTCTGAAATAGTTCACATTAGGCTTTCTTTCATAGTAAGAGAAGATGTTCTATTGTTGGGTGCACTTGTAAAGCCTCGATTGAGCATGTGCATGGTAGCGTGCATGGCTTCAGCCGAAAATTTAAAAGGTAAGTCCTTGTCATGTAGCATAGTTCTTGCCATCTCCATGACACTTCGGATCTTCCTTTCTTCCATCCCATTTTGAAATGTAGTATGAGGCTCTGTGACTTGTCACTTGATGCCTTTTTTTTTTTGCTTTAAAGATTGTCAAAGTAGTGATTTATAAATTCTCTGTTACTATCTAATCGGATAGTCTTGATCGAGATGGATGGGTCCATTCTTTGAACTTGGAGAAGGTATGAGACTTCCACTTAAGGAATTATACCCAAATGTATCTTGTGTGGTTGTCTACTAACAGAAAGAATTAGAGAGGGCCACTTAGGGATTAGATATTCATCTGTCCACAAAGATCCATGTGGACAAGGACTAGAAGTTTATCTGCTCAAGTGGATGTCTCTTTTGGAATTGGGACCTTATGTTGTTTGCCTTGAGTAAATGCTTGGCAATCATCTTGATCTTGGGTAATCTGTGGTAAACCTTTGACCAATTGTGATGAGGATATCTTGATAAGATATGATGTATGTCCATATCTTTGATGCCAAACGTTTGAAAGGGGTTCCTTAGTGAGGAAACAAGATAAGTTATATAAATCTTTATCTTTTACTTCTTGAGCTATGATATCTTGGGTGGATGGATCAATCACCTTGACGAAGTTATTGTTTAATAACACTTGCTTGTGATGATTGCTGATAGCTTTCGCTGAGAGGAGGTTCATGCAAAGATTGGGTACAAATAGTACATTGATCAATGCTTTGCATTCTCCTTTGTGATTGATGATTTTAACTTTCCCTTTGCTTTCGATAGGGAGACTTTTGTTATTTTCTAGATATACTTTTTCAGTGTGTTGTTCTAATTCCTTAAATGATTCCTAATCTTTGCACAAGCAGGGAGTGGCATCACTAATAAATATCCACTCTTGGGAGGAGCTTGAACTAATCAAGTCATTGGATTTAATTGATATGAATAAGACTTTGTTGGAACAATGTGATCCATGTGATGTAGATGCTTTTGAATTGTGGTTTTTCTTGTAGCAATACTTCTCTATATGACCTTGTTTGCTGGAGTAATTGCAAGTGGACTTCTTGTTAGAAGAATTGGTGGAAGCTTGCTTGTGACTATTACTAAAGGCATGATTAGGAAGCTTGGAGTTGTTAACTGAATCTTTGGCTTTCATAGCCATTTCTTGTGAAGAAGAAGACTTTGTGGGTGAATCATGTAAAAGTCTTCGGACTTCCTTCCAAGTCAATGTTTATTCTCGGTTGTGAAGGGTCTTGACAAATGTTTCGTATGACTTGGGGAGCTTGTTGAGTAGTCTAAATGCCATGTCTTCACTAGAAACTTGTCTTCCACACAAGGTGAGCTTGCGTTGGCAGTCTTCAAAGGTTGCAATTACTTTCGTGACTATTTCCTTTGGCTGAATCGCAAAGTTGTGGAACTTGGCTTCTAGGGCTTAAATCTTAGATGGAGTTTTGTTTTCATATAAAACTTGGAAGGGTTTTCCATGCTCCAAAAGTGAGTAGACCATGAATGAGAAGACTCACTTGTGGATTAGAGTGAGCTTGCAAGAGCATGAAGTGAGCTCTCAAGCTTCGAACCAAGTACAAAGTGGGGGAGAGACACTCCTTATATAAATTTAGAGGAGGGTGTCAAAATATATGATATGTGAGATAATTCCACTTGAAGGAGAATGACTACAAGGTAGAAGCAAATGAGAAGGTATCCCAAATACAACTGAATATAAAATGGAGTGTCTCCTAGATATAAAATGGAGATGCACTCATATAGATACAACTGAAAGGGAAATATATAGAATCATGCCATCAACATTGAAAACCATGTCAAGTCATGTGTGCAATGCAACCTACTTGAGCTGAGAGGTAAAAACCAAGCTTCATAGGTTCTCTCTAAAAAAAGGGACCTAAAGTAGTAATTAATTGGTGTTATACCTCACTTCAATTGCATTAATGACATGCCAAATCTCCAATGTAACACATGTAATTGGGCACTTCAGCCGTCACATTGTCAAGAGGGTCCCTCATGATCGCAACCTTGTAGTTGTGCATAGCTTGATGTTGCAAGGTAAACCACCCAAGCATTTATATTCTGCACTAAGGATCATCTTATCTCCCCGAGCTTTTTCTCCCCTTCTCTCCCTTGCTTCAACTCTAGGAGAAAGGAGGGGGATGGGCAGAGTTTTGTGGTCGAGAGTGTGCATGCTATGCCTATCTTAATTTGGGATAATTAGTCAAAACTATCCAAGAGAAGAACTTTGTGGAGAAATATTTTTTGTCAAATTTAGTGTCCGTCATCTTTCACTCATCAAGCAAATGTTTTATTTGAGTTGCTCAAGGCTTCTTTCAGATTTGTTAAGCTTTTGTCATTGCAGAATCTGCCATCACTATTGTTGCCTAATGTTAATTAGAGCTGAAAATTTAGCTTAGTTCATTATGTCCAAGTATGTTATTGTTTACATCTTGTAAAGAGATGGAAGGAAAAAAGTCAAGAATTAGCAAATATCTTAAATCGGTTTTTCTATAGCCAAGAAAAAAAATTTGTTTCAGAGAATTCTTTAGACATCTCTACTTGTGTTGTATATTATTATTATTATTATTATTATTATTATTATTATTATTATTATTATTGTTGTTGTTGTTGTTGTTGTTGGAACATAAAGCGAATCTAGCGAAGTTTATATTATGATTATATTCTTGCTTAATAATGATTTTGTTCAACAACCATTTATGGCTTTCATCAAGGATCAGTAGTCACATCTTTTCTTCAGCAGCTATACATCCTCCTTTTAATAGCCAGCCATCAGCAGTATATTGTAATAGTAGCTGTTTATTCTCAAGTGAGTCCTAATCTGTCATTAGTTCAATCTCTTTTGTCATTGCTGCACGATTTGTTTATTCCACTCAACCCTAATCCATCTGGAGTTGCATCTTCTTCGACTTATCATTGGCATTGTCAGATGTTGAAAAGAGGTTAAATCATCCCATGCACTTTCCTTCAACTGAAGTTCTGCTGTTATTACCTCTCTTGATCCACCAGGATTCTATTTATTCTTTGTTTTTTCCACTTACATGTCATCTTTGACTGTATCAGTCGATGTTTTTTCCCTGTCTTCATTTCAGGGTTTTTTTCCCCTACAATTCTTTACAGTCAAGATAAATTCTCCCCCTTTCAAGTAGGTTTTCCTTCTTCTCCATTCATACATATGCTCTCTTTATCCGAGCATTCTACTTGATCCATAGCTGAATCTCATTGCTTTCCTCAAGATTGTGATCTCCTCTTGTTTCAACCATGAGAAATATTTTAAGAGATGGACTCAACTGTAATTCAAATGCATCTGGTGAGGTGAAGGCTACTATTAAACCTGAAAAGATTGTTGATAAAGTTTTTGCATTCCACCACAATGGTGTAGCTTTCTAAGTACCTCATCGTGCAGAATGCCATATCATACAGGGTCATTAAGTACATACCCTGGGCCCCATCCCCGACTCAGAATATTAAATAAGCAAAAAAAAAAAACCCCATCCCAGAATCAGAGGAAAAAAATCATCCAGTACGTGATAATATCCTTACTGTCATGCTCGCTTCCAAGTATGCATTGTATCATAAATGATAATACAAAAACAGTTCTCATGCAAGTGGGTTTTGTCAAAGCATTCAATAGAGTTTATGGGGCATTCATAAGTTTTGCTATGAGAAGAGTGGGTTTTGGACATTGTATGGTAGATATTATGCTTTTCCTCAATCAATATGAATGCCTTCGATACTTGCACATCATTAGATTGCTTCACCTATGCATGTAATGCAAGCTGTTCGACAAGACCACCCGTTAAGTTCTCTTCTTTTCAAATTTTGCCATTGCTACACATCCACTGTATTGTTTGTTAGACCACTCTATTCGTCAAGGTTCATGTAATGCGAATGTTTTCTAAGGCTGCTTGCTAAGTCCCCTTCTTTTCACCATTGCTACACATCCGATATACTATTTTCTAGACCACTCTCTCTCTCAAGGCACATCTCATAGCTTTTGATTAGGGGATCACACTATTGCTGGTGTAGTGTTCTTTGATGATACACTCTTACTTCTTGGAGGGACAGAACTCCATTGCTTCTTGCTTGAATATTGTCGATATTTTAGGTAATGCTTCCTGACTAATTATAGCAATGAAATCCAAACTAATCGACATAAGCACTTAAGGTTTTGGTGCACTGCCATGCATAGTTGGTCAGGTACGATCCATACGACAGGTACGGTACGTAATAGTACGATGCCAGGTACGTACTAATCATGAGGTACGAATCCGTACGATATTAGTACGATTTTTTTTTTTCATCTTTTTATGTACGTGGGAGTGTACACATATGAAGGGTACTTTTTGCCATGAATATGCATAATATTGTATCTATGCATGAAGATAATTGTTCTCTAACTAGCATAGCTGCAAAACCAATATATTTTCTTAATAAATTCAAGTCAAAATGGAAAATAAAAATTTTGGTACCAATTGGTACGAATACATACGAGTACGTACGGTACGAGTACGTACTGGTACGAGTACGTACTGGTACGAGTACGTACTGGTACGAGGACCACTATGCTGCCACAGGACTCGGGAGGGATAGCCTATCTTTAAAAGACTTTCTTTTTTTTGGTCATCTTTGTTCCCCATGGGAGTAAATGTTACATCTTGAAGCTTGGCCCTTGCTTATGCACGCTTCAGTATCTTTTGAAGTCTCTATATGCATAATGATCCGGAAAATTAACGTGGGTATTTGCTTGTCGAGAAGCTCCTTGTAGATTGTGCAATGTTATTTCAGGAAGTTTTTATGTGGAAGAAATTGCTTGAAATATTTATGTGGATTGTCTGTTTTTTGGAAGTTTCAACTTTCAAAGAGATAATGTCTGCGAAATTTTCACATATAGATGATGCTCAGCCCTTCTTTAGCTTCGGTTTGTATGTTTGTGCAGATGGTTCCTCTAACATACGTATCAAGTGAAAATCACTGGATATTGGCACGTGAGCTACTGGTGCGTATGTGCATGCTTCATCTTTTTGCTGCATGGATCTCGATTAAGGCAAGATCACAGTTGATCCTTACATGAAGCAGGTGGGGAGATATGAGTACAAGTACATAGTTGATGGTGTTTGGACAACAAATCCTCACGAACCTCTGACAGAACCCAACAAAGATGGTCACATCAACAATTTTGTAGAGGTAGGAATGTTACTTAATTTAAACGACTCCTTTTGAATGAAGGGAACATATGATAATATGGTTCGTTATAGCAATTTTTTCTGGTATATGAATATTTGAAACGATTTCTTGGAAAATGTATTATCATGCTGCATGTAATTGTTTTCATTTTCTGAGAGCACTTTGAACATTGTCATTCAAGTATCTTAGGAGATGGTCTTATTGCAGGTTATGGCAGTATTGCAACCTCTGTACAATTGTACTTGTATATACGTATACAAAATTACTAGACACACACACACCACCACCACCACCACACACACACACACCCCCCCCCCCCCCCACAAAAAAAAAAAAAAAAAAAAAAAAAAAAAAAGCACGCGCGCACGCACACACACACACACACACACACACACACACACACACACACACACACACACACACACACACACACACACACACACACACACACACACACACACACACACACACACACACACACACACACACACACACACACACACACAGGACCTTATCTAAAGGTCAGATTTTCGTTGCGTTAATTTCAGAAGATATGAGAGCATTTTTGGTAGATTTGGCCTCTGTTTTCGCGGTAATGAGTCTCCTCGTATTGTGCAGGTTGTAGGAGATTGCCAGGACTCAGAGACCAAGAGATTGAGGCAGAGGTTGATGCAGGAAAGTCCAGCTCTTAATGATATAGAGCGACAAATCATTCGGCGCAAACTGCTGTCCTTACCATCTCTGTAGTTTTAGCTTTTATGGTAATCCATTTTTTCGATTTATAACAAGGGTGTAAAGTATCGTTGTAATTATGTGCTTTGTACTATTGATATTAACTTTCTTCGCAGCTCTTTATCTCCCTGATTGAGAGGGATTGGCCATCCTATTGCACACCTCATTGTATCTCTAGTTTATTATTCAATTTACTTACAATTTCCGGTAAGTAAATTCTAATATGGTAGACTGGTGGAATTTAACACTTGGGATGAAATTATAATTATTATTTGAACCATGCGAATGTTTGTGTGGCATGCCTTTGGCAGGACTCATTGTTCGAGAGACTCATCTGTATTGTTCATGAACATGCATGCAATTGCGCACACCCACGTGTCTTTTTACTTTCTTCCATGATAAGAAAAGAGGAAAGCTAGAATGGGTGCTTCGGTTTGAGTAATTGGGAATAGAGCAATAAGAAAGAGGGTGGTGGAGACAACCTATGTGTACATTTGATTGTGGAAATGACCATGAATTGTCTCATTCATCTGGTCAAAATCAAATAACCTATGTGAAGTTCACGATGTCAAGTGAAAGAAGGGTTTGGGGGATAGGATCCAAAGGAGTGGTTACCGTTCGATACTTACATGGCATGTTGTTCTTTTGAGACTCAAGGATTGGCTCTGCTTTTATGCCCATGCCCTCTCGTGCAAGTAAGGTAAAGAGGTAAGGTTATTGTTCAAGTCATAGAATGTAAGAGGAAGATTAGACAAGAATGCATTCTCGTGTACATTAAGTGCACTTTTTATGAAACTATGCATTCTTATATATGCATGTTATTTTTGACATTGAAGGAGTCAACCATGCCCCAATGCAATCATACTTGTACTAATGTGGTTTCCATCCATGATCATCGTCTTCATAAAGGAAGCTTTGCTCATGCTCTCTAAAGGTTATTCCAAAAACATGCCAATGAAAGTTTTGAAAAGTAAGGAGTAAAGCCTATGATACTTCAAGTCAACACTAGGGTAGAAATCAGTGAATAGTTGTTTTTGATTTTGACTATTATATCCAGCTTACTCTATGTTAGTATGTAGTAGTGCTAGAGCGTGGGCTCCATAGGATTGTCTAATAATCGTGCCTTGATTGATTACCTTAGCTAGGTGTATCACAAACCATCTCAATGTCATGTGCATTGTTTGTTTGATCAGTATATGTAACAAGTATTGCTTCAACCAATGTGAGTGATTATCTTGGCTAGGTGTATCGCAAACCATCTCAATGTCATGTGCATTGTTTGTTTGATCATTATATGTTACAAGTATTGCTTCAACCAATGTGATTGCATTGCGTAAGATAATGAACCAAATGTAAAATTGTATGACCATAATTGTATGTTTGTGATGCACAATGGTTCAAATTGAGAGATATTGCTTATTGAAATGTATTTTTTATTTCAACTTGCAAGTTGTTAGCTAGATCCTTGTATGCTTATTGAGGATTCTCTTCCAAGTCAGTTAGAAAATTAATCAAACAATCCAAATTTATAAATGTTGTTCATTCATACCTTCATTGTATTAATGTGTGAGGTCCTTGCTCAATCATACCGATCCCTTTTTTAGCTTTTGTATGGCTACATTATATTGACTTGTTGAACCCTATGATGATGTTAATATTCGTTACGTTCAACATGATGAGAAATTAGTCTATGATCGAGAAGAAAGAGGCTACATATGGCTCTGCGTAGAATGTATAAAGTTTGGGGATGTATGCAAGAAGTTGGTTAGGATGTGCACATTAGGGTTAAAAATGGAGTTGGTTGTGATATTTCAAAGCTAACACACCAGCTTGTGCATAGGGTACACATGGTTGATAGATCAACCATTCAGAAATGTAGTTTTAATGTCCAACTCATGTACATTCCAACCACAATGAGTTGTAAGTGCACAAATGCTATGAGCAGGGGCCATTCGACATGTGGGAGCGAAGGTTTCATCAAAATCAATGCCTCTCTTGCAACAACTTATACTTGTCAACTGTTATATCAGACTTAGCTTATATACCCATTTAGTGCTTCTGGCCATTTTGCCTAGAGGCAAATCACATAGAAGACCAAGTACTTGTTGGAGTTTGAGGTTTGCCGAAACATGCAAACAACACAAGGAAGAAGAAGAAGCTTGGAGCACAACACACAATACTGAATGTATTACCACTAGAATGTACAAAGAAATCTGATCCGTTAGGGCAATGGGCATATATACAAGCTAGGGGCAAAAACCTCCTAAAGAGGGAAAAAAGTGTCCCGACGGTCCTAGTGTGTTCACATACATCACTATCTAAATATATCAACAAATCCCCCCTAGGAGTGATGCGGTGAACAAGGAGCTGGCACTCATGTATAAGGAAGTGCCAAGCTATGTGGAATCAATCCACAAAAGCAAGTAAGCCCAAAGATTTGTGGAAAGCTAAACTTCTCCCTAGGAAGAGCCTTCGAGAAAAGGTCTGCAATGTTCTCCTACGTGGGCATACATGCCAAGTTGATCTCTCCAATAGAGAACCTCTCCCTGACATAACGATAATGCACCTCAATGTGCTTAGTGCGAGCATGGAACAAAGGTTTCCTCGCAACTGGTAATGCGCTCGGACTCTTAGTGAAGATGGTGGTGGCAGAAGATTAACCAAGACCCAAATAAGCCATAAGGCATCTAAGCCACAGACACTCAACAGTCACTATGAAAGCTGCTCTATACTCAACCTCACAACCGAAAGTGGCCACAGTAGGTTGTTTCTTGGTCAACCAAGATATACATGCACTACCAAGCATGAAGCTAAAGCCACTAGTGGACACACGAGTGTCATAGAAACCAACCTGAGTCAAGAGTCAGAAAAAGCACATAAATCTGGCGGATGTGACCCCCCCTTGGGATAAAACAATCCAAGTAGTCGGATACTACTCAAGTAGTGAAAGATGTGTTTAACCACCTACAAATGCTTGACACTTAGGCAATGCATAAACTTCCTCATCTGTGAGATAGCAAACTAAATATCTGGCCGAGTAATGCGTAAGTAAATCAAGCATCCAACAATGTCCTGATAGAGAACAACATCAAATGCATAGCATCATGAAGACTCAATCATAAACTTATCTCCATAGGAGTGGCAATAAGTTCGCTGTCTTCAAGGCCAAAACGCCGCAATAATGTGTTAATATATTTTGTTTGACACAAAGCTATTCCGCCATCAACTTGCATAAATTGAATGCCAAAATAATGATGCAAATGCCCCAAATCAGACATCTCAACATGCCTTCCTCAACCTACACACTTTGTTTTCATGCCCTCTATGCACAAAGCCATGAAGTTGAAAAACATACACTTCTTCATGCAAATCACCATTTAAAAATGTAGTTTTAATGTCCAACTGATGTACATTCCAACCATGATGAGCTGCAAGTGCACATATGCTATGAACAATATTCATTCAGCATGTAGGAGCAAAGGTCTCATCAAAATCAATGCCTGTTTCTTGAGCATAACCCTTTGCAACAAGTCTAGCCTTTTACTTGTCAATTGTTCCATCACGCTTACACTTTAGCTTGGATACCCACTTAGTGCCAATGGCCTTCTTGCCAAGGGGCAAGTCACATAAAGACCAAGTACCATTTTTCATGATAGCATCATATTCTGATTGCATAGCAACCATTTAACTTTAAGAATTTTGTGCTTCATCAAACGAAACAAGCTCATTCTCATCACAAACACTAGAGAGAGCCATAGCATAGCAATTTGATGCAAAAGAAGCACTATGAGAGCTTGAACGAGTATGATATGATAGAGGTGCATCTAATTTGCTATCACACAAACCAACCAACCATTTTGGCATAGTTTTTGCCTCCTCAATATTAGCTCTCTCATCAACAAGTGCATCATGTAAATCTCCATTAGACATGGAATGATCTACATCATCACATGAATACTGTAAAGGCTGAGAAATTCCCTCATTAGGACTAGCACTAGACTACCCACCTGTTGGCAGTAGCCAGAGGCACAGACGACGCGGAAGTATGTGAAGGAAGATCACAACGAAGTAGTGGGAAGCCAGGCAGATTATTTTTTCAAAGAAAGATGTTTTAAAATACTTTTCCAAAACCATCAATAGTGATTTTAATCACTCTTGTACCATATGTAACATAGAACAACCACTTTTGTAATTCATAGCTCCATTTTGTGCAAGCCGAGGAATCCTTGAGCTTGAGGAGCTTAGATAGAACGAGTCTACCAATTTTGGCTATTTTTAGATCTCATTTACCCTTTCAAATAGCATCTAGAACCCATTTTTAACTATGCTCGTCACTAGATGTGAAACTGGTCAAAACTAGTCAAGAAACTATAAAGAGAACTAAAGAGCTCATTTTTGAGGTTAGCGAGTGTAGACTTGTATGAGCTAGTGTGAGCTTGAGCTTGTAATTGTGATCTTGAGCAATAGAGTCTATTTCCTACCTTCCATTGTGTCTTGCTTGTCTCTTACATGTGTGTGTGTATGTGTGTGTGTGCATCTCTATGCTTCTTACCTTCACTCTCACTCCATCTCACATTCACAATCTTCATACCACTCCTATCTCTTCCATTTGACATTAAAGAGGTGGAGCTTCTTAACGTGGTACTTACCATTGTGCTAGAGCAACACCAAATTTGGCGTCGTTGCCGGGGATCGAGTCTAAGACGAATGTGTGATGGTAAGAGTATAGCAAGAAGTGGCGTTGGAAGGTAAAAATTTCAGTTTTTGTTGTTTTTAATTAGTTTTTTGTGTTTTTCACCTCCACTACACTCTTCCTTCACCACCGCATCATCTTCTTCCACTCCAAAAAAATCAGAGAATTCATCATATCCACCCATTCTCCTCATTTCCCCTCATTTGTGCATTCAAGAGAGAGAGAGAGCTTTTGTGCTTGTATGTCCTTGTGTGTTTTTGAGTTTTCTTGCAGGTACAGTGCTCCAGAGCAACAGGAAAGCTTCCAAAAGGTAAAAATTCTACTTTCTGTCAGAATCTGCCGTTGGAGTTGAACCATCGTGATGTTCTGACAAAATCGGCATTTTTGGTAAGCGACTACACCACGAGGTAGGCGACACTTGCGCACACAAGGATCCATAGGTGCATTCTCAAAGTTTTCATTTTGGTGGACCATCGCGACGGGCTCACGCCATCACGATTGTGTCACACCATCGCGATTGGCTCACGTCATCATGACGGCTTGACCAGAACATCACGACGGTCTCACACCATCGCGATGGTTCACTTGAGCCATCGCGACGGTCACTGAACATGGCGACAATCCCGTCGACCCCATGCCATCGCGATGATCCCATGC
This sequence comes from Ceratopteris richardii, assembly GCA_020310875.1. Taxonomy (NCBI): domain Eukaryota; kingdom Viridiplantae; phylum Streptophyta; class Polypodiopsida; order Polypodiales; family Pteridaceae; genus Ceratopteris; species Ceratopteris richardii. The sequence goes on from CM035433.1 coordinate 75,880,433, forward strand.
CACATGTCATAGTTAGACCATCGCGACGATACCAAGTACGCCATCGCGACGCTTCAAAATTGGACCATCGCGATTGGCTTAAGCCATCACGCCTCGTGACCATCGCGATGGGCTCACGCCATCGCGATGGTTGCATTGATTGTTGTCCATCGCGATGGACTCACGCCATCGTGATTGCTTGCAAGATAGACCATCAAGACACTTCATCTTAGACCATCATGATGCCTCGCACCATCGGACCATCGTGATTGTACCACAACATCGCGATGGTTCACCTGAGCCATCGGGACGGTCCCAAACCATCACGATTTTCCCAGACCATCGCGATTGTCCACCCAAAACGGAAATATTAGGGTTTGAATTTTTGGGCTAATTTGAAGCTATTTTGAGAAAATTTTTGGGTGATTAAGCTCATTGGAGACCCCTTAGCTCATATTTGAAGAAAAAATATGTTGTCAATTTTTACCCCCGAGGGCCTGAACGTTCATATCTTTTTCATCCGAAATCGATTTTTTGAGCTTTATAGCTCATTAGAAAGCTCTTTACGAGTACTACGTGATTAGAAGAAGACATTTATTTTTTGATAAGATAATTTGAGATTGATCCATTTGTGGGACTAGAAAAGAAAGGGGCATTTAGAAAATTTTGCCAAATGAGAAAGGACCTTAAAAGTGTATATATCAAAGTGCTTGATCATTAAGTTAAGAATTGGTCTAAACATTGGATTTTTACAGGTTTGGCAAGGGCTATCAAGGGCAAACAAAGCAAGGTAGTGAAGAACGCAAGACTTGGGAAGTGCGACTTCTTGGGCATCATGGCAATCAAAGAAGCGGACTCGAGGTTGAAAGAATACTCAACCCCCTTAGTCAATTATTAGCTTAGGCTAAATTGTAGCATTGTGTTTTAAATTAGAACGACAATAGGAATGCATCAAGTTCAAGAGACTTAAATTTTTCAAGTTCAAGACTAAGATAAAAGTGTGCGATATGAAAACCTCAAGGAAAGAACTTAAGACGGAACGAGAACTCAAAGTACAACGAAAAGTCGACTCTTGATGTAAACATTGAGACAATACAAGAATTTAAAAGAATTTAAAAGGAAACAAGCAATAAAGAACAAAGAAACATTGACGATCAGAGTGCGTATTGAGTGATTCAGGAAGTAAATTCATGAACCTTAGATCGGGCAAGCATATAGGTAAGTCAGACTGACGAAGCCTTAGATCATCAGAAGCAAGTGTAGGAACTACTGCACGTTCGTGGGCTTAACAATTCAATAGTTATCCTTACGAGCTGGGCTCAGATACTAGTGAATCGGAAATGGCTTTTAGCACGGAAAGACCAAACAGAGGGTTAAACATAGCATATTTGGAAAGACCCGAAGGACCCTATAGAACTCAATTAGAATATGTATGAACCAACTACTTAGGTGCTCGCATATATGAGAATGGCTTGCGAAGGTCAGTGGTGCAATTGCACAATCCGGATCAAACCATTGGATTGGATCATCCAGTGGTGAAATTCGAGAGAGACGCATAAATAGACAAAGAAGGAACAATGTACATCATATGCACTCCGCCAAATCTTACCAATGAGTTTGGTGTAGTTCAGCTAGACACGGAAGTGAGAACCCAATGAAAAGAACCACTAGGAGAAGAACCTAGGAAACCTAGAGGGAAATCTGTACTGACAAGAGTACTAATCCCAGATTGGATCCCTCATGACAATAGAAGCACAGAATTGTTTTTGAATAAGGAAACCGATGAAGCATTTTGGAGGTAGAGAATGGAACAACCTAGTGAGGTAGGCTCCATCATGATCTATGAATTCAAGGACCCAAATATTCTTGGAAAGGTTGTATACCTTGATGATACTTCGGAACGAGTATTTGTAGTACCAGACCATGCAAGAAATACCTACACATGAAGAGGCCAATTAGTCTTTCCCCCATCTCGAACAAATGTAAACACAAGCCATCAGGGTGCTGGAACATCCTCAGCCCATGGTACGTCATAAAAGATTATCCCAAGAACCCTGCTAATGCTTCAAAAGTGACACCCATCAACGTGATAGGTATTGTACATAATGCAGATGGATCCAACCCTATATATGTGCCTATCCAAGCTATAACGAGAGCACAGGCGCTCTTACAAAATCAACAGCTCAATCATGAAAATTTAGCTGGAACCAGCGAAGTTGGAGAGTCTAGTAACAAAAAGACAAAATCTGGAAAGATTCGAGAGAAAGAATAAGAGAAAATGGAGGAAAAAGATAACTGAGTTGGAAGGAAGTCTCAAGGAATCCAAAGCCAAAATCCTAGAATTGACTTCTCAAGAATCGAATCAGGAGAACCTAGCTCAGAGATCAGGATCACTGTTAGTTGAACCCATGCCTGAAAACGTAGACATGATGTTTCGTGCATATCAAACTAGATTAAAGGAAGGACCCCAGATAGCTGAAATGAGTAAGAACTATCCGAGAGCAGATTTAGAAATTGAGAGAACTAAACTCTACGTGAAGATGGTAGAATTAACAGAAACTATGTTCGAAGCCTCTCGTTATCTTAATTGGAATAACATGTCCAGACCTGAATTACACTTTCAAGGACTACTCGAGAGGTTAGAATACTTGATTAATAGCAACGAGAAGAAGAAAGCACACGAGAACCCTATTATATCACGGTCAGAGGAGAGAAATGCACCATCCCTGTCTCAAGTGTTAAATACAGAAGCTGAAGACCACCTGTCTTCCATACATAAGTATCCACACGAATTTTTGAGAGAAATCCAAGAAGAGAAATGGAGAAAAGAATAAGGAACCCATCCTCCTATTCAAGAAATAGATGACTTGCATGAACAATTTCCCCAAGACATTCCTTCCATCTACGATGATGTAGAGGAAGTACAACTAAGTGAACACAGATATTTCGAATCTAATTCTTTGCAAGAATTTTCTCAGTTCACAGGACCTTGGGAATCCAAGTCTATTAGTATGAGAGCACCCACTTTAATAGTGAGGAATGAAGAATCTGTAATCCCTAGAAACACAGAAGTAATGAAGAATGCTAAAGTACAGTGCCATCTCACTCTAGAGGAATTGTTGAAGGTTAAACTAGACTTGTGGAAGCATGTATCAAATCAATTCCTTGAGCTTGTTACTACTCCCTCACAGACAGGATCACACAAGAAGGTACCAGAAACACCCATAAGGCGAATTGAAGACGTGAGCGAAGGAGAGGAAGGTAACACTTATCTTCCAATAACCCATCAGGGCTACATCACCAACGCCATCTTAGATTTAGGAACCACAATAGCCATCACTACCACCACTTTATGGAAACGTTGGGATAAGCCAACATTAAGACCTACCAGGATGAAGCTACAAATGGCTGACGGACATATAGAGAAACCATTGGGCTTACTAGAAGGCATATCTCTCACCACTTGTGGTGTAGAGTTCGAGCGTACTTTTGCCATTTGTGATTTTGGGAAAAATCATGCTTACGAGATGATTTTAGGACGACCATTCATGCGTTAGTTGCAAATCGTACAAGATTGGGGAACTAATTCTTTGTACTTGCAACATTTAGGAGTGACTACCAAAGTCAATCTTATAGAATATTCCCATCGAGATGTACCCCCAATAGAATGGAGCACCATCCATAAGACACAAGAAGAAACAAAGTCGGTACACTCATTGGAATCAGATCCCTCATGGTTGCACGAGGATACTCATCTATGGATGTGTAAAGTAGCCAAACAAGAGGAAGAACGGTTAGAATCCAGGACTTTAGGTTCAAAATAACATCCACGAACCCTTCAAGACCCAGCGTATGCACCTATAGTATTTCCAGACGAGGAATTCGAGCCTCATGGTTGGGTAGAAATTTTAGCCACGATGGACATAGTGGTGAATGAACAACAATGGACCCCTCATTGTGATAAGGAGGGGTATGATAGTTCCATTTTTAGGATTGAACTTGTTGAGGAAGACCTTATCCTAGAAGAATGCACGGAAGTGACCCAAGAACTAGACGAGAGTAGTGACGAGGATCTAGAATCCATCATCATGGAACCCTTCTGTTCCACAGAAGAGGAATATGTTTACTTTGTAGAAGCCAAAAACCTTGAAGAAGAAAAGGAAAGTCAAATGGAACGACTTGAGCCATCCATAAGAGATATGGAAAGCAAACAAAAGAAGAGAAAGAAATCACCTAAAAGAGAAGAAGAAGAAGAAGAATCACTCATGGAAGTATCGGAGAACTTCAAGAAGTATGAAATAGAAGATAGAATAATAATGGTACGAATGCCTAAAAGAAAAGCGGATGTTGGAGAAGTATATGATAACCGAGAGAAAACCAAAAAAATCATAGGCATAGAAGGAGAAGAAGAAAAATGTACATACATAGGGCATGATTTGATGAATGAAGAAGAAGAAGAGTTAGTTGCCCTATTGCGAGAATATAGAGATGTATTCGCTTGGAGTTACAAAGACTTGAAAGGAGTAGACCCGGATATATGCTCCCATAGAATCCCTATGACTCCAGATGCAAAGCCTATGAAATAGAAACCATACACGTACAATGATAACTACGCTGCTAAAATTAAAGAGGAATGGATCGGTTGATAGAAGCAAGAATCATTTACGAAATTGAGCATACCCAATGGGTATCCCCCATTGTGGTGGTGCCCAAGAAGAATGGAAAATTGTGTGTGTGTATTAACCTTAAGAAAGTTAATGCCATCACGATTAGAAACAATTATCCTCTTCTTATCACAAGATCAACACAAGATTTCTTGATGGTTTCTCAGGCTATAACCAAGTAGCCATTGCTCCATAAGATCAACACAAGATGGCTTTTGCCATAGAATGGGGCATATTTGCATTTCGTGTAATGCCATTTGGGCTGACAAATGCACCCACTACTTTCCAGCGACTTATGTGACATGTTTTTAAGGAATTCTTACGCAAGAATTTGAAAGTATATGACGCTGACATATGTGCTTATTCAAATATGAGGCAAACTCATATCCCAGAACTAAGGCAAGTATTTGAAAAATGTTAAGAATATCAGGTTTGTCTGAACCCAAAAAAGTGCATTTTTATGGTCAGACAAGGCAAAATTCTAGGACACATTGTGTCAAAGAATGGAATCTCTACAGATGAAGAAAAAGTGAAAGTAATTGCAGATCTACCTAGACCAAATAACGTAAAAGAAGTACAGGCCTTTATGGGTCATTGTGGTTATTACAGACGATTCATACACATGTATGCAATCATAGCCAAGCCTTTGTACTCTATTTTGACCAAGTTTGAATGGACAGATGAGTGTGAAAATTCATTCAATGAACTTAAATGACATTTGTGTTCGGTACCTATATTAACAACCCCAGATTGGAGTAAGACATTCCAAGAGCACGTGGATGCATCCAACTATGCCATAGGATGTGTGTTGGCATAACCTACGAATGAAGGTAATATAGATCTCCTCATAACTTATACGAGCAGACGATTGAATGCAGCAGAAAGAAATTACACCACTATAGAACGAGAGGAATTATGAATGATCTACGCGGTAAAGAAATTCAGACATTATTTGTTGGCAAACAAGTTCAAGTTCTTTACAGATCATCAAGTTTTATTGTACTTAGTCAATAAGCCATGTAACACAGGACGACTGATATGTTGGTTTCTATTACTCATGGAGTATGAATTTGAAGTTGTAGTCAGGAAAGGAAAGACCCATCTTAGAGCTTTACCACCTTTCAAGGTTAACCACAGGAGAAGTTCCTCAAGGAATAGCGGGTGAATTACCGGATGCATATTTGTTTAACCTTGAGATAGTACCAAAATGGGCTAAGCCGATTGTCCCTATTCTCACATATGGACCCAAGAGTCCTAGGATAAGGATCAAAGAAGGAGAGATTACCAAGTCACAAAGATATCAAATAATAGCAGGAAGTATATATAAACATGATAATCAAAAGATTCTTGCTTGTTGTGTAGATGAATCAGAATGGGAATTGGTTGCAATCAGCACATGTAGGTGCATTAAAGCAACATCATTCAAAATATCATACCCTGCAGACTCTACATAGACGGGGAGTATATTGGCCTTTCATGGAAGGAGATGCCTACAAGATGTGCAGAGAATGCCCTGTTTGTTGTGAAAGACCACTAGTAGAACACGCTACGCTATATCACATGTCTCTCACACCAGAATGGAGGGAACCTTTAGTGATGTACTTGATGACGAAAACATTTCCTCAAGGAATGACTTTAGCACGACAACATAGTCTAGAGAAGGAAGCTCAAGACTATTCACTTATTGGCGATAATCTATACAAAGGAGGATGAGATGGATACCTAAGACAGTGTGTTCATGAGAACGGTTATTTGAGCGTACTAGAGACTACATACCAAGGTGTTGCAGAAGGTCATTTTGGCCCCAACAGGATCATCAAAGCCATCCTCTTTGCAAGACTATGGTGGCCCACTCTTCACATGGATGCACATACCTATGTTAAGAGATGTGATGTGTGCCAAAGAACTCAATTTCCTATTGGCAAAGATGAAATGCCATTGAAACCCATGATGAGAGGACGTGCATTTTCTAAGTGGGGTATAGACTTTGTAGGACCCATTAACCCCCCCTGCAAAAGGTACTCATGCTGAATACATCATTGTTGCGACATATTATCTTACTAAATGGGTAGAGGCCAAGGCCACAAAAAAGAATGGTGCACACATGACTGCAAAATTCTTATTTGAAAATGTCTTTACAAGATATGGATTGCCTATAGAATTAGTGAGCGATCGAGGAACTCACTTTCTAAACCAAGTCATTGAATATTTGTTACAAGATTTTATGGTGATTCAGAAGAAATCAACACCATATCATCCTCACGCTAATGGTCAAGCCCAAAGCACTAACACGATCCTTTGTAACATAGTGACGAAACTCGTGAACAAAAAACGTTCAGATTGGGACAAACAATTACACCATGCTGTTTGGGCATATCGAGTGGCCTAGAAGACTGTACTCAATGCAACTCCCTTTCAGATGGTTTTTGGTCAAAATGCTGTGCTTCCTTTGGACTTCTTGATACTGAAGCTTAAGGTTGCACAAGAACATCAGTGGACCGGCCATGAATTATCATCAAGGATAATTGACTTGGAATGATTAGGAGAAACCAGGGTGAAAGCAGCAGCAGGTATATATGCAGCAAAGAAGCGACAGAAAGTCTATTTTGATGCACATGTGAAAGACAAATGCTTAAAAGAAGGAGATTTAGTCCTAGTATATACATTGAAACAACATGCATGAAAATTACAAAAGCAAGGTTATGGACCTATGATCATTAACAGACTCTCAACAAGTGGAGCGATACAATTAGCCACCCTAGAAGGAGACATAATGCCTAATTACATTAGTGGCTATAGAGTCAAGCTTTATCAGGAACCTCTTAGTGAGGATATGTTTAGATGACTCACGCTGGCAAAGAAGGGTAAGGAGGAAGAAAATAGAACACGAGGTGAAGCTCGGGCAGAAGCTATATAATGCATTAAGCGCATGAAGTTAAGAAGACAAGGACTAGGGAGAGAACATTATAACCACCTGGAAACAACACCCAGATACCCCATGGCCATGTGTCAAGCAAAGTCAACAACTCATCCTAGCATAGTGGATAGGAGACCATTCATTATAGTCAGGCTAGAGCATGGAAACCCTTGCCATGAGCTTAGGGCTTTAATTGATTCAGGTGCTACGACTAGTGTGATTAGATGGTCCCACTACAAGGACTCAGGAATAGTAATGTGGCAAATTGAGGCATACCTCATAGGGCTAGGATGCATGGAAACCCCTTGCGTGGGTGAGGTGGATCTTCCTATCCTCATACACGATGTGACCATGACAGTGGCACTACTAGTGTGCCATGACAACGACCTGATAGAACCCCTAATCCTTGGCCAAGATTGGCTATATGATCACTCAATGGACCTGAATGTTAGACAAGGCTCCTTGAAGATTGGAACCTTAGATCAGCAGTGAGTGATACCGCTTGACTTCCCTAACAACACTCTACCTAAGGTATGTAACCCCACACCATATGAACTGCATGCGTCGGAGGACTGGAAGATCTTTGGCCAGATCCCGCAGCTAAGCACGCTCCTTCCAAAGTTAGCCCATGAGAGCTTGGCGATGAATAGTTGCTAGACAAAAGGATGTCAAGATATTTTCCCTCGGTCTTCCAGCAACGGTCAGATGGGTTTCCTCCGTGGCCAGGTGGACTGCATTAGCGGACACATGTGCACAACACCCTGTAGTGCCCATCCTTCCACACTTACTGTAGACTGGCCTAGATCTATGATACAAAATGACTAATGGGCAAGTTTCGCCAATGTCCGCCAAGTAGACTGTCCATCCGACCTCTCAACCCCAACCATGAAGGAGTCAACCACAACGAAGGAACCCAAACCAACGACCCTACCAGACGACACAAAGAAGAAAGCAGTATCAACATCACAAAGCAAGCAGCACGAGACAAGTATGGGTGCCGAAAGTACAGAAAGCATCGATAGATTTCAACAACGCAGACAACGATAAGAAGAAGTCAAGGTAGAAGCAGAGTCAGTATTCAACTTCTCCTCGATCTTCTTCTACAAGTACGAGCAGTTGATAGATCTGGATCGCCAAGAAGCATCTAACGAATCGACCCACACCCACACAGATATGGGTACCCAAACAGTGTATTATAGCTCAACACTCAAGCAATGTAACATATACCCCTCAGAAGTCTCTTCAACCGTTAACACCACCATATCCGATATCATCTTTTGTCCCTCAGCAGAAACATACCACCCGCTCAACAACTCTTAGGAAATGGATACCAAAACATAGAAGCCTCCTCATGAACCGTTGTCTAACATTACTCCCACCCTGACTAAACACTACCCTTGTAATAACTCATTCACAACTGAACTTTGTACAAATTCACACACTATAACCCAACATCACTTGTAATAACATCTAATCAAGAAATGTATGCACTATCTAAAGCATGTAGGTGTCTAGAGATCTGCATTATTGTTGCAAAAATCATTCCATAAATCACCTCACAACACTCGGCTACACAGGTTACACATCGGTTATGGAAAGGGGTTGCGGTCTCACTTTAATGGGATAATGATTAATTTCCATACTAATGTGCTAATCTTTTGTAGCAGACCTTCTCCACATTTGCATCCATCATCATGCAGACAGAAGGACCGTCTGAGGCTTGCCCTAGTGTACCTGTGGTCAATTTTGGCGAATTACTGGCTGAGCCACATCCACTTCACAACCACCTAAATTTCAAGGATTCCCAGGACCTATGCCGATTGATGACCCTCCTAGGGGATATATCGAAAAAGTTCATCGTAATTCCTATTGGTTCCAAGGTTTAGTAGGACCTTTGGCAGATGTAGATTTTATTTTTGATGCCACATTAATTTTTGACAGTAGTAAGTGGGGCAAGTATCAGTTCTTCTCCAGAGAATTTCAAGCGCTCCAAAATACAGAAGACTTAAAGCATGTTTGGGCGAGAGCAGGTTTTACGGAATACTTAAGTGATCCAATACCCAAACTAGATTTTTATAGATGCTACTACCTGGTGACCACACTTATAGCCTCCAAGAACAAGGACTTGCCGGGCACGTTCATTTTGCCATCTTTGGCAAATGACCCCCCATTCAAAAAGTTCTATCTTTCAAAAGATTTGATTTGAGCTGCAATTAAGATCCATGGAACTCACACACCGACAGAGTGAGAAAGGCTGATTCCAGAGCCGATGAAGCGTGGTGATGTTATAAAATGGGAAGACATCTCGACCATCACACATGAGCTATCTAAGCCATTATGTATATGTATGTAACATTTTGCATTCCCAGCTTAGGATCGTTTCACTATGCCTCACAAGCGTATTTGGTTGGATTGTATTTAGCATGTATTGGGCCCCAAACAATAGATCTTGCAAGTTGGATCATTGATCAATTGTATCTAGCTCAACAGAGATGGGAAAGGAAAAAAGTCATCCATGGATGTTGCGCCCTCACCCGAATTGTTTGTATGTGTTTGGCATATGACTTGCCTATAGAACGCGCAATGACAACTGAAGAATTGAAGGCATTCAAAGGGATCACCAAGAAAGCTAGAAAATCTAGCAAGGGACGGGCAGGCAAGGGCATGCGAGGATCTATCCCATGCCTACAAGTTCCAGAGTCCCTGTCACCCCAATCCTCTCCAGAACAGTCACCTACAAAACCCCCTGCGCTTATACAACCCGTATGCATATGCCTGTCAGAACCGATCATTACTGAAGGTACTACCAGTATGGTTAGCTCTCAAGCAACTACCATTCGGGAACCCACAACTACAGTAGTAGGAATTCCCACCTCCATCGGTGCGGAAGCATTTACTTTTCCTATACCCAACCTGGAAGCTGAACCAACGAATACAACTTTTGATTTTGAAATGTCGGATGCTTTTTCAAACGAATTTCAATTTTCAGAAGGACACTTTTCTCTCAGGAATACGAATGCCCAAGTTACCGTCTCCAGCTCTGAAGAAGAAAGGACAGAAACTGATGATGAAGACGGAGATGATGAAACGAGTCTGGCAAGCCATGAATCTCAAGAGAATGTGTAGACTGATGAACATGAATAACGCACTGACACTCAGGATGACACAAGTACTTATGAAGACGAAACATTTAAAGCAGCTGCATATACATTGGCAATAAAAAAGTTATACCGCACCATGTAAGCAGTTTGGGCATGCAGAAAACTATCCGAAGAAGAAAGTCAAGCGTTTGTAGAACAAGAAATCGCTACAGGAGACTTTGAAGAAGCTTACATTCAAGGATTCTGAGAATTGCTTAAGTTAGTAGGCACTAATGAAGGATTACGCTATTTGTAGAGGAAACCCCTACCCCAGTTTGATGCACGACGAGTACGCTCACTATCAAAACCGGGTCAATACATTCGTGTACCGATGGATGCTCAGTCTTCACAACTGGCCTGGGAAGCACGCCTCATTCCGAAAGATTCTTTGGCAGAAGAAACAATCGTCATCGACTCCCTGTTCCACACCTCTACTGTAAAGACCCCTAACATCATCGAAGTGCCCACCATATCGACTTCTCCTCTTTCACCTCCCATCCCTCCAATCTCTCCTGTACATCCTACCTCCCCTCGACCATCCACAACCTTCGATAGTGCAATAGGAGAAACCTTTGTTGCCTCCATTCTTGTCACCCTTTCTGCACCCACATAACCTAACCTCCCTCTTAGGACTTCCACCCTTATATCTAGTCCATTTCTCCATCCATCCATCCCTTCCTTCCCCATCCCTCCAAGACCCTTATTCCCATTTCCCCCTCCATTGGCCTTCTCCCCCCCGTCTCACCTCCCCGACCCACTGTATTTCCTCTCTCCCCTCTCCACTAAGCAATCCGAGAAACCCCATCTGTAAATTATTTGGCAACCTTTGTAAATCCTATTTTCACACCCACTTATGCACCCACTGTCACCCCACTATTCACGGTCACTGCACTTGACACCACGTCCAGTGACATGGACATATCACCACCCACTGCACCACCACTCACCTCATCCATTTCACCACCACATTTAGGCATATCACATTTCTCCACAGTCACCACTGCATCCACTTTTCCATCCCTATTTCCCCTTCCCCTTGCATCAACACCCACACCTACAGCATCTTCACTCACTTCACCGCTAATATTATCACCCACAATCGACACCGCATTCCGTCAAATGTTCGTATGTATGACACAAGTGAGAGATGAATTCACATCTCTAGGCACTAGTTACTAGACATTGCAATAGATCACGAACGACTTACAGTCGCAGCTGAATTCCTTAACCATCGAGAATGCCTCCCTTAACACCCGCTACCAAGAGCTACGCCAGGCCTACCATACACTTGAACTAGAAAGTGAACAAAAGACAAAAGAGGCCATTACAGATATCAACAATTTGTCAAGGGCTCAAACTATTGGAAACGCGATGCTCACTTGAAACATGGGACTACTGAGATGCCACCTAGTAGCATCCAAAGAAGAGAATCAACACTTGCAGGAATAGAATAGAGAGAACCTTGAAGCTGCTTTAGATCAACCGGACGAATGCTTGAGTCCCAACCGTTTCAAAGCTGTCCCCTCTGAATCCATGAAGATACTATTGGAAGATCATGTCAGACTACTAGAGGATTATGACAGTATGAATGAGGCATATTAGAAGCTCTAGGAAGACCACAAAATGCTCCGGCTGAAAGCACCTGTACAACAAGCACCACCAGCTCCTACGGCCATATCTCCTAAGATCATCAAGGAACTCAATGCTTTACGGGCCCAGGTATTGACTCTTCAAACACACAGCAGCATACGAAGCACCCACTAGGCCAGATTCCCCATCGGAACTACCAACGGATGAAGAAATCGTGACTATCCTGGTGGAGGACACTTTTGAAGAAGCCTATGAACCCCAACCCATCCGAGGCGGACGTGCCATGGATGAAGGCCAGACCACCTTTGAACTCCCTACTCCTGCATGGATGAAGACTGTAGAAGAACTTGGAAATACCCACTCAGCACGTGTGGAAGCTCAATTACACACAATGGCTATGATCGAGGAGCATATTTTACAATCCCCTTACTTCGCTCACTTGGCCCCTTGCAGATATATATCTAGGCATGAGCTATAATATAAGCCATACTTTATGTTAATGGTAGAATACCAATTGGCCATCGAAAAAGGGACAGGCAAGAAACCCTCCCATGCAACTCAGTTTGAGCCTGAAGACTTGCCACCGGAAGCGCAGAGAGGAGAAATCTTTCAACCAAATTGGCACCAGAAATTATTACAGCAATACCCCGAAATGATGAGCACATGGGTCAAGGCACCACTCCATTTGAAGTATAACCCATGTTGGGGACCAATGCCATGTCGCCACTCTTGGAAGGCCTTTGCAATCAAAGTACAGAACAACAAGCTGTGCCAAGACTGGCTAAATTACCCGTATTTCACTCCACCCATCGGATTGCCCACTATAGGATATATGATGGCAACGATTCGCCACTGGCTCCCTCACTTACGCGCATGGGCGATGTAGCCACCCATATCACGGTCAAAATATTTGACATGATGCAGTTAGTATTCAAAGTCTTCCATCGTGTCAAGGCACCACACGTGAACACCCCGGGATTCGAGCATGGTAATTAGGATTTAGCGTATGACATGAGCACAACACAATCACTTCGGGTGTGTTATGCCTGACACTGTCGCATCACATATTTACCGGCATGCTATAAAATGACCTTTGAAGAAATGTTTACTAACGGTTTTTGGGAATACCATTCCGATGTTCATAAGAAGGCCAACACACTTACTCAAATTATTTGCCTGTGAACAACTAGTGTAATCCACACACTATAGAATCCCACCACCAGATGAACCTCAACCCATAGATTGGGAAACACTTGAAGTAGATCTTGCAAGAGGTATTCACATTTCAGAGCACACCCTCGCTCAGGTTCTCCTACAAAATTATATCCGACAGACCCCGCAACAAGGTTCTATCGAGGATGACAGAAGCGAGAGGGAGGGGGTGTTGGCAGTAGCTAGAGGCACAAACGACGTGGAAGTATGTGAAGGCGGATCAAAAGAAAGTAGTGGGGAGCTAGATAGATTATTTTTTCAAAGAAAGATGTTTTAAAATACTTTTCCAAAACCATCAATAGTGATTTTCATCACTCTTGTACCATATGTAACATAGAACAACCACTTTTGTAATTCATAGCTCCATTTTGTGCAAGCCGAGGAGTCCTCGAGCTTGAGGATCTTAGGTAGAATGAGCCTACCAATTTTGGCTGTCTTTAGATCTCGTTTACCCTTTCAAATAGCACCTATAACCTATTTTTTAACTATGCCGATCGCTAGATGTGAAACTGATCAAAACTAGTAAAAAAAACTATAAAGAGAGCTAGAGAGCTCATTTTTGAGGTTAGCTAGTGTAGACTTGTATGAGCTAGTGTGAGCTTGAGCTTGTAATTGTGATCTTGAGCAACAGAGTCTATTTCCTACCTTCCATTGTGTCTTGCTTGTCAATTACATGTGTGTGTGTGTGTATGTGTGTGTGCATCTCTATGCTTCTCACCTTCACTATCACTCCATCTCACATTCATGATATTCATATCACTCCTATCTCTTCCACGGATTGACATTAAGGAGGTGGAGCTTCTTAACGTTAGTATCACCATTATGCTAGAGCAACACCACCTGTAAAAAGAGGTAACAAAGTGTCGTGCATGTCTTTGGAGCTAACTGATGTCTCCTTAATACATGAACGTAATGTCTGAATAGCATCTTCCACAAAAACATCACAGCTAACCAAAATGCGTTTAGTGTATGGAAGATATAGCTGATAGCCTTTGGTTTTAGAACTATACCCAAAAAAAAAATATTTCACTACTTTATCATCCAATTTTCTTCGTTGTTGTTCAGACACCAATGCATATGCCAAACAACCAAAAACACGCAGATGAGCAACAGATCGCTTGCGACCATGCCAAGCCTCATATGGAGTGATAGACTATAGCACTTTAGTTGCCATCTCCATGAGTGATCTCTTCTTCCTTTCAAAAACTCCATTCTATTGAGATATATACAACAGTGTACACTGATGTTTTATCCCATATTCAGCTAGAAATGCATTAACATGTGAAGACACATATTCCCTCCCTCGATCAGAATGAAGGGTGCCATTTTACATGGTGATAGATTTGCATCCAGAACCAGAAACTATTTGAAGCACATAAACACTTTAGAATTTTCTTTCAGTGGATATATCCATGCATGCCTAGAAAAGTCATCAATGAAAGTCATGAAGTAAAGATAGTTTCCAAAAGAGGGTGTGTGCATAGGACCACAGACATCATTGTGAACAAGTTGCAAGTTCTGAGTACCTCGAGCTAAACCATCTTTAACAAAGGAGGAACGTTGCATTTTGCCTAAAATACAACCTTCATAGACATGTTTATTGGGTGCCTCAAGTTTTGGCAAAGAGGACATCATTTCAGATTTCTGTAGGCATAGTAGACTAGAAAAATTCAGATGACGAAAGCATGCATGCCAAAGCTTTGCATCTGACATAGCGTGAGAATCATGTACTGCACATGCTGAATCATTCACAGATTTTTCATAGTCTATGAGTTTATATAGCCCACAACATAAAATGCCAGAAGCAATAATCACGTCGCCATTTGTCATATCATGAACTGTACATCTGTCATCAACAAATTTCACAACCAAGCCGATCTCGGATAAAGCTGAAACTGATAACAAATTCTTCTTGATCCCTTGCACAAATAAAGCATCTAACATTGTAAAAGAACTACCATACGTAGTAGTCAAAATAAGCTTACCAACTACCATGATAGGATAAGAGGAGTTGTTGGTGCATGTGACAGTATTTCTTGTAGGGACAAGCTAGAGTGAAGTGAAGAAATTGTGCTATGAGGTAATATGTTTGGTTACCCCACTATCAAGGTACCAAACATCTGAGTCTACTGCAGACATACACTGTTCAGGAGAAAATGGGTCAAAACTACAAACAATAGTAAACGCCCATTCTTCATTCTACACTAGATTAGCAGACTTTGTTTTTGGTGTGGAGGCCTCTACAACAGCCATTCTAGCCTGTTTTTTATTTGCCTCTATTGCAAGACAATTTTGGACAATTCTTTATGACATGATCACTTGCTTTAAAGTACTTGCAAAACAATTTCTGCTTTTTTGTTGTCTTGTCATCTCTGTCATCCTTCTTTTATTGTGCAGAATTAGCAGATTTCTGCTTACTACTAGAACAGGTCCATTTACCTTTGCCCTTTTGACTAGCTAGGAAAGCTTGATCTGCAATACACATAATGGACCTTTTCTGCCTAGACTGATCTTCCTACAACAAAACATAGACTAACTTCTCAATTTTTAAGGCATTTGGATTGTCTCATCGTCAAATGAAGAGTAGAAGCAAAACTCAGATATGAATCGGGAAGACCATTCAGAACAGTCTGCACAAGTGAAATGTCAGGCAAGACCATCAACAGAAATCAATTGTTCCTTCAAATCTTTGATCTTTATCAAAAAGCTTTCCATGAAATCTCGTTAACTCATGTGCTCACTCTCCAAATGTTTTTGAAGGTAAGCAACATGAGCCTCATTCCTTGCTTGGTGTAAAGTGGTAAGTGTATTCCACGCATCCTTAGCTATTTTGCAAGAGCGAATGTGAGGAATAATGGCACATTTGATAGAAATGCTATAAATGCATGTGCCTGAGCATTTTTGCTATCCCAATAAATTTTCTCTACAGTAGCCATAACAAAATCTGCAACATGAACATGAATATGTAGATTATCACCATCTTTGATGCCATTTGCATCAGCTTCAGTACCTGTATTTGTAGGTATAATAGGATGTTTTTCAAAACCATGCACAATATTCGACAGTCCTTTTGCAACGAATACATGATGCATCATATAAGCCCATAATGGGGAATTCTTACCATCCAAATTATCCACAATAACCAACATACGGAATACATCACTGCTTTTAGCCATGACCATTGACTAAAATACCCTAATGCAGAAAATTGACTATATCTCAAAAAGCTCAACATAACTACCTTGACGAGTTCTGCTGAACTTGTAGTAGACTTTGAGATGCTTATACTGGCAAACTGAAACTTGCAAATATCTTTGGCACAAAAAGAAGAAATAGCCTACACAAGCGCTACGATAGTGCATTCAAAGGCCGAAACGAGCTCAGATCGCGATTTCAACACCACACAACGAAGCTGTTTTGATCTCCTAATCACCCTGAGTATGCTCACCAAATTTTGTCTATGACTGTGACTGGAGGGGTGTCAATGACACCCTAGATGAAACGATGACCTGCTCTGATACCAATTGTTGGAGTTTGAGGTTTGTAGAATCACGCGAACAACACAAGGAAGAAGAAGAAGAAGCTTGGAGCACAACACACAATACTAAATGTATTACCACTAGAATGTACAAAGATATGTGACCCATTAGGGCAATAGATGTATATAAAAGCTGGGGGAAAAAAACCTCCTTAAGAGGGAAAAAGGTGCCCTGAGAGTCCTAGTGTGTTCACACACATCACTACCTAAATATATCAACAATACTATTTTTCATCGTAGCATCATATTTTGATTGCATAACAACCATCCAATTTTTTTACTTTTTTGCTCATCAAAAGAAACTGACATTCTCATCACAAAAACTAGAGGAAACCATTGCATAGAAATCCAATGCAAAGGAACAACCATTAGAGCTTGAACGGGTATGATATGACAAAGGGGCATCTAATTTGCTATGTCACAAAGTCTACACTAGTCATTTAGGTATAGTTTTAGCCTCTTCTATATGAGCCCTCTTTTGCACTTGATTGTCCACCTGTAAAAGAGGAAACAAAGTTTCATGCACATCCTTTGAGCTAACTGATGTTTCATTGGTACATGAAAGTAATGGCATAATTGCATCTTCCATAAAACAAATCATGGCTAACCAAAATGTCTTTAGTCTATGGATGATACAGATGATAACCTTTGCTTTCAAACTGTACCCAATATAAATACATTTCATTGCTTTATCATTCAGTTTCCTTCATTGTTGTTTAGGCATTAATACATATGTCAGACAACCAAAGCTATGTAGATGAGCTCTAGATGGCTTGCGACCATGACAAACCTTATATGGAGTGATATATTATAGTGCTTTGGTGGGACAATTGTTAAGTACATATGTTGGACACATAACAACCTCAAGCCAAAAGCTATGAGACAAAGCTTGACTTTTGACCTACACCTCATCATTTACAATAGAGACCTTTTCTTTATTTCATCAAGTTCATTTTGTTGAGTTGTATATGACATTGTTCTAATGTTTTATCCTAGGATCAACCAAAAATACATTAAAATAAGAAGATGGATATTTTATGCCACGATCACAACGAAGGGTGCCCAATTTACATGATCATAGATTTGAATCCATAACCACAAACTGTTTGAAGCACATAAACACTTTGGAATTTTCCTTCAATGGATACATCCATGCATGCTTGGAGAATTCATCAATAAAAGGCATGAAGTAAAGGTAGTTTCCAAATGAGGGTATGTGTATAGGACTAGTGAGATCATTATGAACAAACTATAATTTATGAGTAGCTCAAATTGAACCATCTTTTTAGGAGGAACACTTCATTTTGCATATAATAAAGCCTTCAGAAAGATGTTTACAGGGTGCCTTTAGATTGGGTAGAGAGGATGGCATCTTAGATTTTTATAGGCAAAGTAAACTAGAAAAATTCAACTGTCAAAAGCATGTATGCCAAAGCTTTGCATATGAGATAGCCTAAGAATATTGAGCTGCACATGCTGAATCATTCATAAATTTTGCATAGTCTATGAGGTTATACAACCCATAACATAGAATGCAAGAAGCAACTATAACATTATCATTCGAGAGATAATGAAATGTATATATTGTTGCACAGGAAGATTGTGAGAATTGGCAGTCTAGTAGCATGATGAATATGAAAATAAAGTTGTCAAAAATGTTTTTTTAATTAGAAAATTCTTGACGGTTGTTTTGACGTTCATTGGTTGTGTGCATGTGTTGGCATGGAGAGCTTCTTGAGAGCAGGATTTGCAATACGAGGGTGCATGTATGAGCATGGGAATAGGTATGTAGGTGTGTGTCTATGTGTGTTGATGATGATATGTGGGCATCCTAAAGTTGTGGTGCGGTAATCTCATGTGTATTTCCGATTGCATGTGTGTTTTTCTCGAATGGAATTTTGTATGTCCTTCACTCATAATGAAAGGGCAACAAACGCAATGGGTAAGAATGAAACCGGAAAGAAATTGTGTGACTTGCTTGGGGGATAATAGTGGGCTGCCACACTTTGAGTCTGAATTGTGGTTCCCTATCTAAAAGTATGCTGTCTGGAGGCAACGTACCAATCGTATAAGTTGATAGCATGTCTATTTGTGGCAGTATAATAAATTGTTCTTGCGAGCTCGTTTTTTTATATTTTTGAGGAAATTCGGAACTCGGATTTTAGTTGAGTCATCTGAAAGTACGCTTTGCAAGATTTCAATTATATTGCAATTCTGTTGTCTCCGCAAATTATGAGAAGAGAAACTATGCAAAAAAAAAAAAAAAAAAATCTGAATCAGCATACAGATGTTCTGTACAATCTTAACAATGCTAATAGGTTTTATAATCACGTGATGTCTATGATGATATGATTTTGGATGGGATTCAGCCACACTCGGATACTTTTGTACCATTGCTTGTGGGTTGTATGAAGAGCTCTCGCTTGCAGGATTCCTTTGGGGGGTGGGGAATCGTACTCTGTTCCTCCCTCACTTGCGGGCCTATCGACCTCTCCCGGCATGCAAGGAGGAAAGGGGCAGAGGTGATCGGGGGGGTTGTTTTTCCAGTTTTCCAGGAGGGCTGGGGGAAGTACATCGTTCTCCTCCCTGAGTGTTTGCGATCCTTCGGAGGGACATTTGGTGGCACCGCAGGCAAGCTTACTGATACGGAGGGGGTGATGCCACACTGACTGAAGGAAGAGTGACGCAGAAGAGGATGTTCTCAGGAGGTTCGTGTTCTGATTGGCAGGGATTTTCAGTGACTGGGGATTTGTCTTCACCTATCCTAGTAACTGGGTAGGGGCTCTCTCGTCGTTTTCGGGTCACGAGGAAGGAGGTGTGAGCTGGCTGCTGTTATACACATGGGAGTCAAGGTGTGAAGGGAAGGCATCGACTGTCACAGAAAAAGGGGGGAGACAAAGTTTTTGGGGGTTCTGAAGACTGAAGGGGAGTCCCCTTCTTCTGGGGAAGGTTGATAAGGATCGAAGTGGAGGTCTGTGACGCAACGATTATGTGAAGAGCATGATTGAAGAAATGATCGCTTCAGAGTGCGTTGGTCTTCAAGATGCTGAACAAAGTACCACCTGAAGCTGACTATGGCAATGAGTTAAACCTCCCTTGGTTGCTGTTATGACGGAGCATTCAGGTGTGTGTATCAAAAAGATAAAACCGATTTCCACAACTTAGATGATTAAGCAATTGCTGAGATTTCAAAGTAAAAACCTATGTCATTTCTGGAGGGTGAGCAGAGTAATGAAAGGAAAAGTTTGTGCGCAAGTAATCATCGCAGCTTCATTTTATTATTGTTGTGTCGTTTCTGAGTCACTTTCACTATTGATGAACATTAGGAGTAATTGGTCGATGCATGCATATATCATATTGTTGTCTAGAACGGATTATCTGGTTCTACACAAATGTCTAAAAGCTTGAGGTCATAAGCTTGGATCAGTGCCTGGACATGGGTTTGAAGCTTGACGAAACTCCAGGGCAGAAAGGATGATGTATATCCTTTGTGAATTTTTTTCTATACAAAATCTGCAGTTGTAAAGTCAAACCTTTATTTTATAGTATGCATAACTACATTTATCTAATGCCCTGTCCATGGATAAATAATAAACCTGTCCTGCAATCGCCAGAAGCTGACGCTGAAGGTAATGAGTTATCAAGGTGAACTTATGCACAACACTTTGCAGGGTCGTTTATGACTGGGCACATTGACGTGGTGAAGGACTGTGAGGGTTTGATGCATTCAAGTAGGGATGAACTGTGCATGACTTAAAAAAAAAATTTGTGTGAAGATTAAAAAAAAGGGGCCAGTGTAGGTGAAGAAGAGAGTCCGCAAGTGTGCAAATTGGAGAGCTGGGCTACATACCTGTCTATATACCCCAGAGGTTATTGTGTAATTGCATTCGGGTATGTGAGGGTGTGAGAGTGGGGTCAGGTCTGATTCCGTATGCGGAGGTGTCCGAACATATGTCAATAGTGTGCATTTTGGTGTATGCTCATGTGAGCGAAAGGGAAAAAGAGAGAGAACGTGAGAAAGAGAGAAGGAGGTAGTGAGTAAGAGCAAGAGGAAGGAAGTGGACACGATTCAAACGCTCCTTCTGTGGCCGTTGAAATTAAGGGATATGCAGTCCCATGTGCTCAATTGGATAGTGGGGCAGCGGTCAACTTAATGACAGAATATATGATGAAGGCTCTCGGCCTAACCCACATGGAGGAGTCTCCAATGTCCCTAAGGATGGCGGACCAAACTCAAGTGAAACCGGCTGGCCTTTTGAAGAATGTGAGCACAGTGGTTGGAGGATTAGAGTTTAGTGTCGATTACTTGATAGTCAGACCGAGAACGTCAGAAGCGACCTTCTCAATCCTACTTGGATGACCATGGCTTGTGCAAGCCAAATGTGTGCATGACTGGCGCACGGGGTTCATTACAATCGGGCCAAAGTCTGATCGCGTGCAAATCCAAGTTTCCTCAACCTCAAGTGACAAGAGGCCAACAACAGAGGAGGAATTGGAGAAAAAAACAAAGGAGAGAGTGAAGCAAGAAAAAGCACGGGTAAAGTTTGCCCTAAATGCTGAACCCTACAAGGATCTGCTTCAGGATGGATTCAATTTGCAACTGTTTAAATTCCAAAGCACGAAAATGGGAGAGTATAAGAACACATTAGCTTACAAGAATGATTCGGACCAAGAATTGCTTGGATGGTTGACACGCACAAGTCAACTTGACTGTTACATGATGAACATAGACTCAGGGGAAAGCAAGGCTACCAATTCCTTGGAAATAGGGACTTTAGAAAAAGAATCAAGTTCCAAAGTAGTTTCATCAATAGAGATAAGGCGATTAAGAGAACAAGTTAGGGTTTTGGAAGAAGAGCTCCAAAAGAGACGTCAAGAGTCAGAGGTAGTGACAGAAAGGGAACCCAAGTCAAAGGTCAGGATTGCAAAAACGGAACTAAGGAAATTGAGTCCAATTGGAAAAGAACAAACGAATGATTTATTGGCAAACCATACACGTATGATCGGGGAGCATTTTCCGATCAAAGCAATATCAAGAGGTGAGGGATATTTGAGAGAAGATAATGTGGAAAAATGGGAAGTTTCCACAGAAAAGTTCTTAAGCATCAGATCGGAGTTACCAGAAGAAGTGCGGGAAGGAATCAAATTAGTACTGAGGAATTACAGTATGGCCTTTGCATGGTCATACAGTGATCTGAGAGGAATTGATCCCCGAATTTGCCAGCATTATATAGACTTGGAAGAAGGCGCCAGACCAATATGTCAACGACTTAGGCGGACAAATCCAGTCTATTCGGAATTGATCAAGCTGGAATTGACGAAGTTCTTGGAAGCGGGATTCATATATCCCATCGCATCCAGCGAATGGGTATCACCAATTGTAGTTGTTCCGAAAAAAAATAAAAAAATTTCGCATTTGCATAGATTATCGGAAGTTGAACGAGCACACAAAAAAGGATCACTTCCCTTTGCCGTTTACTGATCAAATCTTGGATAGAGTAGCTGGCCATAAATTATACTCGTTTTTAGACGGTTTCAGTGGATATAACCAGATCCAAATCCATGAAGAGGATCAATCAAAAACAACTTTCACCACGGAATGGTGTACGTACGCATATCCTGTTATGCCATTTGGATTATGCAATGCACCGGCCACATTCCAGAGGGCAATGATAGCTGCATATCAAGACTATTTGCAGGATTGGATGGAGATATTCCTCGATGACTTTGCGATCAGAGGCGACGATGAAAACATGATGGGAGGATCGAAGCTATTTTAAAAAGAAGCATTGAAAAAGGCATCGCATTAAATCCTGAAAAGTGTACGTTTGGAGTACAAAGAGGATTGCTCTTGGGTCATGTTATTTCCGAAAGAGGGATCTTGGTTGATGAGGATAAAGTGGAAAAAATTGGGCGACTCCCACCCTCTCAAAACCTACGGCAACTCAGGGGATTCTTGGGACATGCCAACTATTACCGGCGGTTTATATTAAACTTCGCCTCGATAGTTGCACCATTGAAAAATCTTATGAGGAAAGATCAGCAGTATCAATGGACCGGAGAATGTCAAGTGGCATTTAACTCTATTAAAGAGAAGTTGGTAAATGCCCCAATTTTGGTAGTACCTGATTGGACAAAAGAGTTCCATGTGCATATGGATGCATCCCATACCGCGGTCGGGGCAGTGCTTTGTCAAGCCGATGAAAAGAAGTTGGATCATCCAATTTATTATGCCAGTCGAAACCTGAACAATGCCGAAAGAAACTACACAACTACAGAAAAGGAATGTCTATCAATGATCTTTGCAGTAAACAAATATCGGCACTAATCGATGGGAAAGCACTTCACATTTTATGTGGATCACGAAGCCTTAAAGTATATCATTAACAAACCCGAGTTATCAAGACGATTGATGAGATGGATGTTACTTTTGCAAGAGTTTCAATTTACGGTGGTAACTAAACCAGGGAAATCGCACATGCTCACAGATCATTTATCTCGCGTTGTTTATGAAGAATCAATCTCTGGTGTGCCCGACGACCTTCCTGATGGTCACTTGTTTCAGGTTGATGTTAAAGTACCTTGGTACGCTGACTTAGTAAACTTCTTATGCATAGCCAAGTATCCATCGGGAGCGAGCAAGAGAGATAAGCAGAAATTGTTAGCACTTGCAAAACACCATAGCGTCATTGGGGGACAGCTCTATCGATATTTTGTTCATGACAGCATTTATCAAAGGTGTTTAGAGGAAGAAGAAGCAGCCATAGTTCTAAGGGCGTTACATGATGAACCTTGCGGTGGACATTTTGCGGGTGAACTCACGGCCAGGAAAATCTTATTAGCTGGATACTGGTGGCCGACGTTGTTCAAAGATTCACACCTATTGCAAGAAATGTGACAAATGCCAAAGGATGGGTAAATCGACAATGGTGCATGCAGCTCCTCTTACCCCAGTGCTAGCTCTTAAGCCTTTCGAGAAATGGGGAATTGACTTTGTGGGACCCATTGACCCTCCTTCCAGACATAGGTCTAATAGATATATCTTGGTTTGCACAGATTATGTCACCAAGGGGGTAGAAGCAAAGGCTTTGAAGACCGATCGAGCTATCGATGTAGCCAAGTTCCTGTATGAACAAATTATCACACGATTCGGATGTCCCCTGGAGATAGTGAGTGATAGAGGAACACATTTTGTTAATGAATTGATCGAAGAGTTGATGGAGTTATATGAGATCAAACACCGAAAGAGCACTCCATACTATCCGAGAGCGAATGGACAAGTGGAGGTCACCAACAAGATTCTGGAGCAGATCTTGACAAAGACGGTGGCGGCTCATAGACGAGATTGGGATGAGCGACTTTTAGAGGCCCTGTGGGCGTATCGAACGTCCTATCGAGTGACGACGAAGAGCACTCCATTCTCACTAGTATATGGCGAGGAGGCCATTTTTCCCATTGAAAAAGAAATCCCAACACTGAGGGTGGCCATCGAGGTCAGGCTGGGAGAGGAAGAATCGTTGAAGGAAAGATACATCCAATTGGTCAAATTAGAGGAAAAGAGAATGCTTGCGCAACAAAGCTTAGAGGCCATTCAGAGAAGACGAAAAGACAAGCATGATAAGACGCTCAGAACCCATGCAATTCAAGAAGGTGACCTGGTGTTAGTTTACGATAGCAAGTACTACAAGTTTCCTGGGAAATTGCAAACAAGATGGGTTGGACCATTCAAAGTGGTGGAAGTAAATTCAAACGGTTCAATACAAATACAGGACGTAGACGGAGAATGTGCTCCATTGAAAATCAACCTACTTTGTGTCAAACCATACTTCAGTTAGTAGATGAGGTTATTGAGAAAAAGAAAAAAAAAAAAGGAAGAAGAAGAAGAGGAAGAAGAAGAGAAGGTCAGAGGTAGAAAAGAAGGGAGAAGCCAAGGAAACAAGAAGGAGAATGAGGAAGGTGGGAAAGAAGAAATGGACGGAGAAGAAGATGAGGACGAGGAGTAATGATAAGAGAGAGGAATGAGGAGACAAGAAGAAGAAAAAGAAGAAGAAGAGTGATAGGCAGAAAATGAAGAAATAGCATGTGAGTGGGGGGAATTTGCACCTATATGCATATTAGTCTTGTTTTTTTCTTTTCTTTTAGATTAAGCATTATTTCTTTCTATTTTCACTAAAAGAGAAAATTGTTGACGTTCAGGGATATTAGAAACAAGGTGACAGATGGCAGATCACATAACCCAGATGTATTTGTACAGCCTCGTGGTATATTTTTCGGATCAGGCTCTAGCCAGTATGGACATAGATGTCGAGAACTTGGAAACGGAGTATGATGTAGAAGAAGCTCATTGGTTGGTATGTTTTCTAAACCAAGACATAGATATTATCTTTCACATTCCATGGTTCAAAAGATATTTGCTTGAATGCGTGGGATGCACAGAGGGTAGATATTATTATTTTGACTCCACTCGAGAAATGCCCAATGAGGAAAATGACATCCGTTGGGATTGGGCTGATATGTTAGTAATTCACAGCGACGATGAGGCTCCTCCAGCGGAGCCCGACTCACCTCCTGGAGAACATTGATCACCAATTATGAAACGAGGCTGAGTAGAGACTTTTAAGCTACCTTATATAACATTGCCACCTTAGGGAAGAACTCTAAAATAAGATGAGAAAAATTCGGATTGGTAAATGTGATTGCGATTAATCAATTGTGTCATATAATCTTTATATCTTAGTAGGTTATGGCAAGAGGAAATCGACCTATCAGCTTTCATGGGTGTTTTTTGTATTTTTGTACTTCTGGTTGCATGATGTGAGGGTTGGGTGGGTAGATGCTCCTTTTTGCCTCTCCCTAATTCTCAGGACATGGGAGATGATTGGATTGAAAAAAAAAAGAAGAAGAAAAAAAAAGAAGAAGAAAAAAAAAGAAGAAGAAGAAAAAAAAAAGGTGTGTACATATGTCTGTGTGCCTGCGCGCTATGACGGGCTAGTAGGTGGGCGGAGCCAACCTGATCGGGTGGTCAGGGCCACGAGTCGCATCCAATTGCAACATAGGCCAACTCGTGAATTAAAAATAAACAAAAAAAGAAGAGAAAAAATAATGAAGCAATATTCTCACTCCTAAGGGGGAGACATAGAGAGGAGGAGGGCGATGATCACCCGGAAGGGTGTGTTTTTGCATGCACGTGTCTAGTGGGACGGGATGATGATAGCTGGTAGATCGATCTGCTCAAGGCTAATACCAACGAAAGGTATAAATATTATATGTATGAATGGTTGGTTTGTAATCCATTTTTCCAATTTGGTTTGTTCTCATTTTATTAGCAAGTTGTTCCAAGGTCGGTAGTGTTGTATTTGTTTCTTAAAAATTCTTTATTCATGTCTCGCTTCATCTGTTGATGATCTATTTTTTGGGATATGAGGTAAGGCCGCGCTTTAGGAAATCTCAGCGTTGCTTGTGTGTACATAGCCTACTGAATTTTTAGGTGCAATATGTTGATGTGACATTTTGGGTTTTTTGTTTTTTTATTATTGCATGTTTTTGGTCTAACATCTTTTGATGAGTAAGCAGATAAGAAAGAAAAGGAAATCAAGAAGGTTTTCAACAAGGTGAGCAAGGTAAGGAATGTATTTTGGAAAAAGCACTGCATCAAGGGCAACATCGTGTCTTCATCTTGTAATCACTTTTTTGTCAAAAACAAAACGTTGTTGTCGTCAATTAAAATCAGGTTTTGGAACAAGACATGCATACATTGCATTGCTTTGTTTTTATTGCATAAGAGCATGATATGGGAAGGAAACGAGTCATGCATGAGCATGTAAGAAAGAATGCGATCGGAAGTATAATGGATGTGTTACGTGAATGTATTGATGCATGTGACTATGGACATGATTGGTAGAAAAAAACAATAACCGAATGAAGAAAAATATGCATGATGATTGTGCATGAGAAGAGAGCATGATATAGATATGTTTGTGATTGACGGGTCTCTCTCTTGATTGAGCGAATGGTTGTGTTTTATATATCTCTATGAAAAACTTTAACCATTCGAATGAGTGACAGGTGGAACAAAGTTACAAATCGCTCGTCGAGGACGACATCGCAAGCAAGAAGAGAGGAGTATGTTGCACAGGAAGATTGTGAGAATTGGCACTCTAGTAGCATGATGAATATGAAAATAAAGTTGTCAAAAATGTTTTTTTAATTAGAAAATTCTTGACGGTTGTTTTGACGTTCATTGGTTGTGTGCATGTGTTGGCATGGAGAGCTTCTTGAGAGCACGATTTGCAATAGGAGGGTGCATGTATGAGCATGGGAATAGGTATGTACGTGTGCGTCTATGTGTGTTGATGATGATATGTGGGCATCCTAAAGTTGTGGTGCGGTAATCTCATGTGTATTTCCGATTGCATGTGTTTTTCTCGAATGGAATTTTGTATGTCCTTCACTCATAATGAAAGGGCAACAAACGCAATGGGTAAGAATGAAACCGGAAAGAAATTGTGTGACTTGCTTGGGGGATAATAGTGGGCTGCCACGCTTTGAGTCTGAATTGTGGTTCCCTGTCTAAAAGTATGCTGTCTGGAGGCAACGTACCAATCGTATAAGTTGATAGCATGTCTGTTTGTGGCAGTATAATAAATTGTTCTTGCGAGCTCGTTTTTTTATATTTTTGAGGAAATTCGGAATTGGGATTTCAGCCAAGTCATATGAAAGTATGCTTTGCAAGGTTTCAATTATATTGCAATTTTGTTGTCTCCGCAAATTATGAGAAGAGAAACTATGCAAAAAAAAAAAAATCTGAATCAACATACAGATGTTCTGTACAATCTTAACAATGCTAATAGGTTTTTTAATCACGTGATGTCTATGATGATATGATTTTGGATGGGATTCAGCCACACTCGGATACTTTTGTACCATTGCTTGTGGGTTGTATGAAGAGCTCTCGCTTGCAGGATGCCTTTCGGGGGTGGGGAATCGTACTCCGTTCCTCCCTCACTTGCGGGCCTATTGACCTCTCCCGGCATGCAAGGAGGAAAGGGGCAGAGGTGGTCAGGGGGGTTGTTTTTCCAGTTTTCCAGGAGGGCTGGGGGAAGTACATCGTTCTCCTCCCTGAGTGTTTGTGATCCTTCGGAGGGACATTTGGTGGCACCGCAGGCAAGCTTACTGATACGGAGGGGGTGATGCCACACTGACTGAAGGAAGAGTGACACAGAAGAGGATGTTCTCAGGAGGTTCGTGTTCTGATTGGCAGGGATTTTCGGTGACTGGGGATTTGTCTTCACCTATCCTAGTAACGGGGTAGGGGCTCTCTCATCGTTTTCGGGTCACGAGGAAGGAGGTGTGAGCTGGCTGCTGTTATACACATGGGAGTCAAGGAGTGAAGGGAAGGCATCGACTGTCACAGAAAAAGGGGGGAGACGAAGTTTTTGGGGGTTCTGAAGGCTGAAGGGGAGTCCCCTTCTTCTGGGGAAGGTTGATAAGGATCGAAGTGGAGGTCTGTGATGCAACGATTATGTGAAGAGCATGATTGAAGAAATGATCGCTTCAGAGTGCGTTGGTCTTCAAGATGCTGAACAAAGTACCACCTGAAGCTGACTATGGCAATGAGTTAAACCTCCCTTGGTTGCTGTTATGACGGAGCATTCAGGTGTGTGTATCAAAAAGATAAAACCGATTTCCACAACTTAGATGATTAAGCAATTGCTGAGATTTCAAAGTAAAAACGTATGTCGTTTCTGGAAGGTGAGCAGAGTAATGAAAGGAAAAGTTTGAGCGCAAGTAATCATCGAAGCTTCATTTTATTATCGTTGTGTCGTTTCTGAGTCACTTTCACTATTGATGAACATTAGGAGTAATTGGTCGATGCATGCATATATCATATTGTTGTCTAGAACGGATTATCTGGTTCTACACAAATGTCTAAAAGCTTGAGGTCATAAGCTTGGATCAGTGCCCGCACATGGGTTTGAAGCTTGGCAAAACTCTAAGGCAAAAAGGATGATGTATATCCTTTGTGAAATTTTTTCTATACAAAATCTGCAGTTGTAAAGTCAAACCTTTTGTGAAATTTTTTCTATACAAAATCTGCAGTTGTAAAGTCAAACCTTTATTTTATAGTATGCATAACTACATTTATCTGACGCCCTGTCCATGGATAAATAATAAACCTGTCCTGCAATCGCCAGAAGCTGAAGTTGAAGGTAATGAGTTGTCAAGGTGAACTTATGCACAACGCTTTGCAGGGTCGTTTATGACTGGGCACATTGAAGTGGTGAAGGACTGTGAGGGTTTGATGCATTCAAGTAGGGATGAACTGTGCATGACTTTAAAAAAAGAATTGTGTGAAGATTAAAAAAAAGGGGCCGGTGTAGGTGAAGAAGAGAGTGCGCAAGTGTGCAAATTGGAGAGCCGGGCTACATACCTGTCTATATACCCCAGAGGTTATTGTGTAATTGCATTCGGGTATGTGAGGGTGTGAGAGTGGGGTCAGGTCTGATTCCGTACGCGGAGGTGTCCGAACATATGTCAATAGTGTGCATTTTGGTGTATGCTTATGTGAGCGAAAGGGAAAAAGAGAGAGAACGTGAGAAAGAGAGAAGGAGGTAGTGAGTGAGAGCAAGAGGAAGGAAGTGGACAGGAAGGGAGAGTGTGTGAGTCTATAAGTGTGTGTGTATGAACAAGGGAAGCGCGTGTGCGAGAGAGGGAAGCAGAAAATAGAAAGGAAAGAGTGAGGGTGTGTGTGAAGAAGTGAGAAGAAGGGAAGAAATAAGAAGAGGTGTAAGGGAGTTGTATGAGAGAAAGAGAGAGAGTTTGAGAGAGAGACAAAGAGTGAGTGAACAGAGACTGAGTATGGGAATAGGTTGGTGAATGCAGGCATAAGAAAACTAACGGAGAGTGATCGAGGGAAACGAAGGAAGTGAGTGAATATGTGAACTTGTCTACTTTCAAGTGTCTGAGTGCATGGAGTGTGTGGTAGAATAAGTTCTTGACTTTGAGTGTGTTTGAGTGAGACTGTTGGGGGTTGAGAGTGAAAGAGATTGTGTTTGAGGGAGAAGAGAAGGGTTGAGAAATCGGAAAGAAGGAAGTGAGAAGACTTGGACTCAGGAAAATAGAGAGATTCTACTGAGGGTCAGAAATGTGAACCAAATTAGACACAATTTAGGTTTGAGGGTAAAATAAACTTGGCAAGTTACGAGAAACAGAGCAGAGATAGCTAGATATAGGTGCAATTATTTGCACATTTTATGGGCTCAAGACCTTATCCATATATGTCACCAACAAATTTGATAACCAAGCGAATCTTGGCTAATGCTCAAACCGATAATAGTTTTTTATTGATCCTTGGAAGATATAAAACATTTAATAATGTTAAAGAACTTCCATAAGCAATAGTCAGAATGATCTTACCAACTACCATTATAGGATAAGAGGAACCATTAGCACATGTGACAGTATTTTCCATAGAGGCATGCTCAAGTAAATTGAAGAAACTGTGCTACATTAATATGTCTGATTCCCCCACTATCAAAGTACGAAACATCTGAGTCTACTGTAGACATACACTGCTTATGTGAGATGGGTCATAATTGCAAAGAATAGTAGATACCCATTGTTCATTCTAAACAAGATAAATAAACTTTGTTTTAGGTGTAGAGGCCTTTGCAACAACCATTCCAACCTCTTTCTTCTTTGCCTCTTTTGTAGCCAGTTTAGGGCAACTCTTTATGAAATGATAATCTGTCTTATCTTACATGGCTAAGAGAGGATGAAATGTGAAAGTTCTTTACCATATTAGTGTATGTAAAGGATAATATGATTGAATTTGATGAACTAATATCATTAATGGTGACAAAAGAGCTCAATTTTGGTGGATGCAAATCTAAGGACGGAAAAAATCAACTCTTTTATGCGGGTAGGGGCAAAGAACAATTTGGAAAAGGTTCAAAAATGAGGAAGAAAGAGAAACCTTCCACAAGGAAAAAAAAGAGAAAAAGAACAAGGCTCCAATGAAGAAGATATTATGCTAGTGGATACTACCATAGAGGATCAAGGTATGAATCTAGCCATTATAGAGTTCGTAGGAACTATTCTAATTTACAAAATAACCAGAAGAATAAATCAATTACTTCCAATGAGGTATGAATATGAAGAAAAATAGGTTATAGATGACAAATGGTATATAGTCAATGGCTGCAACAACCATATGTCATGCAGGGGACTTTTTTGTGATTTGAATGTGCAAAAGAAAATGATGTGTTGAAACATGTGAGAATTTAGAGCATATGATCAAGCATGTTGGAGATATCAAGTTTGAAGGAACACAAAAAAGAAAATTGCTTAGTGTAGTATGTCATATCCCAAACTATCACCAAAAACCTTATCTGTAAGATAAATGGTGGAAAAAGGCTACCAATTCAAGCTCAGCACAAAGGGTGTTTCCTCAAGAATCCAAAAAGAGGATATAAACTCATAGAAAGAGGAAGAAGAGAGGGAAGAATGTTTAGAATGGACACCACACAAACACGTAACAAAGCTGTGTAGGATAAATGGTGGAAAAAGGCTACCACTTCAAGTTCAACCACAATGGGTGTTTCCTCAAGGATCCAAAAAGAGGATACAAACTCATAGAAAGAGGAAGAAGAGAGGGAAGAATGTTTATAATGGACATCACACAAACACGTAACAAAGCTATGTATCATGCAATGACAAAAGAATTGCAAACAAATTTATGGCACAAAAGAATAGGGCATGTTAACTATAAAAGCTGAAGGATACGTTAGGTAATCAAGTGGTAAGAGGTGTGCCTTACTTTACATCACACACATTACATGAAGCATATGGAGCTTGTTAAATAGGGAAGCAAACAAGAGTTCCATTCAAAAGGAGCAACTACATAGCATCAAATCTATTGGATTTTTTACACATGCATGTTTGGGAACCTAATAAAGAGGAAAGCCTTGGAAGGAAGAGATACCATGTGAACATTGATGATTATCACACATGGAAAGTTTGGATTCCTTATATTGAAGACAAATCATATTTGTTGTCTATGTTTGAACTATTCAAAGCTCAAATTGAAAAGGAGATACGGAGGTATATAATAACTCTAAGATGGGATGGATGGGAAAATTACTTCTGCCATGAGTTTACTATATTTTTATAGGTTAAAGGCATCAAAAGACAATATAGTTGTAGGTATAAAATCTAGTAAAATGGGGTGGTAGAGAGAAAGCTAGACACATGTTACATGAGATGTCTTTACTGTCGTATTTTTGGGAAGATGATATTTCTATTACTCTATACAATATGAAAGGTGTCCAACTTCAAGGATTCCTTATTTATCACCAGAGTTAGCTTCGAGTGGGAAAAAAATAGATCTAAAATGACATACATGGTACTAGTGAAGAAGAGCTTGAAGAAGTGATCACTCTAGATGTTGCAAAACGAAGAAAAGGGAAGACATATTCAATGGGAAATGAGAGAAGTTCCTTAAGGATTAAGTATTCAATATAAAGATCACATATGGTAGTTTAATTCCAAGACATTATGCATTCATGACACAAGTTATCAAAGACAAAGCGCCTACAAGCTTTGAAGAAAATAGGGTTTGCAAGGAATGGCAAAAGGCAATGGAGGATGAGATCAAACCTCTAAAGGATGAAAATTTTGGTGCTAAAAGAATAAGGAATGAAAGTAATTATCAATAAGTGGGTCTATAAAATTAACAAAAATTAAATGTTTCAATTGTTAGATACAAAGCTCCATTGTTTGCGAAGGGATTATTGCAGACACATGGAATACAGTATGAGGAGACTCTAAGCCCCGCCAAAAAATATGGTACAATAAGGACACTTATTGAAATTTCTATAGTAAGGAGATGGCCCATGTATCAACTTGATGTCAAGAATGCTTTCCTAAATTGAGAGCTTAAGGAGAAATCTTACATGTACCAACCTATTGGGTTTGAAGACAAGGATAAGCTGCACTATGTGTGTAAATTGAAGAAGGCCACCTTTGGGCCAAAGTAGGTACCTACAACTTTGAATCAAAGATTGATTGAGTACTTTCATAAGTGTGGATTCCATGTTAGTGAGGCTGATCCATCTTTATACATAGAGGAATGAAGGAAAATCTGTATAACTACGCATATTTGTGGATAATCTTATTTTGATAGATGATGGCATAACATTTGTAAAGGAGACCAAACAAAAGTTAGGAAAGGAATTTGAGATATTAGATCATGGCATCCTCAAATATGTTTTTTTTATTGAAGTGATGCATGCACATGATGGAGTATATTTAATTTAAAGGAAGTATTTGCTTGATGTGTTGTATAAGTATGGCAAGAGTGGATGTAAGCCATTGTTACAATCCATGGACACAAATATAAAGCTATGATCAACCCAACTATCTTAAGTCATTGCTGTTCTTTCATACCTCATGCATGCTCCTACTAATGAGCACCTATGTTGAGGAGCTACATCAAGCATACAAAAATCCAGGTGTATTTTGTGCTTATGATGACCCTTTTGAGCCAAAATGATTAAGTGATGTATATCGGGAAAGCTCAAAAGAAGATAGGAGT
This sequence comes from Ceratopteris richardii, assembly GCA_020310875.1. Classification (NCBI taxonomy): domain Eukaryota; kingdom Viridiplantae; phylum Streptophyta; class Polypodiopsida; order Polypodiales; family Pteridaceae; genus Ceratopteris; species Ceratopteris richardii. Next base: position 75,914,067 of record CM035433.1, read on the forward strand.
AACTCAAGCTACATTTTCATGTTAAGCTTGAAGGGAATCTCTTGGAGTTCAATGAGGCTTTCTCAACCACATAAGCTCACATGTAGGAGTACCATCATTGTAGGCTAAGTATTTTGCTTTAGCCCAACTACATGTGAAGTTATGTGGTTGAGAAAGCTTCTCAAGGACCTAGATGTGGACCTAACAACATTTCACTTGTTTGGCAATAACATGTCTAGCATACATCTAGATAGCAATCCTATCTATCCTGCAAGGACTAAGCATATAGAGGTCCACTATCTTTTCATTAGAGAAAAAGTGTTATCTAAAGATGTGGATGTCAACTATGTGAATAAAAAAGAGAAGGTTGTAGATAAGCTCACAAATTTCTTGACCATGAACAAGTTTGAGGAATTTGGATGCTATATCCATGAAGAATCTAGGTTGAAGGTCAAACGAGATTGACATACAATGATGATCTAGTTTACCATATCTTAAATGGGCTAAGAGAGGATGAAAGGTGGAAGTACTTCAGCAACTCAATGTACATAATGGATAATATACCTGAATTTGATCAATTAATACCATTAATGATGTGAAATGATCTCAATCTTGGTGGAAAAAAACCTAAGGATGGGCAAAACCAACTTCTTTATACAAGTAGAGGCAAAGGACAATTTGGAAGAGAAAGGAGCAACCATAAAAAAGGAAACCAATGAGATAAACAAGAAAAAAATCCAATGAAGAAGGAAATGGTAAAAGAACAATTGTCAAAGTGATCTTGTGCTAGTCCTCAAGTAAAATGGCTAGCTCATGATTATACCCTAACAATCCATCTAGGAAACTGTATACATATTTTCTTACAACTCTTTAGAAAAAATGATAACTAATTATCCACTAGTAGAATGATCTTATGGCTTGTTTCATCCAAGAGCAAGATACAACAATACTTACAACGCAAATAGGAATCAAAGAAATGGGTGGTATGTTTGTGGTAAACCACAACATTATACAAATAAATGGAACCATAGAGGATGAGTGTATGAATCCAACCATGATAAAGGTCATGGGAACCATGGTAATTCATAAAATAATCAAGAGAATAGTCACTTAATTTCAATGAGGCATGACTATGAAGACAAAGAGGTTGTAGAGAGAAGAACTTTTTTGTAATTTGTAGGTGCCAAAGCAAAATGGATGTGTTGAAAAAAGTGAGAGTTCAAATTATATGATCAAGCATGTTGGAGATATCAGATTTGAAGCAGCATGCAAAGTCAATTTCTTCTTTGAGGTACTTCATGTCCTTACTATCATCAAAAACCTTATTTCTGTAGGATAGATGGTGGAAAATGGATACCAAGTTAAGTTCAACCATAAAGGATGTTTTATCGAGGATTAAAAAAGATGATACCAACTCATCTTCTTAGAAAGACAAAGAAGAGAGCGAACAATGTTTACAATGGACACAACACAAATAGGCAACAAACCTATGTTCATATCATGCAGTGACAAGAGGATTGAAGATATAGATTTATGGCACAAAAGAATAGGGAACGTTAATATACAAAATATGAAGGATGGTGAAAATGAAAGTGTTAAGAGGTGTCCCTCAAGTTACATAAATCTCATGACATGAAGGGTGTGCATCTTGTCAAATAGGGAACCGAACAAGAGTTCCAATCAAAGGACCAACTACATAGCATTGAATCTACTTGATTTGATATACACGGATGTTTGGAAGCCTACCAAAGAGGCAATTCTTGGATGGAATAGGTATTATGTGACCTTTATTTATGATCACAGAAGGAAATTATGACTTTAATTGTATTAAACACAAATTAGATGTCTTTTCTATGTTTAAACTATTCAAATTTCAAGTTGAAAAGGAGACAGGGAAGTGCATAAGAACTCTAAGAATAGATGGCGGGGTATGGTAAATACTTCTTCCACGAGTTTACAAAAAAATTACAGGTTGGATTCATAAAAAGATAATTTATGTGAATGTATACACCCCAAGAAAATGAGTTTGCAGAGAGAAAAAATAAACAAATTACAAATATGGCAAGATGCATGTTAAATGAGATGCCTTTACCATCATATTTTCGGGGAGGTTCTATTTCTATTGTTGTATAAATGATGAATAGTTTCCTATCCTGAAGGATTCATCCTTTATCTTCACAAGAAGCTTGGAGTGGGAGAAAATTAGACCCCTCACTTGAAAGTGTTTGGATGTGTTTGCTATACACATGTTGCACAAGAGGTGAGGGCAAAGCTAGATGCTAGGGCATAAAAGAGTGTGTTTATTGGTTATTCCAATGAATAAAAGGTCTAGAAGTGCTAAAAACCTACCAAAAAGGAGCTTAAAGTTTCTATAGATGTTGTCTTTGATGAATTAAGTTCATGGTATTCATATAAGGCTGAATTGCAGGTTAAAGGTATAAAGGAAGAAGAAGAAATGAAAGTGGACATCGAGAAAGCATGGAATTGATTGGACCAAGCAAACGCCATGCTTGCACAAGTCAAACACCATGGAAGGGAAGTCTTAGAAGCTCATTTACCAGCCCTTAATGAGAAATGATCAAACATCAACTCAAAGATGATAGGTAGGATACTAGTGAAGAAGAGCATGAAGAAAGTGATCACACAAGAGGTTGCACAAAGGAGAAAACAAAAGACACATTCATTAGGAAATGAGAGACATTCCTCAAGGATTAGGTATCCATTATATAAGTTCACATAGAATAGTTTAATTGCGAGTCATTATGCATTCATGAAACATGTTGTAAAAGACAAAGAGCGTGCAAACTTTGAAGAAGCTAAGTTTTGCAAGGAATCACAAAGGGAAATGGAGGATGGGATCAAAGATTTAAAGGAAAACAATACATGGGAGCTCCTACCAAAAGAACAAGAAATGAAGGTATATCAAATAAGCCGGTCTATAAAATTAAGAGAAATTCATATGGATCATTTCCTAGACATTAAAGTTGATTGGTTGTGAAGGGATTCTCACAGACACATGGCATATACTATGAGGAAAATTTTATCCCCGTGGCAAAATATGGCACAACAAGAACACTAATTGCAATTAATGCAGCAAGGAGATGGCCATCGTATCAACTTGATGTCAAGAAGGTTTTCTTAAATGGAGAGTTTAAGGAGAAAGCCTGCATGTACCAACCTATTAGGTTTGAAGACAAGTCACATTATGTGTATAGATTGAAGATACAAGATGGGAAAAATGCTCCATTTATGGTTGATTCACATGGTAGTATGGAGGGACTTGTAGATGTGAAGTGTTGAATAGCACAAAAAAGGGTGTAGTTTGCCTCATCCTTAAATTATACGGGCAATAGGATCTGCACTAACTTAGAATCCTCAAGGCATCAGGATAGTGGAATAATGAGACATTATATAGATTTTCCAAATATTGAATATCGTGAATCACATTGTTCTTAAGCATCTCCAAGCAAGAAACCATGGAAAAGTCATGTAGTACAACTTATGAAATTTTGAGTAGCACCGGGACCCATAATTGGCATTGATGAAGAATTTTAGGAAGCTAAAGTCAAGGCATTTTTTTGGGAAGGACACTTAGGCATTGAACATAAAAAACATAGGAGTTTGGAAGAGCAGCTCTTTGTTGGAGCATAACTCGAGTTTTTTCGAATATCTTGAAAGGAAGGAGTACATAGTATTTGGTGTGCAAATATTGAAAAATAAAGAAGGAGGGGCAAGGATGTCCACTTCCTAGTTTTAAGTTTTTCCTTCATCTAGCAAGACATACAGAAAGGAAGGAGTAGATAGTATTTGGTGTGAAAATATTGAAAAATAAAGGAGGGGCAAGGATGTCCACTTCCTAGTTTTAAATTTTTCCTTGTGTATTCCCTCCATATACATATAAGGAGTAACCCAAAAGCAAAACTAGAAATATCAAATACAAGGCTCAAGGAATTTGTACCATTAAGATCATAAAAACAAAAACTACTGCTTTCTTTCGAGAGAACATTAAGGGGACACTAGCACATATTAAAGGTTGGAATAGCTCAATTGTTTGTGTCATCTTTCCAAAGGTCATTGTAGAGAAGCATACCACACCACAAAAGAGGGAATTAATAGCTCATTAAACAACGCTTTTGTAAGATTATTATTTTCATTTGAAAGACACCATGCACCCACACACATATCCCTCCCAAAAGCTTGAAACTTAATTATTTTTTTATTATTTGTACATGCATTTAAGATTGGGGAAAAAGTTCAGACAACAAAAATCTATCAAAAGTCATCTCTCTGAAGTAGTTTCCAACCTTTTAGCCAGACACAAGAAATCTCATCAAGTATTGATTTTGAGTTAATTTGGGATCATATTGTGGCTTCTGAAGATATGTGCATGATCCCCATAATCCTTATGAGATAGGAACATCAAGCAGAGACTATCAGATAATCTACCCATTGAATGAGATAAGTAGGCAAAGTATTTCCCTCATGTCCTTCACTATATTCTCCTAGCCTGTTAATTGACACTTGATTCACACTGAAACTATTTGTTTTAGGTTTAGGCTCTAAAGTTCTAGTCTCAATGGAGATTGGATCCATATGTTTGGTCATTTTTTCCATAAGTGTGGCTTTGTGCATAGTAGTTCCTTTACTACTAACATACATTTTACTATGATATTTTTCAGTACTTCCATGCTTGGTGTACTCTTTGTTGTTTGGGTCATAGGAAATCTAATGGAAGTTGCCTTCTTCACTACAAAATCTCTTTCATATTCTCCCATATACTGTAGCAATTCCATGAGATCATTATCTTCTTCCTCTTCTATTGAAGATCAAGTATTGAATCACTCTCATTCAAACAACCATCCAAGAATTGAGATTCATCAAAATCTTGAAACTCTTTTAGTGGTGGTTCCTCTTTGTCTTTCCCCCTTTTTCTTCCATCTTGCTTCTTATACTTGATCCCATAAATACTCTCGAAACTTCTCCTCTACTTTGGGGATTAGTGAGCTAAATTCTATCTCATCATTGTTTTGATTCCTAATTCATCAAAAATAAGATCTAGAGCCAAAGATTCAATAGAATCTAGCAAAATCCTAGTCTCAATGGGGTCTCCTTTTGGCTCTTTTCTTCTACTAGGTTTTGCATGAGACAAGTTTAGCTCTCAATCCATCACTGAGGTGAGGATAGGCTTTTGAACTACAACTATTTGTGATTTCTCCCTAGGAAGGCTGACTTCTTCATGAATTTTATGTAACAATTCAATGAGTTGTTTACACATGATCAATCTTTCCGTCTCCAATTGGGCATTAGGGTAACAAAGGTGGTGTGTCTCTATATTAGGGCCGCTTTTTACCCAAGCCTCAAGGGCTCTAAATATCATCTTAAAGTCCTCAAGGACAAGACTTCCAAGCATATAACGTGCTTTCTTCTTCTCAAAAGTGTTCATTTCCGTTGATGCTACTAATTTCCTTGAGTAACCTAAGTGCATGCCTGTTGAAGTTCTTTCTCTAGGCTTCCTACTTTCTTCTCCCATTTTTGACTGATTTTCTACTTATGCTACTTCCAAATTAAGTTCCTTTTCTTCTTCTTCTTTTCCCCAGATGGCTTTGGATTGAGGGATTGAGGAGTTGTAGAATTTTCTTCATCATTTTGACTATTCAACTACAGGCTCCTTAACTTGTTTTTTGGCTTGAGCCTGTGTTACTTCTTGAAGAGGTAGTTTCCCTTTAGAATCACTACCATTTTCCATGATCTTGACCATTTTCATGGCAGTGTGAGTAGTGTTTTGAGGGTTTTAAGGACAATATTTAATTAAGTGCTCTTTCCCATAGTCCTCACAAAATCCTTCTATTTTCCAAGTAAATGTCCTAGACGACTTAGGACAATATCTTCAAGCCGTGATCATCATCACATTTATAGAATAGAACTTTAGGAACAACTACACTTTTTGTGTGTTGTCGTCTTTGAGCAACTTGTTTCTCTACATAATAAATTAATGTACTAAACTGATTGATCCAGTTGGGACTTTCACTAGTGTTTGAAGGATACTAGGCTTCTTCCTAAAACCAATTACCGTATAGATTATGTATCCTTAGGATAATCATTTCTATCTTCCAGGTACATTTGATCATATCTAGGGACTCTTTCTATTATTGTTGTTCTATTGGGACAATATGCCTCTGAGTTTTCCTCTACATACTTGATTGGAACAACCTTTGTAGGTAGAGGGAATTGTTGATCCAAGATTGGCCTTGCAAGTTCTTGGTTGCCTTGATTATACCTTGTTTGTCTATAAAAAGGTTCTCTATAGTATTTTTTATGATCTCTAGGAGGATTTCCATATGCATTCCTAGGAGGATGCATAGGTTTAGGTTGGTATTATGGTCTTTGCTAATATTTTTGTTGCTGGTACTAATGTTTGAGGTGGTGCTTTATACTCTAGTGGTGTGTACCTTGACACTCTATTGCACATGTAAGTGAGATGATTCCCATTACACTGTTGACATCTCCTAAGTGGTTGTGGTCTCTAGTCATATTGTGCATTACATTGCTCTTTTTCTTGTTCCATTTGAAGCTTCTTCACTATCAAGTCCGTAATTTCTTCAATTCAAGATTTTTTTGCCCTTGAAGAAGTAGATGCTTCATTATCTGTATTGGATGGTGAAATATTTGATTCCATAGCTAGATTTTTATATTCTAAGTACATGCACTCTCTAATACATTCATTTAATGTATTGATCCTCCAAATGTATACTAATGAGTGTAATTGTACATTGTTCAATCGTGTGTTTTTGGTTGTCTGGCATATGCATTAGTGCCTGAACAACATCACAGGAAATTGGATAATAAAGCACTCCCCCAATAGAGCCTTTATGAAAAGATCTGCAATGTTGTCATGTGTGGGCACATATGCCAAACTAATCTCTCCAACATATAATCTCTCCTAACATAATGATAATGCACCTCAATCTACTTTGTGTGAGCATGGAACACAGGGTTCCTTGCAATTTCCAATGTGCTCTACTGTCGATGAAGATGGTGGTGGAAGAAGATTGACCAACACCCAAATAAGACAAAAGGTTTATGAGCCACACACACTCAACAAACACTTTGAAAGCTTCCCTATACTTAGCCTCACAACTAGAAGTGTCCACAATAGGTTGCTTCTTGCTCAACCAAGATATGCATGAGCTACCAAGCATGAAGCAAAAACCACTAGTGGACACATGAGTGTCATAGCAACCAACCCACTCTGAGTTAAAAAAAGCATGTAAATCTGGTGATAATGATCCTTCCTTGGGATAAAACAACCCAAGGAGTCAGATACCAGTCAGGGTAGTGAAAGATGCACTTAACTGCTTGCCAATGCTTGACACCTTGGAAATGCATAAACTTGCTTATCTGAGAGACAACAAACTGAATATCAGGTTGAGTTATGCATAAGTAAATCAAGCATCCAATAGCGTGGTTTTAGAGAACAACATCAAATGCATCTCCAACATCATGAAGGCTCAACTGTGAACCTGTTTCCATAAGAATGGCAATAGGTTTGCAATCTTCAAGGCCAAAATACACAAAACACTACAATATTGTGTCAATATATTTTGTTTGATGCAAAGATATTCCTCTATCAACTTGTATAAATTCAATGCCCAAATAATGATCAAAATTTCCCAAACATGACATCTCAAATAAAATGAAAATCAACCTTAAATTCAGCAATATTCTTCTTTAGGACTAGTGAGTAGCATGTCATCAACCTACATAACAATGGTCAAAATTACATAATCTACATGCTTAACATATAAGGTGCTCTGACTTGGACTATTCTCAAAACCATGTGCAATCAAGTAGGCATGTACTTTTTCATACCAAGCATGTGGTGCTTGCTTCAAATCATATAGTGCCTTTTTCGACCTACACACTTAGCTTTCATGCCCTTTTTGCACAAAACCACATGGTTGAAATACATACATTCTTCATGTAAGTCACCATTTAAAAATGCAGTTTTAATGTCCAACTGATGTACATTCCAACCATGATGAGCTACAAGTGCATAGATGCTATGAACGGTGGTCATTCAACATGTGGATGCAAAGGTCTCATCAAAATCGATGCCTCTCTCTTGAGCATAACCTTTTGCAACAAGCTTAGCTTTATACTTGTCAACTGCTCCACCAGGTTTATGTTTCAGCTTCTATACCCATTTAGTGTTGATGGCCTTTTCCATGGAGGAAAATCACATAAAGACCAAGTACTATTCTACATAATAGCATCATATTCTAATTGCATAGGATCCATACAATTTTTTCAATTTTGTGCTTCATCAAAAGAGACATGTTCATTCTCATCGCAAAGACTAGAGGCAGCCATTGCATAGAAATTTGATGCAAAAGAAGATGAGATCCTAAATGAGTATGATATGATAAAGGTGCATCTAATTTGCTATCTCGCAAAGTCTGGACCAGCCATTTAGGCATATTTTTTACCTACCTTATGAACCCTCTCATCAACAAGTGCATCATGTAAATCTGCATTAGAAATGGAATGATCTACATAATCATGTGAAACCTATAAAGGTTGACAAAGTGTCATACACATCTTTGGAGCTAAGTGATGTCTCCTTGGTCCATGAAAGTAATGGTTGAATTGCATCTTCCACAAAATCAACATCACAAGTAACCAGAATGCATTTAGTTTATGAATGATATAGACGATAGCCTTTGCTTTAAGAATCATACCCAACAAAAATACATTTCACTTCTTTATCATCCAACTTCTTGCATTGTTCTTCAGGCACTTATGCATATGCTAGATAACCAAAAATATGTAGATGAGCAACAGATGGCTTGTGACCATGCCAAGCCTCATATGGAGTGATAGATTCTAGTGCTTTGGTGGGACACTTGTTAAGTACATATGCTACACACATAAGAGGCTAATGTTTGACCATACACCACACCATCTCCATTTAAGACCTATTCTTTATTTTTGCAAATCCATTTTGTTGAGGTGTATAGAGCACTGTACACTAATGTTTTATACCACACTCAACCAGAAATGCATTAAAATCAAAAGACATGTATCCCCCCTCGATCAAAATGGAGGGTGCCCAATTTACATGATGCCCAAAATACAGCCTTCACATACATGTTTACAAGGTGTCTAAATTTTGCACAGAGAGGACACCATATCAAATTTCTGCAGGCATAGTAAACTAGCATAATTGAGATGACCAAAGGGTGCATGCCAAAGCTTTGCATCTGAGATAGCCTAAGTATCTTGAAGTGCACACACTAAATCATTTACACATTTTGCATAGTCTATGAGCTTATATAATGCATGACATAAAATGCTAAAAGCAATAATGACATCATCATTTGAAAGATCATGAACTGTACACATGCCATCAACAAATTTGAGAACCAAGCCAATCTTGACTAATGCTGAAACTAACAACATATTTTCCTTGATCCTTGGCACATACAATTCATTTGACAATGTGAAAGAACTACCATCAATAGTAGTCAAAATGATCTTACTAACTCCCATTAGAGGATATGAGGAGTTGTTTGTGCATGTGACAATATTCACTATAGGGATAGGCTCAAGTGAACTAAAGAAACTATGCTATGAGGTAATGTGATTGGTTGCCCCACTATCAAAGTACCAAACATTTGAGTTTACTACAAACATACACTACTCATGAGAAGATGGATCATAACTGTATAAAATAGTAAGCACCCATACTTCATTTTGCACAAGATTAGCAAACATTGTCTTTGGTGTAGAGGTTTTTGCCACAAACATTCCAATCTCTTTCTTCTTTGCCTCTTTTACAGCGAGTTTTGGACAACTCTTTATGACATTATCATTTCCTTTACAATATTTTCAAAATTGTTTCTGATTTTTTGTTTTCTTCTCATCTTTTTCTTCCTTGTTCAAGTGTGTAGCATTAGCATATTTTTTATTACTAGTAGATGAGCTTTATTTACCCTTGCCCTTCTAACTAGCTAAGAAAGCTTGATCTACAGCACAGATAATAGACCTGTTATGCTTGGACTGATCTTCCTACAACAAAATAGAGAATTACTCCTCAAATGTTAAGACATTTGGATTGCCTTTCATAATCAATCAAAGACTAGAAGCAAAACTCTAATATGAATTTGGAAGACCATTAAGAATAGTATGCACAAGTGAACTATATGGTAAGACTTCATTTGCAGAAATCAAATGTTCCTCCAAATCTTTGATCTTTGTCAAAACCTGTCCATTGAATCTTCTTCATTCATATGCTCACTCTCCAACTATTTTTAGAGGTAAGCAACACGAGCCTCATTTCTTGCATGGTATAAAGTGGTATCCCAAACATTTTTCGCTATTTTGTAAGGACGAATATGAGCGATAATGGAAGGTTTGATAAACAAGGTTACTAATGCATATGCCTGATCATCTTTGCCATCCCAACGGAGATGTAGCATGAACATGAATCTAAAGATCATAATCTTCAATGTCATCTACATCACCTTCAATAAATAGGGCATTTTTCAATGCCCTACACAATATTCCACAACCATTTTTCCACCAATACATGACATATTGTATATGCCCATGACAGGTTATTGGTACCATCCAACTTGTTCTCAATAGCCAACATATGAAGTACATCATTGCTTTCAGCCATGGCCACTGTCTAAATATCCTAATGCAAAAAAATGATTGTATCTCAAAAATTTGAACAAACTTATCCTATTGAAATCTACTAAACTTGTAAGAGACTTTGAGGCACATGTATTGGCGAACCAAAACCTATATATATGTTTGAAACAAAAGGATGAAATTTCTTGCATAGGCATTACAATAGTGTGGAGGCCAAAACGAGCTTAGATCGAAATTTCAACACCACATAGCAAAGCTGTTTTGAACTGCTAATCACCCTAAGTATGCTCATCAATTTTCACGCGATTATGAGATTGTGACTCGGGGATGTTGACGATGCCTTAGATGAAGTAGCGAGCTACTCTGATACCAATTGTTGGAGTTCAAGGTCTGTGCAAGCACATGAACAACACAAGGAAGAAGAAGAAGCTTGAAGCACAACTCAACAATGAATGAACTACCAAGGAAATATGCAAAGATAAGTGACCTGTTAGGGTTATAGGTGTATATACAAGTTGAGGGAAAAAACTTCCTAAAGAGGGAAAAATGTTGTGTGGTGGTCCTAAGTGTGTTCACACACATCACTACCAAAATATATGAACATCTTCCACTTGAGGTATCTCTTCAATATCTTTAGAAGCCATCTACACTCAAACCATCAAGTCTTGATTAACATGAGAGAATATGAAAACCTTAAAGATTTTCAAAATGTTGATGCATGATTGGTCATTCCATCAGATTTCCCCATGCATTAATTCTATCATCACCTCATTATCCCTAAAACTTGAATACCATTTTTTTGTGATTTTTGTGATTTTTTTGTTTTCTTCAAATTTTTTGATTGTTTATTTATTTTTTAATGAGAAGGAAACCAAATTGGTTAGTAATAGCCAAAGAGAAAAATTATTTATGGTTAGTGAAAGTCCTAAAGTACTATAGTACAATTAATGATCAATTCCTCTTTTTGAGGAAATGTGCACTACTAAACAGTCTTGGAGAAGCCATGTGTGGAATGTCAGAACTTGTAGTGTGGCCTTATTGTGCATACTCTAGATGTATTCAACTTAGTATGTGTGCAATATTAACACTAGTTCAAGCTATTGTTTTGATTGTTTTACCTCTGGTTTCTATAGTTGATAAGTCCTAATAGCTTGATGTAGATCTTCATGGAGTTTAGCTTATGTTTTCTTTGTTGTTGCTTCCTTTGACTTGATCCTCCATATATGGTTGCTTTGATTATTTTGCTTCATTTGCTTGCTTGACCTTGGATAGATTCCTTTGCTACATTTAAAGTTTTCTTTGGAATTTAATCTCGTTGATTATGTCTTTGGGCTTCTATGAAGTTTCTTGGTACCCAAACTTGAATGGTCCTTAAAATGATTAGTCTTGATCATTTTGTTGGGTAGAAGTATATTTCTTCTTTATCTAACTCTTGAGGTAAAAGAGTATTTGTAGCAGATGTTGAAGACTTCGGTTGAGGTTTTGTGTTTGGAAAGGTTATCTCATATTCAGTATTTTCAAAAAACTTCAGAAATTTCAGATTTTTTGATGTAGTAGTCAGTTGGAGAATCTACTTTCTATGATTGTCTTGATTTTTGGATGCATGCTTGTATTAAAAAAGGTGTTCCATCAGATCCTATCACTTGATTGAGAAGTGGAGTTAGCCAAACAAAAATCAAGTAGGTACTTTCACATTTCACCCAGGTTGAATATGAAGATATGAAGTATCGACTTGCAACTTTTGGAGTTCTCAAGGTGAGATTTTTGTCCACTTATGTTTCAAGTAGGAGTTGCAGATTCTTGAGAAGGATTTGTTTGAAGAAAAGTTTTACAACTTTGTGAGAAGCAAGGAAACTTGGAGACATTCAGGTAATAAATCAAACATTGAGTCATGAAGGTTTGATGAGAGCAGATTCTACACAGGTATTTTGTTGGAGAGATAATTGATCTTGGATGATCTCGTATGATCTTGTAAGATCTTGATAGATCTTGTATGATCTTGGATGATCTTGAATGATCATGAAGATCTTGAATGATCATGAAGATCTTGAATGATCATGAAGATCTTGAGTATTTATGATTCAATTGTGTATCCTTTGTTTGAGAAAGTTCTTAGCATTGGAGGAAGTAAGTCAAAGATTCAGATTCTATCAGATTAGTGTTGTAGAGGAATAGAAGAAGATACTTGTTATGTTGCAAAAAGGTTATGAATCCTAAAATGCTTTCAACAAAGTTTTTATGATAGATCAGCTAACCTTATTCGAGATTTTGGGAAAGTTAAAGAATGGTTGGGAAAGCTATTAGCATCTGCACTGCTAAAAAAAAGGGTTCAGTGTTTCAAATATAGATATTGATCATTGAAGATCAGATTTATTGAAAGAAGGAAGACGTTCCAGATTTCATAAATTTTGATATATTTCAAAAATTTTGGATACTATTGTTAAATCATCCAGGGGGTGATAAAACATGAAGACTTATTTTCAGCCATATGTAAAAGAATGCAGAGTCATATCCATAGGTATTCCTATATTTCCTTTGTGAGGTTCTCTTTATGTTCCAGCTTTGAAAGAAGAAGGAAGAAGAAGAATGTTTGGAGAAAGTTCTTGTTAGGTGTTCCTGTTCAGGAGAAGGTTCCAGAATTCTATCAAAGAGAAGCTTGATATTTCAGAAAGGTATGTTTTCAGAGGTGCGCACATATATGTTTATACTAGATTCTGAAGGAAATAGGTATGAAAGACTTACAGATTGAACAAGGATGAAGACATGATGACATCATAGATTTTTTAATGAGTTGAGTTGAGTTTAGTTCAATTTAGTATAATCAGAGATGAACCAACAGTGTTCATAATACACTAAGTTGTGAGTTGTCACTCACAGGTTCTAGGATTTAGTTCTTGATTTTGTTTAGTGTATCTACATGACATAGCAGTACGTTGACAAACCTTTTTGGAAGGTAAATGCAAATATATGGATCCTAGTGTATGTTTTTAGGTTTGAGAAGACAAGAGATTGTAGGTTCAGAGTCAATACATGCTATATTTGTTGTCAAACAAATGATTGCTTGATATGTACACTATTGGATAGCTAGTTTGCATATTTTTTGAGGTATTATGGTTCATATTCAGCAAGTTCAGTGTTTGAAGGCTGAAGGAAAGTCAAATTCAGTTTTCAAGAAGACTTTTGAAGAAAAGGTTTGAAGGTCAATTCGGGAGTACAAGCTTGAAGCTTGTGATAGTTTGCAGCTTTGATAGTTTGCAGATCCAGTCCAGTTTGTACCAATATGACATTGTAGGGGGGATTGTTGGAAACAATGTCCTATTAGTTCAAAAGCTCTGAGTAAGTCCAGCATGTATAGCCATTGTGTTTACTCCTTGTATAAGAAATCAGCATTGGTAGCATGGCTAGAATGTAGTCAAGTTCCAAGGACGGTGCCAGCAACTGCGTAACAGCGAAAAAGAGTTTTTTGTATGTTTCGATCTATTAAAAAACTCACACCAGCTAACGGACGGATCACGATAGCGTTGTGAATGCTCGTGAGTTTTTTTCTTTGCTTTTGGCATCAATAGCGATCGTGTGCTTTATTCAAGTGCTTTTCAAAGTATACTCAACACTATATAAGTAGAGCTTGGCTCATTGTTTATTCATCCTTGCACCAATTCAACACGAAGCTTTGGAGCTTTGGTACCTCAATAGAGGTGGTGTTTCTTTAGCACATGGGGTAGCCATGATGCTATCTTGGAGCACGTTGAGGAGCAGCTATGGAGTTCTTCTTGGAGAAGAAGAGTGTGCTCACACTCTTGCTTATGGAGAGGACTTATCTATTAGCAGCTTGGTGGTATGGATCGACCATTCACATGATGTATTTGAAGATTGTCTTCTACATGAAGATTTCGGGTTACTTCAAAGACATTGGATGATGGTTAACATAAGATTTGCATCTTATGTCAAGAATTCAAGTACATATTCTCTTTATGCACACAGGTACACTTGGAGTTTATGGAGGCAGTGGCATCTATATCAAGAGGATTCCTATTGGGCATATCTAAAGGAGAATCAGTACATGCATGCTACATGCATACGGATGAGGTGTTAGAGAAGGTGGTTCACATGAGTATGACGATTTCTAGCAGCAAACTTGTTAGCATTCTTTGCTACTTTTATAAGTATGTAATCTTTTCACACACGTATCTGACTTAGGGTCTTCCATAGCCTAAGTTCAAATGAGGGTTTGCTGATTATCAGTTTTAGACTGATCCTTCCTCTTTTTTTCACTCATATTCGCTCTTCTACAACCTATCAGGTGACACATCTCATATATATTCAAATTTCTACCCATACATCTGAATATTTTTGTTACATTTGTACATTCACTCATCCATCTATTTCTATTCACATAGAGTGGTTGAGACTTTTCTCCCACATTGTACACTATCTTTGTCTCATCATTTGTATGATTAAATGTGGTATGTTCATGTTTTGTCAATATTGGAAGATTGCTAGAATATGTGTTGTAGATCCTAGACATATGTGAAGTGTTTCAACGGCGATGCACCACAGTGCGCTCTCCTTCTCGAGAGCTCCACGACGATATGCTCAGAGTAGAAAACCGAGCTCCTGAGGTAGCACACAGTACTCCGCACAGAGGCTGTAGAACACGCAAAAAACACAGTATATAGGGAGCACGAAGACAGACTTCTTAGGTCTTACAAATGCGATCGAACCTACCGTCCGTGACTGACCAGGCCACTATATGTTTTATTAAAGAACATATACAAAGAAGTGTCCGGTGGCCATTTGGCCTTTCACATGGACACTAACGGTAACAATCTCCCACTAAAGGCCAATATGGCCAGAGTAACTATGGGAGAAAAAATAAAGAATGATAAAGAATACCTGAGTGTAAGTATACAAACTATACCTCCCACCTGATGGGCATGTTACACAGTATACAAGTGACTGCATAAGATCAAGAATCAAGTAACCCCCATCAAGTGACAACAGTGTCGAAAGCTATCATGTGGTAGAGCTTTAGTCAGAGCACCTGCAGCATTATCTCGAGTGTGAAGCTTCTCAAGAATAATGCTCTCAGTGGCTAAGCAATCTCTAATGAAGTGATACCTCACCTCAATGTGCTTGGTCTTTGCATGATAGACCGGATTCTTAGCCAAAGCAATGGCACTCTGACTATCACTGAGCAAGTGAGGTACATGCTGAGGTAAACCCATATCACAAGCAAGACGAGAAAGCCACAATGCTTCCTTACATGCCTCCCTTGCTGCAACATACTCTGCTTCTGTGGTGGAAACAACTGTACATTCTTGAAGACGAGATCTTCAAGAGATAGCACCTCCAGCAAAATGAAAAATGTACCTTGATGTAGACTTATGATTGTCTACACAACCAGCATAGTTAGAATCTGTGTAACCAATAATGGATGCTTTCCCTCTACCTAAGCATAGACACTTGTCCTTAGTGCCACTCAGATATCTCAAAATCATTTTGATCGCTTCCCAATGTTTCTTGCCAGGATTAGACATATATCTGCTCACAACTCCCACTGCAAATGCAATGTCTGGTCTCGTAGCTACCATAGCATACATGAGACTACCAACAGCAGACTGATAGGGAATTTTGCTCATGAATTCCTTTTCCTCATCTGATTTGGGGCAGTCATCCTTGCTCAATTTCACATATGTGGGTAAAGGTGTACTCAATGCCTTTCCACCCTGCATATTGAATCGGTGAAGTACTTTGGATATGTACTCACTTTGAGACAAGTATATGCATCTTTTACTCCTATCACGAGTAATGCGCATGCCAAGAATATGTTTGGCATCCCCCAAATCCTTCATATCAAATGTTTGACTCAACTTCTTTTTGAGAAGTGACAAATCATAAGAGGACTTCCCAACAATCAACATATCATCGACGTAAAGTATCAAGCATATCAAGCTGCCATCAGAACATCTCTTTGTGTAGAGACAATGATCCTCATTGCTCCGAGAATAGCCTTGGGACTTCATAAAAGCATCAAACTTTTGGTACCATTGTCTAGGAGACTGTTTAAGTCCATACAAGCTCTTCTTGAGCTCACAAACTAGACTTTCCTTGCCAGGAACTACATAACCCTCTGGTTGTTCCATATAGATCTCATCTATAAGATCTCCATGCAAGAAAGCTGTTTTCACATCCATTTGGACTAGCTCTAAGTCCTCCATTGCAACGAATCCAAGCAACATGCGCAAAGTAGTCATCTTGACCACTGGAGAGAAGATTTCCTCAGAATCAACACCATGTTGTTGCTTAAAACCCTTTGCAACAAGTCGTGCTTTATAATTTGGAGAAGCACTATCTGATGTGAATTTCAACTTATATACCCATTTACATGGTAAAGCTTTTTTGCCCTTTGGGAAAGGTACTAAGTCCCAAGTACCATTCTTGTGAATAAAATCCAACTCACTCTTCATGGCACGCTCCCACTTGACATGATCCTCTGTCTGCATAGCCTCTTTGTAGCAAGAAGGCTCACCGGCATCTATTAGCATAACAAAATCTAAACTTGGAACATATCTATCAGGTGGATATGAGACACATGTAGAACGTCTCAATGGTTGCTGAATAGGAACATGTGCAGACTGATCTGAATGGACATTCTCTTGAACATCCCTATGTGCAGTATTTTTATGCATGCTAATCGGAGGACTAGTATCCTCAAACACCACTCTTCTCACTTCAACCTCCTTAATGGGTTGTTTATGTATCTTAGACTCATTAAAAATGACATCACTACTTCTGATCACTAACCGTGTTTTAGGATCCCATAAGCGATATCCAAATTGTTCTTCTCGACCATATCCAAGAAAAATGCATTTCTTTGACTTATGGTCCAACTTTTGTCTAAGATTCTTGGGTATATGAACATATGCTTCACACCCAAAAACTTGAAGATGATCATAATATGGTGGTTTCCCTGTCCATAACTCTTGTGCCACTTTCAGACCTTTTGCAGTACTAGGTGAAAGGTTAATCACGTGAACTGCAGTCAATACTGCTTCTGCCCAAAAACTTTGTGAGAGGTTTGCATGATGCAACATAGAGACTACTCTATCTTGAATAGTTCTATTCATCCTCTCAGCTACACCATTTTGTACTGGGGTATATGGAGCTGTAAACTCTCTACGAATCCCTCTAGACTGACAGAAAAGGCTGAATTCATGTGAGGTATACTCACCCCCATTATCTGAACGTAAAGCCTTGAGCTTAGTTCCTTTTTCAGTCTCAACTGAAGCAAGACATTTTCTGAAAGTAGGAAATACATCATCCTTTGATTTGATAGGATATACCCAGACTTTTCTAGTAGCATCATCTATGAAAGTGACAAAGTAAAGAGAACCACCTAAGGACCTAGTGGGCATAGGACCACACACATCTGTATGAACAAGATCTAAAGGCTGAATTGAAGAGTCAATGTGCATTCTATGCACATTTCTGGTTTGCTTTCCATATTGGCAATGCTCACAAAATGAAAAATCAGAGAAAGATAACACAAGTAAGTAGCCAGAACGAGAAAGATTTTCCATTCCACTACGAGATATATGGCCCAAACGACCATGCCAAATACAAGCCATAGGCTGTTCAGTAACAGCTAACAAGTGTTCTTTTTGTGATACAAATAAAGGATAAAGTGAGCCAACTTTGCTTCCTTTTGCAATAACCATATTGCCCTTTGATATACAAAAGGACTGAGCATAGAAGACCACCTTGTAACCAAGGTCATCAAGTTGACCAACTGACATCAAACTGCGTGATAACTAAGGTACATGGCGTACATTATGCATAGTAAATTTTGAACCATCAATGAACTGCACAACCACATCTCCAATCCCCACAACATCACACTCGTAAGAGTCACCAAGTCTCACGGTACCAAGAGACTTTGCTGCATAATTAGAGAACCATTCTCTATGTGGTGTCACATGGAAAGAAGCACCAGAATCTAGCAGCCATGTGTGGGAAAGAGAATCAGCCATAAGTGCCTCAGATGGCAGAGTACTATCAAGTGTCAACACATCAGAAATAGCATTAATTTCTTCAATCTTCACAGTCAAAGTAGATGGTGCAGGTAACTGTTTAACATGCCCATCAACATTCTGTCCTTTACCTTTAGCATTCTTTAATGCATAACAGTCTTTCTTCATGTGTCCTTTCTTATGACAATAATGGCATTCGATATCCCTCTTCCTTGATTTACTTCTACTCTTATTCCATTGACCATTCTTTTCCTTGTTCTTGCTCCTGCCACGTTGTTGATTCTTTCCTTGGTAAGAATCACGAACATTATATGCATCTCCACTCTGAGTGCCAACCATAGATTTTCTACGAATCTCCTCACTCAAGAGTGCTCCACATATGTCATCATAAACGAGTTTACCACCAGGTGCACTGTTGCTAATAGCCGTGCAAAACGTATCCCATGATGATGGCAGGGTGCATAACAACAATACTGCTTTCATTTCATTATCCATATCCATTTTCTGAGCCTATAACTGGGAGAATATAGCATCAAACTCATTTAGATGAGCAGCAACACTATCTGTGTCCTTCATACGAAGGTCATATAATTTTCTCATCAGATACACTTTATTTGATGCCGTCTCTTTTTCATATGTATTGCATAACTTCTTCCAAAGCTCCTCTGCACTTTCACAGTCTAATACTGTAAAGTAAACATTATCTGCCAAGTGCAAGCGAATGGTAGACCTGGCCATTTCATCTAACTCATCCCAATCATCTTCATCCATGTCAACACGCTTCTTTGAAATCCCATTTACTAGCTTCCATTGCCTCCTTTGAATCAGCACATCTTTAATCTGATTCTTCCATAGAGAAAAGTTTGTGCCATCAAATTTTCGGATCTCAAAATGGTCTTTGCCCTGCAAGTTATAGCTCCTCCTCGGAACATTAGCACTAGACCCTGATCCACCGGATGTGCCTGAGACCTCCGATGCCATGATTGTAGAGAACTGAATAGAATGATAATGGAGCTAGAAGAGTCCAAAAAGCAACAAATAAGTGTATCAAGGAGTAAATCGACCACTGTATAGTTGACTAAACCAGAAATCTGGAAAAATTTTGCCAGAGTATCCTCTCCAAAATTAGCATATGACCAGTGTCAAAGTATCATAAAACTGCAAGTACTGACATGTCTACCTGCATAGTGAATCACTGACTCCACTTCATATAATCAATTACCCAATAGAAGCCAACTAGGCTTATCGAGCACCTATGAACAACTATCATACATCTCCTATGGCGAGGCTGGGTAAGTCTTCTGCCTGCATCACCGAAGAGACCCCGACATCTAGGTGTCTCCCAGTTAAGAAAACCTCACCACGACCCTCTTTATCAAACGTAAAAGGCTTTATGCAAAGAACGTAACCACTATATCAATGACCACATGGACGTACATAAGCGGTATCCACAGAAGCGTACATGGTGTGTATGTGCTCAATATATGCAGTAAACTGACACTAAAAGGCTGAATACACAGCCCAAAAAAAACTAGCCAAAACACCTGCAAGTGTCTGTCAACTCTGATGTTTTAGGCTTTAAAAACCTACATAAATTTGCAGCGACTGCTCCCACCAAAACTGAAAAACCCTCGAGAAACCTGTAGTTTTATGAGTGTGGCTGAAAATACAGCCCCAAAGGTTGATATTTATTGTCTGAGAAGTACAAGGAACACTCTTCTTGATGTTCTTGGACCTCTGCAAAGAGAACTATGTGCGAAAGTACTCCGAAATGGCTCCAAAAAACACCCCAAAATTGCTTCAAAAATAGGCTTTGAAAGCAAAAAATGAAGCTTTGAGGGACCAAAACTTGTTCAAGGTAATGTCAACCTTAGTCTTTCCCCTTCTTCAAACACCACAAGAGTGTAGCTTAGTGGCAAGAGATTGCCACCGTTAAGCGAGCTCTGGGGGGAACAGTACTGGGATGGGTGACCTCCCAGGAAGTACCGGGAACCTCTATATTCCTTGATCGTTGAGGTCCTCCCTCACGCGCAGCCAACGGTGACTTCGGTGACTCGGATGACAAGGTATGCCAAGGTCTATGCCTTGGTCGCTACCTTAGTCGTAAGCCTTGGAGGAAGCCTGGGGGGGGAGGGGTGCTCGCTTCGCTTGCACAAAAGGAACAAAGCTTTTGCCTCGAACTGCTCTGATACCAGTGAAGTGTTTCAACAGCGATGCACCACAGTGCGCTCTCCTTCTCGAGAGCTCCACGACAATATGCTCAGAGTAGAAAACCGAGCTCTTGAGGCCGCACACAATACTCCGCACAGAGGCTGTAGAATACGCAGAAAACACAATACACAGGGAGCATGAAGACAGACTTCTTAGGTCTTACAAATGCGGTCGAACCTACCGTCCGTGACTGACCAGGCCACTATATGTTTTATTAAAGAACATATACAAAGAAGTGTCCGGTGGCCATTTGGCCTTTCACATGGGCACTAACGGTAACAATATGGAACCTTGGACCTCTAGCATTAGTAATGGGCCTACTAAATTTCCAACAATGGTTAACTCCAATTCCAACCATGTATGCTTCTCTAGGATTGATCAAAATCTTTAGTTTTTCAACTACGAAAGCACCAACACTGCTTAAACATGCTCTTGTTTCAATGAACAAATCCATGAGGTGATATTCCTCATTTCCAATTCTCAAGTTTAAGTATGGTTGTCTTGGCATGTTACCCACTTTCATGATGTTAATGGCATGATAGTTTGCTATGGGAATGGGTCCTTCACCATTTAAGAACCTTTCATCACATTCTCTAATCCATTCTTTGCATTTCCTTATTCTTTCTAAGGCTTCTTGCCTTGCTTCTTGCCCGATTCTCTCTTCTTCCTTTTTACAATTTTGAGCTCTTGAGAGTCTTGTTAACATTTTCTCTATGATTGGCCCATATATTTCTTTACTCGATATCTGCTAATGTAGTTTGGTATGATATCTCCATCTAATGTGGTTAAATTAATAACTCCATCAAAGGAAATATGGTTAATGATTAGACCATATCCTCTTTGTTGGACTTTCTTAGCATGTTGTTTTAAAGTGTACACTAGTACTAAATCTCTATCTCTAAGACCTTTGTCTTTTATTTGAGCATCATAATAAGCTTCTTATCTTCTATTGGCAACATAGATACCTCACACTGCTTATAACCTAGTTTCATGCAAATTTTCAATTTGATCCAATTGTTTAGATAGTTCATGTCCTATCCGCTCATACTTCTCAACTGCTCAAGGGGTAGGAATTAAGAAATCAATTGGTAGTATGACATTTTGTCCATAGACTAGGTTAAATGGCATAGTTCCAATAGCCATCTTATAAGCTACTTGAAAAGCTCAATTTGCATGGTACAATGCTTGTCCCAATATGATCTACTAGTGCTGTCAAAAATGTGCATAATACCTTATTTGAACTTTCGACTTGTGCAGTGGCTTGTGGATGATAAGGTGCTGATTTTTCTATGAATCAACAAGAAATCATTCATGAGTGACTCAATGACTTCATTAATGAAGTGTGAAACTCTTTCACATAATATCTCAATAGGTAGTCCAAACCTAGTGAAAATGTTCTCGAATAAGAATTTTACAATTGTATGGGCATCATTGTTTCTTAATGGCTTTGGGTTCTACACACATGGTTAAATAGTTTATGGCCATTATGATGAATTCTAAATGAGAACCTCTTATTGGGGGTTAATAGGTCCAATAAGGCCAATTCCCATTTGTGAGAAAGCTCTTGCACTAACCATAGGTCCTAAAGGCATGTCATCTCTCATAATTGGGTACTTGGTCCTTTGGCATACATCACAACTTCTTACATAGGTTTATGCATCCATGTAGAGGTTGGTCACCACAATCCTATAAAGAGGATCATCTTTACAGTCTTATCAGCTGAGAAGTGACCTCCTGTTGCTCTAGCATGAGTCGTTTTCATTATAGGAAGATACTCTCCCTCATGAACACACATTTGTAATTGATTTTATTTGCCTTGTTTCAAAAGCTTTTTTCCGAAGATTACATAATCATGACTTTGTTCTTCTAGATCTCTCTTTCTAGCTTAGCTAGCACCTTCTAGGTATGTTTGTGATTTCAAGAACTTGATCTCCATTTGGGTGCTATTGCAGAATAGTAGAAAGGTGAATGTTCATCTTGCAAAGATACTTGGCGTAGATTGCAATTAGATACATGTTCATGTACTTTTTGCATGCATATTCAACCAATATACTATCCTCTTTCATCTATACATTCATTCATGGTTAGTATGTCTTCATTTATGCACACATCTAGTATTTCTAGTTTTTCCATCTAGCCATGTGGTTCAAAGGCTTCATCACGAAATACTTGGGGCATGTAAGCTATGTCTTCTCTAGGTTGCTCTCCTTCTTGTCATGGCTTCAAACATTGGAGCCTTTTCTCTTCTCTTTGGGAATCTTTGTAAATCCATAGCTGAGTATCCTCATTCCTCCAATATTAATCACTATGGATTGGTACATCATCTTCCTCTTTGTGGATGGGATTCCATTGAAGAGGTGGAACATCCTTATAAGAGAAGTTTTGGAGATTTATTTTAGTTGTTGTGCCCTGATGTTGAAGGTAAAAAGCATCTCTTCCCGAATCTCAAACTATTATCAATTGTCTCATAAATGGTTGTCCCAAAATCATTTCATAATTGCCTACCTTGCCAAATTGACATATGGCTAAGGTGTGCTTGAACTCTACTCTTCATATGGTCAAGATTACATTTTCTAGGAGTCCTAAGAAATACTCTACATGACCATCTACCAATTGCAAATTCATTCTAGTAGGTCTTAATGCTGGTTTTCTTGATTTTTCCCACATTTCCTTGGTAGAAATTCCTACTATGACACCAATGTATAGTATAGCTTTAGTCATGTTTGCTCGAAACCTAAGAGGAGGTTTCCTCACTATTTTTCTTTTTGTTTGAGCTCATTCGTTCCTTAAGCTTTAGGTGAGTGGCTAATTTATTCCACAATCGGGGCTTGAATTGAAGAAGCTCTTCTAATCTTAAAGAGTAATGGACTTTAGCCTTCTTTAACTCTTGTAGAGTGGTCAATACTTCCTTGGAGGTTCTTTTTCATTGCATCTTAATGTGGGAGCATGGAAGAAATTTGATTTTTGTTCATACTCACCCATAAAGTTTGGAAGTGTGGTAAGGCTAATTGCCTCCTCTGTCTCAAGGTCTTGATCAAAAAGATTGTCTCATGCTATTTCTTGCTCAATCATTGGTTGCTTTATAGATGCATCTATTTTTATGAAGGGAGAGATCTCACCTTCAACCATTTTCCATCTATCCTCTTGAACTTTTTCCAATTTGCTTCTACCTCAAGAATCAAGGAATCAATCTCCATGGCTTCTAGCCCTAATTCCTCTTCACCGGGTGGTTCTAGCTCTACCTGCTTTGAGTTCAAACTTTCTAAGCAATCTTGGAATGTCTTCTCTGGAATTCTCATCTCTCGAATGATTGGGATTGCTTTTTCTATGATGGTATGAGCAACTTCAATAAGATTTTTACATAATTGCAATCTTTCTTTCTCCAAATGTCCTCTAGGCTAACAACCATCATGATGCTCTAGACTAGGTCCTACCTCTATTCTAGATTGATAAGCTTTCAACCACATTTATAATCTTCACACATTGGATCTGCTAGAATTGGTCTTCCTTGGTCCTTTGTTTGTTATTCCTTCACCACATCATTCTTTTTTTTTTGGTTGGGCTCACTTGTGTAGATCCTATTTCTTGTGTAGACTTTTGTTGTTCTTTAGCCAATTTCTTCGTCCATTTGCTTTTGAATTTTTCTCTTCTAGTTTTTTTTTTGCTTTTTCTTTTTTTAAAGCTCTCTGATAATTCTTTAGAGTCTTTGACCAGTAGGGGTAAGGATTCGTCTTCCTTTTCACTTAGAGGATTGTTGGGTCTATGTTCACTAAGGGTTTCTCTATTCTCTTTAGCTTTAGGTCTGGTAATAGCTTTTAATGGAACTAGGTACTTCTTATCACTACTAGAGTACTCAATTACTTCAATGACATTGATTTGAGCAGTGGAAGATGCCCTAGATGGATTCTTGGGACAATCACTGAACATGTGTTCTTTTCCACAATCACTACAATATCCTTCCAATGTTTTCTAAGGAGGTGTCTAGTAGGGCATTGTGCACTCCTTGATGAAATGATGTCCTCCACATCTATAACAAGGTTGTCTTGATGATGGTGGTCTTACTGGTTGTGTTACTAGAGCTTGAGCTCTAGGTGCAATGTACATTATGTTGGTATATTCCAATCCATAGGAATCTCCATAGCCATCATATTTGTAGTAAGATGCTCATAAGCTACTTCATATTCCATGGGATTATGTTCATAGGCATAATAATCACCATAGCTTTGCTCATAGCTTTGGCTCATGTTTTTTAAACTTGTCAATAAGATTACAGGTACCACTACTGTCTCTAGGATCCCTCCAGGTTGTGTGTACTTGAATGGCACTAATTCTAAGGGTGGGGTAGTTGTTGTCCCAACACTGGTTGAGGTTGGGAATAACACTGATACTCATATGGCCTCTGAGCCATTGGAGGTCCTTGATATGGAGCATACCTTGGAGACTCCCTACTTTGGTCTCTAGGTGGATATCCATAAGCCCCATATTGAGGAGGTTGTGGGTGTTTAGGTTGTCACAATTTCAATAGTGTGTATTTCTGCTCAATATGGAAGTAGAACTTTAGTCCTTGCATAGGTGGTCTTATATAAGGATACTACAGTGGTGGAGAAGGTGATCCTCTAGCACAACCATGAGATGGATGGTCCCCTCCACAATGCACACATCTCCTGAGCATTGGCATCTCCATGGGTTGAGCTTGATAGGGTTTTGACCCCTCCTATTTTGAACTCCCAACTTTTTGGCAACTAAGCATGTCGATTCTTCCACATTCTTGGGTTTGGGTAGACACACTACTAGAAGTGTCATAAAACTTTGTTGGAGTCTAAGGAATCTTCACGTCATCATCTAGGGTATCCTCCAAGTCTATACATCCCTAAGGCTCTCATCCACCATTTCTAGTTGCTTCACATATACCAGGGTTCTTAAATTCCCATGAGTTAATCCATCCAAAAATAATGAGATAATTTTTGGTTGGGTTGGCCTTTCTATCATTGTCCATCAATCCACATATTCCTTAAATCTTTTTGCTACTAATGTTATAGACCCGTTGCTTGCTTGCTTAAAGTTGTGAATCAAAGAAGAGGTATTATGTTTAATCCCTCTCTTCGTTAACCCACTAATGAGTTCTTCCAAGAATTGTTTAACATTGGCAAATCTATTGGGATCCAAGGGTGGGCACCATGTCGAAGATGTCCCCAATAATGTGAGTCGAAAAACTTGATATTGAATAAAGAAGTCATCGACCTGTTCAACTTGCAATACTTGTTTAAATCAAGCCATGTGATCATAAGGATCTATTGATTCTTTACACTAATTCCTTAAGCATTTTCCCACTTGATAATGTCTCAATTTTCTACCCACATTGGGTGGTTGAGGAATAACTTGAATAACGAGATGTATGCCTGGTCCTCTTCCTTGTGGAGGTCTTAGAGGAAAGGGTGATCTGTTCATGGTTTCACATCCCACTTGAGTGTTTGGCATTGTGCTATTATTTGGTGTAGAAAAAGTGAACATTAGGTCTAGGTGGAATATTTTGCCTACTAATTTTCCCTAGAATAGGGTTTCCTTGGCTTTGTTTTTGAATTTGTGGATTTTGAGAAGTGGTTGCCTATTCCCGTGGAGGAAATACTAGAAAGCCCTTATATTGGAGTCTACATCTCTTGGTATCAATTACTTCCCAACATCTTCTCTTATCTTGATCCAATTATGTGAGTCTTGACGAGTCTTTTGGATCATGTAGCTCATATATGGTAGCAAGATTGACACTGCTTCCTATTAAAGGCATGGTTGCTTACAACAACTTATTAGTTCCAACTATTAGATAAAAGCCCATCAGTTCATCATCAATTCTATCTCCTCTCAAGAAATTCATTACAATAGATTTTCCTCTTGGGTTTCTCACTGACTCTCTATTGTCTGTATCAATTGGGTTGTTTGTTTCCTCAATTTCTCCCATTTCATTGATTTTCTCAGGTTGATCAGTTACTAAGTACAAATGTCCCCATTTATCCATCTAGAATCCTCCTTCAAATTTCATTGTTGGTCTTTGGAAAACTTCATAAGAAATTGAATTTCTTAGTCTTGCCACATATCTATTGAGTCCATCTAGGTATATAGGCACTCCATGCAAGTTTATAAAACATACTGCAAGGAAGTTTTATAGTCCTCTTCTATCAAATTCATGACTTCTAAAGAATAGAAAAAATTGTGCATATCTTCAGATATGGACATTAGCTCACTTTTATCACTAGAAGTTTCTGAGTGGATGATTCTCTGAATCACAATCCTTGCTTATAAAATTACACACCTTTGGCTCCCTAAGGCACATATTGATCTCATGTTCATTCACGATCTATGAAACCTCACAATTTTTCTAGCCCTCAGTTCTTTTCTCTTTACTTTTGGATATTTTTGTATGTTTGGATTTGAGTCTAAGTGGTGTTTTTGAACAAGGAATTCCCTATATGTCACCTCTAGATCAATTAGGGTTTGTACAAGAAAATGCATGATACATGATATTTAAACTTCCATACAATACATGACACTTGAAGCTCACAATAGAATATTTGGCTCTATGTGACACATGATACTTGATCAAACAATACATGATACTCGAGTTCACAATACATGATACATGACCACTAATAAGTGATACACAATACTTGCAAGTATCAATAGCACACAATACTTTGGGGCTCATGATACAATACCTGGCACTCATGACACACAATATTTGATTGGGGTGATACAATACTTCTCAATACAATACATGATACTTAATGTCACATGATGACAATTGGATCATATAGATGATACATGATACGCATCAAGGACAACACATTATACTCCATACTTGAGCATCACATGACAATACTTGACTAGCCATGATACATGACACCTAGGTATCATGATACGTGACTAGCAACAAGGTGTCAGTAACACACGACACTTGTCAAGTACTGGTGACACACAAAAATTTTGTATCGTGATACCAAACTCAACTGGTCATGATACTTGGAATTATCTTACACCAAATTAAGTTTTGAATTAATGTGTGAGTTCCTTGTTCATTCGTCTCTTGCATATGTGCCTATATCATTAAAATACCTTTTTTTTCTCTACAAACATCCCTCATGATACTTGGGATGTGTTGTTTCTTCCCATATGTATGGACACAGACAAAAACAATGTGAAGAGGCTATAGAGCTCACTTGAAGGAGTTCCTCTCTCAAGTTTTAGCATTAGATTCCCCTTGTGGGTTTATATCTAGGCTATACAAGATCAAACAACACCGATTGCTACTCTTTCTCTCCATGATACCTATACTTTACAAAATGGTTTCCGGATGCAGTGTTTTAGCCATCGATCAAGATTAGTGACCTTTGAAAACATGGGAATTTTTTATTTTTTGGTAGTTTTGGGTAATCTAACCTACTCTAAAGCTATTTTCTCTATTTTCTAACCCTAACTTCTACACTTCCTAAACTAATCCTAAAAAACTTGTTAGACACACACATAACCACTATCTGTATGAGAAAACAAGTGCAAGTGACCAATGCCTTGGCACGATACTCAATTTCTTCTTCACGTTCACTATCTTCACAAGGACACTCTAACCATCACATAGACACCTTAAGTTGTTGGTACATTTAGCAAACCTAAATGCTTGGATAAATATTTAGGATTACACTTTCCTCTTCTTCATCTCACATGAGGAATTGTGTGAACACATGCTTGTCATTTTGGCATAATTATCTTGGACAAATGTAAATGTTCAAAGAAAAATTCAAAATTCAAACTCAGATTATGAGCATAAATAGAGGTTACTTAGTTGTGGGGCATGTGTGCTACTTTTGAGAGACTTTGAGCTACATCATTGAGCAATCATTGAGCTCAACTCATGTATGTGTAATCCATTACACTTCCCTTGTATCATATGTTCATTAGCATACACAATTTGATACATTTCTTCATATTCATTTCTTTCTACTATTCTCTATAGCACCTTCATCTTTTTAGTGGCTTTGAATAAATGATTTCTCTAAGTGTACTTGATCATTTGCTACACTTTGAGTTGTTATAGTTATAGTTAATTGTTTACTATCTACATATCAAGTTTCATTAGTTTTGGTTTAGCCAATCTCGAGATATGAAGTGAGGAAGTCAACTGTGTTTGCACATCATCTTGTTCTTGAATTGTCCGAATGACCCCCCCCCCCAAGTTGCTAGATTCATTTCTCAGTGTATGATGCCTCTAAATTCATGAGATAACTTGATTTAGTTAGCTAAGCTCTCTAATTAGATTTGTACAAAAGTTATCTAGTCAATTCATACTAGGTTGTGAGCTATAAGAAAAACACTGAGCGCCTGCATTCCCAAAATAGAAGGTGTCTTCACATTCCTTGCATATGTTGAAGTGTAGGAAGACTGTTGGTCTCTTGGTCCAAGGGAAAGTGCATACACACAATGATGTTTTGCCCAAACTTTCTGATGCTAGGTTAGAGTTGATCACCCTAAGTCCACAATTTCACTCTTGCACCAACACAACTTCAAGTACGCACTCAGACCAGCAGTCAATTAGACGCACTCGATTAGGCACTCTCACTCGCATGCTCTCGCCCTCCATGAGCTCTCCTTCACACACACATTCTCACATGCATACACATACACCCAATTGTTCTCTTCGTCGATTTTTTAACCAAATTCCTTCTTTTTCAATTTTCTAGAATGAAGTGTTGGTTAGTGTTGAGAGCTCTAAAAACGTTAAGGAATAGGTCACAATGAAGTCACATTCACCCTTTTTAAACGATCAATCCATAAGAAGAGTAACAATTCATACAAGATCATCAACATGAGCAATGGTTTCCAAATCTTTAGGCTCGAGCATAATACGAATGAAGAAAGCAAAAAAAAAAATCTGAGACTTTACTGAATGATTCTTTGTGTTACTTATCTTAAATGTCATACTCAAAAGCTAATCCCCATGTTCTAAAGCTGAGCTTTTGATACAAGTGATGTGCTCCCATTTTGTAAATGATATTATCAGAAGACCCCTCACCTTCTTGAACGTGCAATTGAATCAAAGCTTTGAAAAAAACGTATGAATTACGTTCATTATATTACTTCAGCATGCCTACCATGAGGAGTACTTTCAAGGAAGGTTTTGTCAATTGTTGACATCCATAAAAGGCACAACAGGTAATATTTCTTTTTCTAGCAAAATCTAAGCCCAGGAGATCGTAAAACTAGTGGGACAAACCAAAAACTTTTTTGAACTGAGTAGAAACCCATCGTGCTTCAACAATCTCATGCAATTGCTGATGCATCATGATCAACATGTTTGCCTCACCATGTACGTAGCACAATGATCATTTAATAAGATCACATCTGTTTATTTCGTTTGTGAAGGCATCCACAACAATGCATAATAGCAGATTCCCCTTTGCCTTAATACTTATAATGTACTTCTAGGCATATCTTTCAGTTGCGATGGTTCAAGTTTCCATCATAGTCTTTTAGCAGACTCATGCTTACAAAGGATTGTTCTTTCTCTTCACTCCCAATACTGCAACTCAACTCTTGCTCAATGTCAGAATATGGCAAGGAAGTTGTACCTCTATCAGAAAAGTTTAACCAACCATTTTTCTTGATTTGTTACAGACCTGGATATAAAAGCAACCCGATGATGAGGGCAACCGTGCTAACAAAGATTGTGATTGTTGATGCCAAACACATGACAAGAATAAGAAATGCAGAAGGTGGAATGCACATAAGAATTGTGTACACCGTATTGCACGGAATCTTGAATGGCCTGGGGAGCCCTGGATTGTTGATTGTAAACCATATAAAGCCAGCAAATTCAAGAAGCATTCCACAACAATAAAGAAAGTTCAAAAAATTCTACAACTTGCTGAAACCTCATCCATGACAGTGCCACAATCCCTATTGCAGCGCAAAGAATGTACTATGTTGGTGTGCCATACCTTGACTCCGAATGCCCCCCCTATGATCTCTCGATTCGACACTGGAGCATAATCCCCCAGCATCTGCGTTCGATCCCTACCTCCTCTGGAATAGAAGTCGCGAGGTTTTTCCCCCCTCTGCTCTGTAGGCTGCTGGCCTCGTTTCCACCACTATCTTCCAGTCCAGCAGATGTCGACCTCTATGTTATTAGGAGAGCCCTTAAGAGAATCCTCAGAGATCTCCAAAGAAAATGAGACGCGAGTAGAGCCATCCATAGAAACGGGAGTATCTTATGATGAGCATAAATAATGGATGTCCTCAGAGACGCATCGACTTCTAATATCTCCTTCTTGCTCTTCTTCGAGATTTATTGTTCTTATTGCAGTTTCCAAAAGCGCAGCTTGCTCGACACAGGAAGTCTTGAGCAAACACATGTGCTTCCGGATGTGTAGTTTGCCGCTAGTAGGGAGGAGAAAAACTTCGGGAATAATAAGAACTTATGACAAATGCCCTCTACTACGACGACGGGGAGACGATGAATACAACCTGAGAATGCCTCAGCTGCCGAATGCACTTCTCCTCTTTCCCTCCATCGCAGCATGTGCGAGAGAGACCGATAAAAGTCTCCCGCCCTTCCTTTTGTCAGAACTACAAAAAAACAGAATGCAACAGAGTTTTGGCTTTTATCCAATAATGCCGCTACTTCATTCACACTGTTTGGGTCACCATCTCTTGCAAATTTCAGATCAGATATTGAGGCAATTATCATCCGTAAAAAAAAGGAGCCTGAACCGGAGACTTCACGTTCCTCAAACAGTTTTGCATGCTTGTCCCATAATGCTGAATCTCGCATATCTACAAGGCGGACGGTTCCCTTTGATCCTGCAGTGTGTTCCCCAAATCCATCCATAAATTCTCTAAATTCCTGTAATCAATTATATTTCTTTGCCAAATGAAGCATGTTAGTGCAATAAAATCAACGGTTTCATGAGCTAACATACTCCCCTTTGCTTATTTGCGAAGTCGTCCTCGACGAGCCACTACTGCTGCAATATAATCAAAACAGCCACGAAATGTCAGTTTACAATTGGTTCGCATACCTTTTCATCGAGCCATCATTCCAAGTGGACCTGCACTCATTGAAGCTATTAGTGCTCAAAAAAATTACTCATGAATACATACAAATCAGTCACTTCCAAATGATCCAAGAACATGCACATGTATGCAACTCCAATTCCACATACATGCATCAGATTGCTCATGCATTCCATTATGAAAATGGTCTCAACCAAAATATCACATTCATACCTTTTCATGTTTTACACATTCAACTGTCATTGCGAACAAACAGAAATGGAAATACCAAAATAAACAACAATAACTGAAATGAATCCAACAGAACATGCAAAATACCCAAAATGCATACCCCATTATTGCACCTACTATTCGCTATGTACAATTATTCCATCACTAGACACTCCCGAAGAATCCCCATCGTCGTCCCACAAAAGCCATCGAGACTCGAGTACAAGTCAAGACCTACATAAAAAACCCTAGAGTGTCCCACACACTGGAAAACCCTCGAATAGAGCACACAAGTTATAAAGCAACCCCGTTGCATTACCTCGCTAAAGCCTCATCCATAAGTACATATAGAAAATCCGTGCCTTCAAGAATGTTGATTCAAGGTGAGCTGATCTGTCACATGCCATCACATACCAATCACACAAGCAAATAACGTTCCCTTCCAAGCGATCGTCGCCCTCTCCTCTCTCTCTCTCCCCCTCAGGAGTGGGTAATAATTTCATGGGTAGATTTTATTTATATTCACACGTTGGCCTACGTTGTCACTGGATGCGATTCCTGGACCTGACCACCCGATCAGGTTGATTCCACCCATCTACCAATGCAATGCAGCGCACAACACACAAACACACAAGAATGACACATAACATATATCAGCTAGCCCATAACGAAGCTGGATGCGGCTCATGGTCGTGACTACCAAGCCACGATGGCTCCACCTACCTACCAACCCGTTATGGCGCGTAGCTAAGACACAAACATATACCTCCCAAGCCTATGGCGAAACTAGCTGCGGCTCGTGGTCCTAACCACCCGGCTAGGATAAATCCACCCACCTACTAGCCCACCATAGCGCATTGGTACGATCACAACAACACAATATTTTTTCTTTCTTTTCTTTCTCTTCGTTTTTTCATAGTTAATTAGTTCACCCAAGTCCTGAGAATTAGGGAGAGGAAGAAAGGGACTTTCCCACTTTTCCCACACATGCATGCAACCATATACACTCTAGCCTTTGACAGATCAACCACCTCTTTACTCCATTCTCTCAATTACAGACACTACATATGTATTCATCGAGTTGACTTTTCACTAGGTAACTACAGCCAGCTATGCCTTAGTCCCTCCTGTACCTATCCTTAGACGATCTAGAATGTGGGTCTCTGGGATGTCTCATGTAGCCTCACATCGTACTCGCATCCCGACAACTTCCCTAGGGCGAGTCAGGCTCAACTTCAGGAGCTTCGTCATCACTCCCTATCGTTAGCACATCTGCCCAAGCCCACGTGATATCGTTTTCCTCGTTAGGCATTTCCCTCGAAGGATCGAAATAGTAATATCGATCTCCCGCCCATCCTACATGTCGAGTCAGGTATTCCTCAAAACACTCAATGTAAAATGCAACACCCAAACCCTGGTTTATAAAGCATACCAGCCAATGCGCTTCCTCTACATCATATTCCGTCTCAAAGTCGTCGACATCTATGTCCATGCGGGCGAATGTTTGGTCTGAGAAATATATCCTTAGCTCGTACAAGTAGAGTTGCGTTATTTATTCTGCCATTTTGTTACTTAGGCTCTAACAGTCTCTGCATAACACAAAAAAATATTAGAAGTCCAAAATTCTTGAGCTAGCACTAAATAACATTTATGACAACAAAAATCATAACAACATATGCGCATATATATATATATATATAGCTATACATCTATGTACAAGGAGTCTACTACGTCCTTCTGTTGGATCTCATCTGGCTTCTCCCAGCTTAATATCACTTGAAATATGGTTTAACTCGAAGCGCGTTAACTTTCACGGGAGCATATTGTTCTCCTAAATCTTGAATTTGCATGGAACCATTGGAGTTGAGTTCCACCACCTGATCGTTGAGATCATTGGTATATGTGAAAAGAGTCCAAAATTTGCAAGAATGCATGAAAGAGTGTATTGACCTAGAGGACAATCTAGCAGAAGATTTGATAATACCTCAAGGCAGTGTGAAAAGTGAAGACACCGCCAGCAGCACATCAAACCCCAGGAATAATGTAGTGGAGATAGTTGATTTAGTGGCAAAAAAAATGAATGTTCAAGGGCAGAGGAACTACCCAAACAATCCTATGAGAGTACCCATGCTTAGAAGATGTGTGCACTGTGGAGGTGATCATCCTTCTCATTTGTGCAATAGGGGAATAGTTCCACCACCTGCTTATGCTTACCATAGACCACCAGCCCTGGGCCCTATGCATTATTGTAGCATAGAACAAAGGTACACAAATCACAACACAGAAAACTGTCCTTACATCGACAGTCAAAACTAGTACAACCACCCATGAGACCTTATGGATACCCTCAGAGAGATCAAGGAGGAGAAGCCTTTAGATATCCCACATATCTGCAACAGGCACCAACACCACGACCTTATGCTCACCAAGGGTACACTCAACCACAACCCGTGTTAGGACAACAACCACCCCACCCTCAGAATGTTGTCCTAGTAAAAATGGCTCAACCAAAAGAGAATCCAAAGAGAGCAATAGTCCCAGCCATGCCATTGGCTAGTAATGAGCCTTATGACCCATCGTATGACCCTAGCCAAGGAAATTATTCCGCATATGAGGGCACTATAGTTGAATACGGACAATCTTATGAGCCATATGCTATTGGTGTGGAAGGACCGGATAGCTCTTACAGGTATGAGCAGGATTATGTGTCATTAATGTACACAGCTCCCAGAGCACCTTTACCCTCCCGACCAATGAATAGACCACCTACACCTAGAGGACCATGTTATAGATGTGGAGGAGATCATTTTATCAGAGAATGTACATTAGCCAACCCACCACCACCACAGATTATACCACGACAGAGCGAGAGGGTTTAGGAATGGTGTATGTAGTGAAGAAGTTTTGACACTACCTATTGGCAAACAAATTCAAATTCTTCATTGATCATCAAGCACCATTGTACTTAGTCAACAAGCCTTGCAATATAGGCCGACTAGTATGATGGTTTCTATTGCTAATGGAATTTGATTTTGAAGTAGTAGTCAAGAAAGGAAATATGCACATCCGAGCAGATCGCATATCAAGAATGATACATGGAGAGCCCCCCACGGGAGTACCATATGATCTACCAGATACTTATCTTGTTAACCTTGAAGTATGTCCCCAATGGGCAGAAAAATTAATCCCTATCCTGACATACGGGCCTAAACATGGGATCACTACAAATAGAAGTCAAGAGTTATGGAAGACTAAAAATCTCAATATCATTGTTGGAAGCTTATACCACCAAGATCCAAGTGGGTTACTCATGAGATGCGTGGAGGAAGAGGAACAAGAGATGTGGCTTCAAAAAGCACATGTAAATCAATGGAAAACTCATTTAAATGCGAATGGAACATGGAAAACACTAAAGAGATTAGGCATATACTGGCCAACCATGCAAAGGGATACACATAACCATGTACCAACCTGCCCAACCTGTCAAGAACAAAGGCCAAAAGAGAACTCTACTCTATGTTACTCCACTGTAGCACCTAGATGGAGTATGCCTCTGGTAAAATTCTTGAAGACCTAGGAGTACCTAGAAGGAGCTAATCTAGTAAGAAAACATGCCCTCACAGAGAAACGCAAGGACTATGTTCTTATAGGAAAACAACTCTTCAAGAGAGGAAGAGACAATCACCTACGAATGTGTATTCATGAAGACAAGTATCTTTCTCTCTTAGAGATGGCGCATACAAGAGCTGTAGGAGGACATTTTTCTGCAGACAAAACTGCAAAAATGATTCTCTTTGCAGGAATGTGGTGGCCAACTCTACATCAAGATGTAGCCACTTATGTCCAAAGATGCAATACCTATCAATGAACCAAGTAACCTATTAGAAGAGATGAAATGCCCCTAAAACCTATGATGAGTGCCAGAGCATTTACCAAATGGGGAATAGATTTCGTAGGACCAATTAGTCAACTAGCTAAAGGTTCTCATGCAGAGTACATAATTGTAGCAACGGATTACTTGACCAAATGGGTAGAGGCTAAAGTGACCAAGAAAAACGATGCGAGGACTACGGCAAAGTTTCTCTTTGAGAACATATTTACTAGGTTTGGATTGCCTATTGAAATTGTGAGTGATAGAGCACACTTCATCAATGAAGTAATAGAAGCCTTGATGAATGAATTCTTAGTGATCCATAAGAAATCAGCCCCTTATCACCCACAAGCCAATGGACATGCAGAAAGTTCGAAAAAAATCTTATGCACAGTTGTAGAGCCCTAACCGGTTGAAACTAAAGGTGCAAAGTATTTTTTCTCCTAAGGTTCAAAGGATGAATTTAAAATCTTAAGGTGCAAAAGTAAAGAATTAAAAGGAAAGGTGAAGGTATGGAAGGCCGCGTACGCAAAGGTGGAAATAGGCCGCCCAATCAAAAATTTTATTTTGAAAGTCACTCTTGTTCTAAAGTCACTACAGGACAAAGTAGCAAGTCGTTGAGGACCAGTTCAAAAGGACAATCTTGGGACATTGAAAGGACACCAAGATTGTATTGCAGTTAGAGTGCGCGAACCGGTGGACTCAACAAAAAGAAGGACAAAGGCTATTCTTGGGGACATTGAGAGCTAGGAGCAAGGGAGAGCTTCAGAGGAAGCAAGAGAGGAAGCAAGAAGAGCCTCCAGTGTGCGACGACATTCAAGAGTGCAA
Organism: Ceratopteris richardii; assembly: GCA_020310875.1. Taxonomy (NCBI): domain Eukaryota; kingdom Viridiplantae; phylum Streptophyta; class Polypodiopsida; order Polypodiales; family Pteridaceae; genus Ceratopteris; species Ceratopteris richardii. The sequence goes on from CM035433.1 coordinate 75,950,907, forward strand.
GAGGTGTCAAGAGGAAAGTATGCAGAGAAGGCGGGTTGGATTCCAAGAGTCCCAAGGTCTATTGCGTGTGTGCGCCGTGATACCAATTCCTTAGCTTGGTGGAAGCTTAGTGCAAGGTGTGCACAAGGGAAGCGGGAAGCAAGTGAAGGATTGGTGCAGGAGAGGCCGCTGCTAGAGGACTTGAGATAATTGGTCTTCAGTAATTGATATTCTCTGAAGTTGTATTTAGTCATTGATTAGACTGTGCGCAGTCATTGTAATTGTTGAAAGATAATCAATATTCAAGGTTTCCAAGAGTATTCCTTTGCAGAAGTTCTCACTGTTATTCCATTTTCATCATCTCCTTTTTCTCCTACAAACCCTCAAACTCCTTCTTGTCCACGAATCCCCAACAAATTTGGCACGCCCGGTGGGACATCCAAGGAGCTTTGAGCATAGGAGACTATATATTGCCATTGGAGGACAATATTCCAGTGTCGACAACATTACTCCAGTGGGCCAAAAGGTACATACTTTTATCAAGTGTCTCATTTTAAGTGGACTATGAATAGCTCATGACCGCGACCCGGTCACAAACCTTGAGAATCAAGTGCAAGCAGACAAGAAGAAAGACGAACAGAAGATCATCGAGTCCACTTTCATCGACTTCATCGGTAGGAAGCATGGCAGGACAGGTGGACCTAGAAATCTTGCTCTCCAGATTAAACATAAAATTTCCCTCCTTCAGAGGTTTAGCCCATGAGGACCCCGATGAGCACATTCGAAGATTTCTTGCATTATGTAAGACTAGGGGGTTAATGGGTAGGGAAGATGCTTTCTTGATACTCTTCCCCGCCACATTGGAAGGTCTGGCAGACAAGTGGTTTAGCCAGTTTGCTGAAAATCACTTTACCTCTTGGGATTTGATGAAAGAGGCCTTTAAGAATCAATTTCAGCAGGGCAACACGGCTGAGATCATTATAGAAGAATTGGAGAACTTGAAGTTGGGTCCAGGAGAGAAGTTCCCCGAGTTCGTGACCAGGGCCAAAGCACTAATGGCTAAACTACCGGATCCACCACACGACTTCTTTGTCAAGAAGTGGTTAGCCAAACCTCTACCTGTGGTCACCCAATGCAAAATAAAAGAGTTAGTGCTACCTACTGCCTCTGTTGAGGAGTTCATCAATACGGCCACCCGCTTGGAACAGATAAGGCACCAGTATGGTGCAACTTCTTCCCAACCATCATATGGTGCAGAATTGGAGGACCCAGTGAGCCAGTTAAGAAGGGAACTGGAGGGCTTGAAAAGGAATAAGCCCTACACAGAGGAGGAGACTACTGTAGCTCAGCTGAGAAGAGAGATTGAAGCCCTCAAGCTCCAAAAGGAAGAGGAAGCCCAAGCAGAAGAACTAGCTCAGTTGAGACAGGAATTGCAAGACCTCAAAGGAGGCGGCATTAAAAACGGACTCTGGTGCTCCATGTGCAGCAAGCAAGGGCACATAGTAAGTGAATGTCCTATGCTAAATGTGACTTGTCAATTATGCAGGAAGATTGGGCATGAGGCCCATGAATGCCAAGTAAGGGGAATGCCGACAACGACATACTGGACACAAGGAGGGCTCTTGCCACCAGCAAATGTAATGGCAGCAGCAACAAACCAAGGTAATAACTATAATCCTAGACCGAGAACTAACCTTGCAAATGGGCCTAGAAGGCCAATTATTTGCTTCAGATGTGGAGAATGCGGGCACTACCAATCTAGGTGCACCCTCCCGGAAAATGCACCTCCTTGCAGGAATTGTCCAGAGGCCAGGGATCACTATACAAACTGTTGTCCTAAGAATCAAGCCTCTACTTCCGGACCCCATCTCCAAATGATCTCTGTATTCAAGGAGGAGACATTACCTCAGGTGAATGAACCCTCACCATCCACTAGAGTGGTACAATTAGAAGAACTCGAATCTTTTGCAGTACAGACAAGAAGCAAGGGAACGGCAAAAGTGGTAGAAAATCAAGAATTGATAATTAAGGAATTGAACAAAGACAGAGTTGCAATTGAAGACAAAGATACTACAAGTGCAGACACAAACCACAATAAATGTCTCACAGGCACCAGTGATGCCATTGGGCATGCCTTCAACAGGGCTCAAGAAGAGTTTGGCAAAGCAAATGAAGCTCACTCTCTTAAAGAGTCAGAGGCTTCAAAACTACTCAAGTCAATGAAGAAGGAGGTTAGTATTTTTGATTTAATAAAGATGGATGGGAAATTCAGGTCAGAATTATTGCAGATAATTGATGAGGCTTCTACGACAAGCTTAGTGGCTAAGACTGCTATCTTACATAAAGGGATAATTAGGGGGGAAGCACCCCTTACAGATTATAGAAGTCCTCGGCTTACAATATCAATCAAGGGTCATGAATTTCAAGGTGTTATTGTAGATGGTGGTTCTGGCATTAACTTGATGCCTGAACATACCATGAAAAGGATTGGACTCCACCCTTCAAGACCTGCAAATTTCACGGTTACTTTGGCAGATCAGAGCAAAGTAAGGCCCTTGGGGGTAATCCCAAAAGTTCCACTTGAAGTACAAGGTAATCTATTCATTCTGGATTTTGTGGTTTTAAGATTGCCCCAAGTTGAAGGAGGATTTCCTCTCTTAATTGGAAGACCTTGGCTGAGGCATGCCAGTGTCATTCATGATTGGGGTAAGGACACTATGTGGGTACAAAAGAAAGGGCAGGTGACACAAATTCATTTAGAAGAAGGCCCAGACAATCAAGGCAACACTAGTATGATGCAAACAGTGAGCATTTGCATGGAAACAGAAGCAGAGGATCAACCCCAATTAGATTTTGAGGAAGAAGAGGATATTCTAAGTTGGCTCCATGCAGGCAACTCTTCTTCTTGTTTTGGAATCTTTCTTAATAATCCTGGCACGACTGAGGATTATGATGAGGACAAAGAAAAGGTCGAGGTTGATGGATTAGGAGAGCCCATCACTGACCATTGAAGAGGCAGGAAGATACCCCTCAAATACAAATTGGAGGAGGATGTGTCAACAACCGATAACGAAGTTTCTAAAGCTAAAAACAAGGTGAAAAATTCTGAGGTTGAATGTTCTTTCCCAATTCAAGAAATCCCTGCAGGATGGATGCAGGACAAGGAGGAACACATCGTAGTCCAAAATACACCTGCTTATGAAGCAATGCACGAAAAGCTAGTAGAAGAAGACGAGGAAGCAGATGCACACGAAGATAATATGGTAACAAGAAATCCGGTCCAAGAAATACACTTATGCACTCAAAACAATAATCAACCAGTTCTGGTGGCCACTTGGTTGTGGAGCCACCCATAGCTCCTGGAAAAGGTAAAATCATTCTTGACCCAGTATGCAGATGTTTTTGCCTGGCATTATAAAGACTTAGAAGGAGTGCCTGCATCTTATGGAGAGCACAGAATTCCTCTGGTTGATGGAGCCAGACCCATCAGAGGAAGGAGTTATAGACTTAATCCAAAGTATGCCGAAGCTGTCTATGTGGAAATCCAAAAGATGGAAGATGCGGGAATCATCATTCCTGTGGAACACTCAGAGTGGCTCTCGCCTATGGTTATAGTACCAAAGAAGAATACTAATAAAATCAGAATTTGTGTGGACTTTAGAGCTCTCAACAAGGTGACCATTCCAGATGGGTTCCCTATGCCTTTTGCAGAACAGGTCATTGAAGAAGTGGCTGGGCATGCATTATATAGTTTTATGGATGGATTCAGTGGCTATAATCAAATATCAATACATCGAGAGGATCGTGAAAAGACTGCTTTTATCGGGAACATATGTGTATGTAAAAATGCAATTTGGGCTCAGAAATGCTCCAGCCACCTTTAACAGAACGGTCAATCTCATTTTTGGCCCCCTATTGCTGGAATCACTTAGAATCTTCATGGATGACTTCTCTTCATTTTCAGGATCTCAAAAGGAAACTCATCTAGGTTGTTTGGACCAGCACTTGAGGCAGCTGCAGAATATTTTCCAAAGATGCAGAGAAACTAAGTTAAAGCTCAATCCAAATAAATGTCATTTCCTTGTGACAGAAGGAACCCTTTTAGGACATGTGGTATCGGCTAAAGGTATGGCCCCAGATCCTGACAAAATTCTTTCTATATTAAAGTTACCTAAACCTAAATCTCCTAAAGAGATCCAAAGTTTCTTGGGGCATACCGGTTATCATAGAAGGTTTATAAAAATGTATGCAGAGATAGCTAGACCTCTGACTAGACTCACAGGTAAGGAAGTACCTTTCAAATGGGAAGAAGAGGAGGAAACGGCATATCAGACATTGCGGTCAAGGTTGGTGTGTGCTCCTATCTTGGTCACACCCGAGTGGTCAAAAATCTTTCATATACATGTCGATGCCAGCGCATATGCGGTAGGGGCAATTTTGACCCAACCTAGTGAAGAATTTAAAGTGGACAGGCCAATTCAATATGCAACCTAGCTGAGAGGAATTACAGTACTACTGAAAGGGAAGCCCTGGCAATGGTCTTTGCCGTCCAAAAATTCCGTCATTACTTACTGGGGGTAAAATTTATTATTATATCAGATCACCAACCACTAAAATATCTACTCAACAAGCCCCAGGCCACCGGTAGAATATGGAGGTGGTTATTGTTGTTCCAAGAATTCGATTTTTCTGTAGTCCATAAACCAGGGAAAGACAATGTTATGGCGGATCACCTATCCAGAATAAATATGATGAATCAATCTAGTGGAATCAATGATGACTTTCCAGATGCTCATTTGTTTGCTGTAAAAGCTCACGGTTGGTATTACGACATTAAAAATTTCATTAAAATTGGATTGTATCCAGAAAAGGCTAGTGCTGTACAAAAGAAGAGCCTGCTCATCAAGAGTAGACCATATACCTTCATCGGGGGTAAATTGTACAAACAGGGCAAAGATGACCGGTTCAGGAAGTGTTTGGAAGAAGAAGAAGTGAGGGAAGTCCTCCACTCTGCACATGAAGGAACAGGTGGTGGGCACCTCCCAGGACATATTATGAGTCAGAGGATACTGGCTGCGAGTCTATGGTGGCCTACACTTTTCAGGGATGCAGATGAATGGGGTAAGGCATGTGATATTTGCCAAAGGTGTGGACCTAAACCAACAAAGCAAAGAAATAACCCCTTGGTCATCTCCACCTCCTGGCAACCATTTGAGAAGTGGGGGCTAGATTTTGTAGGGCCCATCTACCCTCCCACTTTTCCAAAAAGAGAAAAATATCTCCTGATAGCTACAGATTATGCAACTAAGTGGGCCGAAGCTATTGCCTCCACAGATTGCACTGCCCAAACTGTTGCTGATTTCATTTATAGTAACATCATTTGCAGGTTTGGTTGTCCACTTGAAATTTGTACTGATCAAGGTACCCATTTTGTCAATAAAGTCCTGCAAGAAATCTTCAACAGGTACAGAATTCTTCATAGGACCTCTTGTGCTTACTATCCACGAGCAAATGGACAGGCTGAGTCTACAAATAAGGTTTTAATTGCAATGTTAAGAAAGGAGTGTATGTTGCAACCCACTTCATGGGGCATTGCGTACCTAGGTACACTTTGGGCATACAGGTTAGCCTACAAAGAGGCCACGGGATATTCCCCATTCCAATTGGTCTATGGCATATTACCCATCGAGCCCTTTGAATTTTTACACGGATCACCTAAGATAGCGTTCATGCAGGGAAAGAAGGATTGTGATACCTCTCAGAGGATAGGAGCACTACATAAAATGGAGGAGATTCGTCTACTTGCGACCAAACAATTGATAGAGACTCAGATAAAAAGAAAGGAGGCTCATGACAGACATTTATGGCACCACAACTTGAAGCCAGGTGATTTAGCTCTATTACACAGGCCACAAATTTATAATCAAACCAAAGGGAAATGGATCCCTCAATGGGAAGGGCCTTTTCGCATTACAAAGATGCTGCAGTGGGGTGCTGTGCAATTAGAAACTCTGGCTGGCGACACCCTACCCTTGGTAAACATCTCAAGACTCAAGGGTTACCACCAAAAGCAATAAACCTTGCCTTTTCATTAATTTGTTCCTAAGTGGTTTGGAATGCTTTATAGGTACAAATAATAGGTTGTTTGTCCAATAAAATGCTCACGGATTTTTCTTTTTGGGGCGCCATTTTCTTTGTGCTGAGTGCACCACTCAAAATTCACCAAGATTCGTTGTTAAATAAAATAGGCGCATATTTTTGGATGGCCTTTAGATCTGCAAACTACTTTCAATCATACCCCTATCTTTGTTCACTTCTTGAGCGGATGTTAATTAAAGTTTGTTTCTCCACTCTTTTGGAAACTCTTTTATGCTGATCCATTCACTTCTGAGAGGTCATTCTTCGTTTCCCTAGCTATATAATATGGCCTTCTCTTCATACCTGCTCCCCTCAATATCAGAATTCCGAAAATCATTGCTCAGGCCAAGTGTGCCGTAGAAGAATAAGCTAGGGAAGAAGCTGTATTTACCCTCTCCTCCAAACCCCTCAGCACCACCTCAATACTTCCCCGCCTGCAACCCTCGGACCCCGCCCCCAAACACCTCCGACCCCCCTCAACCCACCGGTGACCCCCACTCAACCACCTCCTCTCAACCCCTTCCTCAAACCCCTCAAACCGCTTCCCCACCCTCCGCCTCCAACCCCCTCAACCCCCCTCCACACCCTCCACCTCCAACCCCCTCAACCCCCCTCCACACCCTCCGCCTCCAACCCCCTCAACCCCCCTCCCCACCCTCCACCTCCAACCCCCTCAACCCCCCTCCACACCCTCCGCCTCCAACCCCCTCAACCCCCCTCCCCACCCTCCACCTCCAACCCCCTCAACCCCCCTCCCCACCCTCCCCTCGGCTCCCCGCAGCGCCCACCCCCTCACCCCCATAACCCCCTCCATCACCCCTCCAATATTCCCTCGGCACCCCGCAGCGCCCACCCCCTCACCCCCTCCAACCCCCTCAACCCCCCTCCACACCCTCCGCCTCCAACCCCCTCAACCCCCCTCCCCACCCTCCACCTCCAACCCCCTCAACCCCCCTCCACACCCTCCGCCTCCAACCCCCTCAACCCCCCTCCACACCCTCGCCTCCAACCCCCTCAACCCCCTTCCCCACCCTCCGCCTCCAACACCCTCAACCCCCCTCCACACCCTCCACCTCCAACCCCCTCAACCCCCCTCCACACCCTCCGCCTCCAACCCCCTCAACCCCCCTCCCCACCCTCCACCTCCAACCCCCTCAACCCCCCTCCAAACCCTCCGCCTCCAACCCCCTCAACCCCCCTCCCCACCCTCCACCTCCAACCCCCTCAACCCCCCTCCCCACCCTCCCCTCGGCACCCCGCAGCGCCCACCCCCTCACCCCCATAACCCCCTCCATCACCCCTCCAATATTCCCTCGGCACCCCGCAGCGCCCACCCCCTCACCCCCTCCAACCCCCTCAACCCCCCTCAACCCCCCTCCACACCCTCCGCCTCCAACCCCCTCAACCCCCCTCCCCACCCTCCGCCTCCAACCCCCTCAACCCCCCTCCACACCCTCCGCCTCCAACCCCCTCAACCCCCCTCCACACCCTCCGCCTCCAACCCCCTCAACCCCCCTCCCCACCCTCCACCTCCAACCCCCTCAACCCCCCTCCACACCCTCCGCCTCCAACCCCCTCAACCCCCCTCCACACCCTCCGCCTCCAACCCCCTCAACCCCCCTCCCCACCCTCCCCCTCCAACCCCCTCAACCCCCCTCCCCACCCTCCACCTCCAACCCCCTCAATCCCCCTCCCCACCCTCCCATCGGCACCCCGCAGCGCCCACCCCCCTCACCCCAATAACCCCCTCCATCACCCCCTCCACCATCCCCTCGGCACCCCACAGCGCCCACCTCCCCTCAAACCCCCAATAACCCCCTCCATCACCCCCTCCACCATCCCCTCGGCACCCCGCAGTGCCCCCCCCTCACCCCCATAACCCCCTCCATCACCCCTCCAATATTCCCTCGGCACCCCGCAGCGCCCACCCCCTCACCCCCTCCAACCCCCTCAACCCCACTCCACACCCTCCGCCTCCAACCCCCTCAACCCCCCTCCCCACCCTCCACCTCCAACCCCCTCAACCCCCCTCCACACCCTCCGCCTCCAACCCCCTCAACCCCCCTCCCCACCCTCCGCCTCCAACCCCCTCAACCCCCCTCCCCACCCTCCGCCTCCAACCCCCTCAATCCCCCTCCCCACCCTCCCATCGGCACCCCGCAGCGCCCACCCCCCTCACCCCAATAACCCCCTCCATCACCCCCTCCACCATCCCCTCGGCACCCCGCAGCGCCCACCTCCCCTCACCCCCTCCAACCCCCTCAACCCCCCTCCCCACCCTCCGCCTCCAACCCCCTCAACCCCCCTCCCCACCCTCCGCCTCCAACCCCCTCAATCCCCCTCCCCACCCTCCCATCGGCACCCCGCAGTGCCCACCCCCCTCACCCCAATAACCCCCTCCATCACCCCCTCCACCATCCCCTCGGCACCCCGCAGCGCCCACCTCCCCTCAAACCCCCAATAACCCCCTCCATCACCCCCTCCACCATCCCCTCGGCACCCCGCAGCGCCCACCTCCCCTCACCCCCTCCAACCCCCTCAACCCCCCTCCACACCCTCCACCTCCAACCCCCTCAACCCCCCTCCACACCCTCCGCCTCCAACCCCCTCAACCCCCCTCCCCACCCTCCACCTCCAACCCCCTCAACCCCCCTCCACACCCTCCGCCTCCAACCCCCTCAACCCCCCTCCCCACCCTCCACCTCCAACCCCCTCAACCCCCCTCCCCACCCTCCGCCTCCAACCCCCTCAACCCCCCTCCCCACCCTCCGCCTCCAACCCCCTCAACCCCCCTCCCCACCCTCCCATCGGCACCCCGCAGCGCCGACCCCCCTCACCCCAATAACCCCCTCCATCACCCCCTCCACCATCCCCTCGGCACCCCGCAGCGCCCACCTCCCCTCACCCCCTCCAACCCCCTCAACCCCCCTCCACACCCTCCACCTCCAACCCCCTCAACCCCCCTCCACACCCTCCGCCTCCAACCCCCTCAACCCCCCTCCCCACCCTCCGCCTCCAACCCCCTCAACCAACCTCCCCACCCTCCCATCGGCACCCCGCAGCGCCCACCCCCCTCACCCCAATAACCCCCTCCATCACCCCCTCCACCATCCCCTCGGCACCCCGCAGCGCCCACCCCCTCACCCCCCCCAACCCCCTCAACCCCCCTCCCCACCCTCCGCCTCCAACCCCCTCAACCCCCCTCCACACCCTCTGCCTCCAACCCCCTCAACCCCCCTCCCCACCCTCCCATCGGCACCCCGCAGCGCCCACCCCCCCTCACCCCAATAACCCCCATCATCACCCCCTCCACCATCCCCTCGGCACCCTGCAGCGCCCACCCCCCTCACCCCCATAACCCCCTCCAACGCCCCCTCCGTCACTCCCTCGGCCACCGGAACGCCCACCCCCCCTCACCCCCCTACCTCCCCCCGCACTCTCCCTTTCCCCTCAGCAACCCACTAAATTACACTCTCAGCCCCCCACTCATCTCCCTCGCCACCCTCCCCCTCGCCTTGCACCCACACTCCGCCATCTCCCCCTCTGCCTCGCCGCCGCCACCACCCGCCCCTCCATACACGATTCGCACTATTCGCCTTCAAACGACTACACGCGCCCTTCTTCGTCGACAACTATGGCCGACCCCTCCGCTCCGGGTGATATTTCCGATCCTCCGTCCCAGCTTCCTCCAAACCATCAAAATCAATCCTCTCCCACTTCCGAGATTCCTTATGACCATCCCAATCCACATCCTCCCTCATCGGCAGAACAATCTGTTCAAGCTAACCCAACGCCTCCTACTGCCATTCTTGATAGTCCTATTTATTCCATACACTCTGATTCCACCGACCTTTATTCCCCACCTCCCCTCCCGCACCCTCCTTCTCCCTCCCCATCTATGTCTCATTCATCCCACCCATCTTCACCAACCGGGGATTATATGCGCCTGTTTCTTCCACCTGACTTAAACCTGCAAACCCGAATGCATTTATCCCTACCTACCATTGCCCTTCGTCAAATGTTTTCCATTGAGGATCTTCAGCAGGCGGGCTTGTGGGGCTTGGCTAATGTTTTCTTCAATAACCCCGCCAATTTTACCCAGGTTTATGAAGCTATCCGCCTCTTCCCTCATTTTAGAACCGGTACTCTCTTCATCCCAGACATTGCCGCCAGTATTGGGTCCCCCCTATTACATTTTCGTGCTCCCCCTTTCCTATACTCTGGACTGTCCGCCTCGGCTACTATTGCCTTTTGTACCACACACTTTCAAAGTAATGCTAGGTTTTCACTCCGCATGACCACCCTTCTCAATGCGTTCATCTTTTTCTTCTTACTGCGTAGTCAAACTTCTTCGCTTCCCTGGTCAGATATTCGTATCGCCGATCCGCTTTTCTGCTTTCTCCATAGCCGTCCTTACCCTTACGCAACCCTCATTTATAGTTCCTTGACTTTGCGCTCCCGTCGACTCCGCGAGGCTATCTCTAGAGGCTCTCATGCATTTTCCATCTATTCTGCACCCTTCTTAGCTTGGCTCTATCAGATTCCCGCACAATCTGCCCACAATGTTGCTTATCTCCCTACCCACCCTGGGCTACCGTCCATTGCTCCATCTCCCTCCCCCCCTCTAATCTCAATTGACTCAGCTTCCGTCTCGACACCCGCATCCGCACCCCCTGATGTCCCCTCCTTCCCTCCCCAATCTTCTTCACCTATCCCTCCTGCATCTCCCACTTCTCCATTCATGACTACCCCCCCTGACGTCCCCTCCTTCCCTCCCCAGTCTTCTTCCCCTCTCACTCATGCATCTACCACTTCTCCATCCATGCCTACCCCTCCCCTTATACCTAGACCTCCCCTCTCTTCAGCTTTCACGCCACTCATTCAAACACCGCTCAACCCTCAAAACCCCACCTGTATGCCCCCACTTCCCCCGGTTTCCACCTCACCCCCTATCATTAATCTCCCTATCAGTCAACCACTTCCCTCCCCCAATCCTTCCCTTCCCAATCCATCTTCCATTCCAACCCTTCCTCCTCCTCCGCAGGTCATTTCCCCTTCCCCTCCCCCTCCTACTCCAACGGCCAATCCCCCTCCGCATTTTGACCTCCCATCAACCCCTTCCTTTTTGCAATTACTACAGGACGCGAGTGTAGTCGCTCTCGGAAATGCTCAGGCCTCCCAGATTTCCTTGGATTCGGTATCGGCCGCCGCTTCGGTTCATCAACAGTATATCTCAACAATAGAAAACATCAATCGCATGGCCAACTCTCAATGGCACTCTCTCACCGAAACGGCGCGATTGCTCAAAGAAGAGAGAGATCATTATCGCGATATGGCCGACTCTGCGATGAAAGCCTTAGAAGATCTTCAAAATCGCTCCAACTTAGGGCTTTGTGCTAATGCTGCATGCCGACGTATCTGCAGGGAAAGGGATCATCTTAGGCAATGCCTTAGTTCGCTACAGCATACGATCGAACAAGCTTCTGCTCCTTTGCCCCCCTCTCCATCTACCTCGGCTGACAATCTCAACCATCCTACACAATAAATTGCCATCCACATAATAATTGCTCTTATATTCCATTATCGCTTTGTCAATAATTTACTCCTCCCTTTGATTTCTAAATAATTCATGTAAGGTGCCTTATACTTTTTCTTAATTAAATAATATACACACCCTTTATCTCTTTTCTTGCCTCCGTTTCTCGTTGTTTTCATATCTGTGTCCTTGCAATTTCTCAGCTTTGTATTGCTGTTTTCTCTCCGGGACGGAGAGATCTTTAGGTGGTGGGCATCTGTAGAGCCCTAACCGGTTGAAACTAAAGGTGCAAAGTATTTTTTCTCCTAAGGTTCAAAGGATGAATTTAAAATCTTAAGGTGCAAAAGTAAAGAATTAAAAGGAAAGGTGAAGGTATGGAAGGCCGCGTACGCAAAGGTGGAAATAGGCCGCCCAATCAAAAATTTTATTTTGAAAGTCACTCTTGTTCTAAAGTCACTACAGGACAAAGTAGCGAGTCGTTGAGGACCAGTTCAAAAGGACAATCTTGGGACATTGAAAGGACACCAAGATTGTATTGCAGTTAGAGTGCGCGAACCGGCGGACTCAACAAAAAGAAGGACAAAGGCTATTCTTGGGGACATTGAGAGCTATGAGCAAGGGAGAGCTTCAGAGGAAGCAAGAGAGGAAGCAAGAAGAGCCTCCAGTGTGCGACGACATTCAAGAGTGCAAGAGGTGTCAAGAGGAAAGTATGCAGAGAAGGCGGGTTGGATTCCAAGAGTCCCAAGGTCTATTGCGTGTGTGCGCCGTGATACCAATTCCTTAGCTTGGTGGAAGCTTAGTGCAAGGTGTGCACAAGGGAAGCGGGAAGCAAGTGAAGGATTGGTGCAGGAGAGGCCGCTGCTAGAGGACTTGAGATAATTGGTCTTCAGTAATTGATATTCTCTGAAGTTGTATTTAGTCATTGATTAGACTGTGCGCAGTCATTGTAATTGTTGAAAGATAATCAATATTCAAGGTTTCCAAGAGTATTCCTTTGCAGAAGTTCTCACTGTTATTCCATTTTCATCATCTCCTTTTTCTCCTACAAACCCTCAAACTCCTTCTTGTCCACGAATCCCCAACAACAGTCCTCACTAAAGTTGTTAACAATGGCAGATCTGATTGGGACAAGCAATTACATCACACTTTATGGGCAGTCCGTGTGCATGAGAGCGAATAGCTGAAAATCTTGGAAACTGCTCACCAGGGTGTAACAGGAGGAGATTTTGGACCAGATCGGGTGATTAAGGCAATCCTATTTGCAGGTTTGTGGTGGCCAACCCTTCACATGGATGCACATACCTATGTGAAGAGGTGTGATGCGTGTCAGCGAACTCAGTATCCTATACGTAAAGACGAGATGCCATTGAAACCTATGATGGGTGGACGTGCATTCTCTAAATGGGGAATGGACTTTGTAGGTCCTATTAACCCCCCAGCTAAGGGTTTCCATGTTGAATACATTATTGTGGCCACAGAGTATCTAACCAAGTGGGTAGAGGTAAAAGCTACAACAAAGAACAATGCTCAGACGACTGCTAAGTTCTTATTTGAGAATCTGTTCACTAGATATGGGCTACCAATAGAGCTAGTCAGTGATAGAGGCACTCACTTCTTGAATGAAGTCATTGAAAATCTTCTTCAAGAGTTCTTGGTGATGCACAAGAAGTCTGCCCCCTATCATCCACAAGATAATGGGCAAGCCAAAAGCACAAATAAGATTCTATGCAATGTGCTAAGCAAATTAGTGAATAACAAACGCTATGATTGGGACAAACAGCCACACCATGTTGTTTGGGCATACCGAGTCGCCTATAAAATGGTACTCCAAGCCACACCCTTTTAGATGGTGTTTGGCCAGAACGTAGTGCTACCATTAGACTTCTTGATATCTACACTGAAAGTAGCATAGGAGCATGAGTGGACAGGGCATGAACTCTCATCCAGGATTGTTGATCTTGAACGGCTAGGTGAAACAAGACTAAGAGCTGCAGCAGGAATTTATGCAACCAAGAAAAGACAAAAGGCTTGAAAGCAGGAGACCTAGTCCTAGTCTACACCTTAAAACAACATGCACGAAAATTAGAAAAGAGAGGCTATGGACCAATGATTATCAATAGGATCTCAACGAGTGGAGCAGTTCAATTAGGTACTCTAGAAGGCGATGTTCTCCCTAGTTACATAACCGGATGCTGAGTCAAATTATACCGTGAAGATGTTAAGTCGACTCAATACGGCAAAGAAACGTAAAGAAGAGGAAAAGAAAATTCGAGAAGAAGCACAAGCAGAAGCATTGGAACACATCCGAAGAATGAAATTGAGAAGATAGGGTAGAGATCAACCTAGGAGAGATGCCTATGCATATCCAGGATACCATATGGCTATGTGTGAAGTCTCAGGAGTAAGTTCCATTAGAATAATTGATCGACGTCCCTTTGTGACACTAGAGGTAGGACAAGGAAAGAGTGCAAGGACCGTGAGAGCTTTAATTGACTCAGGTGCATCCACTAGTGCTGTTAAACTTTCTTACTGTCAAGAATTGAACTTAAGTGTCAACCCTATAGAAGCATACCTCATAGGATTGGGAGATGTGTGTTAGGTTGCCGGATTGGAATATGTAATTTTATTTTTTCATAAGTCGCACGCACCTAAAAGGTGTAGCGAATAGTTGTAACTTTTTATCCATTAATGAAAGGGCATTATGGTGTTCTTCGGCGAGAGACAAGATCGCCAAACTGTCTGTCTAGGCGATCGTGCTGAGACGCTGTGTTGCAGATTTGCAGATAACTTGAGTATTGTTATTCTGTTCTTGTCGAATTGCACTGATTCATTATTAACACACTAACATTGTCTTAACATTAATAAGTCTATGTGATGCTGTGATTGATAATTCATGCGCTAATGTACTGTGTAGCGATAAGTTGTTGCCTTGAAGGATAGTGACAACTTAGTCGAATGTTAATTTGGGAAAATTAAATAAAGGGCCTCTACACTGTTAGACCCCTATCCATTCCCAAGAACCCGAAATGAGATTAAAAGCGACTTGTCAGAAGTGCTTTTAACATTGGCGCATCTATGGGAAGGTGGAAATAGAGTCGGAAGGATCAGTAAGGGAAGAGCAGTACTCAAGGCAAGCAATGGGGGATAATAACCTCTAGTTGAAGAAGTGATATATGCTAGTTACGCGTTTCAGTGAGTCCTACCCAAAGTATAGGAGAGATCAACATCCCTGGGTAGTTCCAAACTTATTAGGAACACCCCCAAGTGGTAGAAGTATAGGCCAATTACGTCCAGTTGCAGAAGGATCGGAACCAGTCAGTAGTGATTCCGGTGCTAGTTCTGTAACGCATGACAAGATTCCGGTGAATTCCGGTGTGACTCCGGTACTTTTTAGAGAAAGTACAATGACATCTGGGTGTACAGAGATGTAGTGCAGAATCAGTTTTGCGCTATCTGGCTCGAATTCAGCCAGTTTCGATGACAGGTTCACGGTATCGAGTGAGAACGTTTCCGGTGATAGGGTAACCTGGTTCGATGAGACTTCGGCGAGTTTCCGTGGAAGTTCTGTACCATCTGGTGGTAATTTGAAGTTTTTTGGTGATACTGCGGTGCTGCCTGGTGGACACTTATTGCGTTCACCCCTTTTTGGTACACGTCTACCCCATTTCGACACCAAAGCTGAGGAAAGGTTGCTGGATTTGAAGTTAAGCAAACAATTCGACAACCTTTTTGGACCAAGAAGTGAGTAGGCTGACCATACAGATTCAGAAGGTCAAGAGACACCTCCTCAAAATCCAGGTAACAACAACACTACCAACAATAGCGCAATGAGTGGTTCACAACAACAGCAACAAACACCGCCACAACTGCAACTGCAATTTCAGCAGCAACAACAACAACAGCCACAACCAATCATTCCACCTCGACCAATTCCAACCAGAGTGACATATACAAAATTCGGTGGATTTTTGGGGGATGATCCCGACACACATGTTCGCACATTCGAGATCAGTTATGTGGTGTTGAATCATCCACCGGATCTGGCGTATAAGGCCATTGTATTTCAGGACACATTGGTTAATGAAGCAGCAAGGTGGTTGATTGAATATGATATTAATCATTTCAGTAACTATGATGATGTGAGAGGTGCGTTCCTACAGAGGTTTCGTTTGAAAAAGAACCCTGTAGAAATCTTTGACTATTTGCAGAACAATCGACAGAGACCACACCAGAGTGTCCAGGAGTATGCGAAATAATAAGTACTCACTTAAGGCAGCTTCCTACAACACATGCCAATCTGCCAAATGATGTCATAACACAATGGTTCATCAACGGCTTGAAGCCACAGTTAAAATAGATTATGATCATTCGCTGTGTGGGTGGAATGACATTGGATGTTGTAATTGCAATGGCTTTACAGTTGGAGCACAAAGTTGGAGGTTTTACGGAGGACCTGGAATGGTTGAAAGCAAGTAAGAATGTAACGGAGGATCCGTCCAAACAAATGTATTGTACTAAGTGCAAGAATCCCGATCACACTAGTTCCACATGTGCTCTTAATCAAATGTATTGCGCCATCTGTAATACGACAGGGCACTCAACATAAGCCTGTGCATATAATGCAAAGGTGCAGGGTAGAGCGGCAGTCAATGCCATAATACAAGAACCGGGTCAGCCCGCCACCCATTACGTATCACCACAGTTGCGGCCTAATCAACAGCAAGGATATAGGAATTATCGAGGACCGCGAAGTAATAATTTCAATCAAAATCAATGGCAGGCGGGTACATCGGCAGAAGGTACTTCTCTCGCACCCCCTCGATGTCATTTTTGCGGTGAGGTTGGCCACATTCGTAGATTTTGTAAAGAAGCCACAGAGTACGACAAAAGAAAGAAGGATAGACAAAATCAGATGACAAATATGGTTTATATTTCTCCGGTGGAGTCCCAAGCAGCTGTAGTACAGACAAGATCAGGTAAACAGTTGCAACCAGCAACTGAGGTTTTTGAGCCCGGAATTCATGAGCAGCAGCGGATGTTTGCAAAGGCTAGTCAATGGACAACTAAGGAGCCGAGTGTGTTCCCTGACCTAGTTCCAATAACTCAGCCTTCTCTGCCGAATGCTAGAGTGAATATACAGAATCCCGGCCCGACAACATTAGAAGCACCACCAGAGTCGGTGATAACCACAACACAGACAGACCAGGTATGGGACGTGATATCTAAGGCTTCAATCACACTTCCTCTGGGACAGTTGCTCGCCCTAGTTCCAGGTGTAAGACAACAATTCCAACAACAGGTTAGCCTCGGATCTTCATGTACTTCGGCAACTACGACCATACAACCAGAGATGGATCCTACGGTGGATCATTTAGTACCGTTGATCACTGTTTGGTCTAAAAACCAGAAGATCACACAAGTTTTAATTGATGGTGGGTGGGGTGTGAATATTGCAACAATTGCACTTTGTAAGAAATTGGGTTGGACCCGAATTGAACCAGTGCAGTTCTTTGTGCGAATGGCGAACCAATCCAGAGTCCATCCGGTGGGACTAGTACGTAATATTCCTATTACCTTGCAGGGAACTACATTTAAAATGACCTTTGTAGTCCTAGAGTTACCTGAATCTAGTCTCGACTACAACTTACTTTTCGGTCGGCCATGGCTAAGGCAAGCCAAAGTTGTACAGGATTGGGAAGCTCAAGAGTTAATCTTTAAGAACAATCACCGGAAATATGTAGTTACATTGGATGCTATGCAACCTTGTGATCTACACGCACGACCGTATGTAGCAGAGCCAGTCCATATGTTCGATGGGCTACCTGATGATGAGGAGGAGGCTTTCCTCAAGACCAATAAGGATCTGATCTCAGTAGGTACTGTAGATTTACAGTTGGTAGCAGATAATTGGAGTCGGACAGCTTATACGGTCGTACCAATGATCGGAGAAGCAGAAACAGATGATGGCATAACAATGGATGAAGCAACCTTAGAACAACTGTTGTAGTCAGCTGATGATTTTGTAAAGCCCCGACTGTTTTATGTACCGAAAGATCAATTGGTAACGTACAACTTGGGCGACACGGTCAACCCAAGGCCTGTAAAAATTAAGGTAGGATTAGCAGAGAAATTCCAAGATGATTTGGTACAACTTTTGCGTGAATTCTCATATGTTTTCGCTTGGGACTACAGAGACATGAAAGGTCTTGACCCATGGATTTATCAACATAGGGTAGTGCTCAAACCGGATGCGAGGCCTATCAAAGAACCTAGTTATAGGATGAACCCTAATTATGCGGCAGAGGTGAAAGTTGAACTTGATCGTTTATTGAAGGTGAGATTTATTGTGCCAATTGAGCATGCTGAGTGGATATCACCAATAGTGATAGTGCCGAAGAAAAATAAGCAGTTACGCATTTGTGTTGACTACCAAAAGCTTAACACATCCACCGTACCAGATCCGTTCCCTCTTCCTTTTCTAGATACAATGCTCGATAGGGTAGTAGGTCACGAAATGTATTCTTTTCTGGATGGATACAATGGATATAATCAAGTGAGGATGGCGGAACAGGATATACTGAAGACAGCTTTTATCACAAACTGGGGTGTCTATGCTTGCACCGTAATGTGGTTTGGTTTACGGAATGCCCCGAGTACATTCCAAAGATGTATGCAGGGAGTCTTTTCACATTAGTTGACCACGTTTATGCAAGTATATTTGGATGATTTTTCCTTATTTGGAAACACTTTGGCGCACTTGTATCATTTACGGTGCTGCTTTGAAAAATGCCGAGAGTATCAATTATGTTTGAATCCTACCAAATCCATTTTTGCGGTCTCTTGTGGCAAATTGCTCGGTCATATCATTTCTAAACAAGGAATACAGGTAGATTCGGATAAAGTAGCAGCGGTGTTGGAGGCACCGGTCCCAAAGACACCAAAAGAAGTGATGCATTTTCTTAGTCAGATCCGGTGGCATGGAAGGCATTTACGGTGGTTAGCTCATCTAGCGATGCCACTTAACAGACTTATGACCAGTACCCTGTGGAAGTATGAATGGACTAATGAGTGTCAAAAGGCATTTGATCGTTTGAAGGTCTTATTGACATAGGCTCCGATCTTGCAACTGCCTGATTGGGAACGACCATTTCACGTATTTGTAGATGCGTCAGACATAGCAATTGGCAGTGTGTTGATGCAACAAACTGACAAATGGTTTCGGTTTGTGTACTATGTGAGTCGCAGACTAGCTCCTGCCGAGAGAAATTACTCTGTGACAGAATGCGAGTGTCTTGGTTTGGTCTACTCTGTTAAGAAGTTCAAGCATTACTTGCTGGGATGAAAATTCACTTTCCATGTGGATCATGCCGCACTCGTGTATTTGGTTCGTCAACAACATTTAGGGGGCAGATTGGCCAGATGGGTTTTACTATTACAGGAGTTTGATTATGAAGTTGTTCATCGACCAGGTACGGCACATTTCTTGGCAAATTTTTTATCCCGACTGGATTTTGATGAGTCTTCGGTAGGTGTGGATGATACGACACCGGCTATTTCCGTCACCGAGACCTTTGTTGATGAATCTGCAGAATGTTTTGTTGCTCCTACATACTATGATATGATAATGACTTTTCTCACTGATGGTCATCTTCCACCGAATACTCCTACTACGCTGCACCGGAAAATTGCAGTCTATAGTCAACAATTTTGGTTGATTGTGGGACAACTGTATTACATCGATCAGACGGGTGTCCTCCTTAGATGTATCCCTCCCCATGAATCAGCATCCGTTATGGCCATGGCTCACTCATCACCCACTGGAGGACACTTTGCAGCTGATCTTACTCACCGAAAAATCTTGCAAAGTGGGCTATGGTGGCCTACAATGTACAGAGATGTGGTTCAATTTGTGCAGCAGTGTGATGTCTGTCAACGGTCTCGACAGCCCTTGCAACGATACTTCTTTCCCCTGTAACCTGTCTTACCTTTGGAGCCTTTTCAGAAGTGGGGTCTAGATTTTATTGGCCCAATAACACCACCCGCGACCCTCACCAACAATCGATACATATTGACTTGTACAGATTATGCCACTAGGTGGGTGGAAGCTTGGGCTTTACGTTCTGCCACAGCTGTTTTGGTGGCCAAATGTTTGATGAAGGATGTCTTCCCTCGATATGGATTACCTTTGGAAATAGTGATGGACCAAGGTACACATTTTGCAAACACCTTAATGCATGTATTGACTTAGACTTTCCAGATCCTACATAAGTTCAGCTCACCTTACTATCATCGAGCGAACGGTTTGGCTGAGAGTACCAATAAGATCCTGTTGAATATTCTCCAGAAATTGATCTTGGAGTGTCCAGAATGATGGGACCAGCTCTTACCTGCAGTTTTGTGGGCTTACCAGACCACGTACAAAGTAGCTACCGGAATGACTCCGTTTAAAATCGCTTATGGCCTAGAAGCTATTGCTCCAATGGAAGTAGTGGTGCCAAGCCTGCGAGTCGCCTCTCAGAAATTGCTGTCGGAAGAATCTCTTCCATTTCGGATGGATGTGCTCAGATCATTGGATGAACAACGCTGGGAAAGCTTTATGATTCTTCAAGAAGTTCAGCTACGCCAAGCCCATACTCATGATCGCTTCCTAAAAACCCTTGTCTTCATGATTGGCCAACTCGTTTTATTTTATAATGCTAAAGCCCACAGATTTGCTAGAAAATTTAAGTTACGATGGTTCGGTCCATACCGGATTGTTGAGCAAGTTGGACCCGCCACTTTTTGGTTGGTAACTTTACCAGGTGTCCTCCTCCCAAAAGTAATTAATGGCTCCAAACTCCACCCTTATCATCCGACGACTAGTAACTCCTGACATATACGCGCTCATTTTTTTTCGTTGTTCATTGCTTCTGTTTATACTTCCCCTGTTTCCGATGACTATCGGACCGTAATCCTTCCGTTTTGTTGATCTAACCATGATTACTAGCCGCCTTTGTGTCACCGCCTCTGTTCATGCATGCATGCCGCACTTATGACGAATATCCCTTCAATACTGCGTTATGAGTAGGGTTTTGCTGCCTAGTTTTTCCCGTGCTCTTACTTAATCTTGTTTTTTCTACTGATAATCGCTATTGTGTTTGTGTGATTGTGCACTCTTTGTATTCTGTGCTTTCATGTTTACTTGTGCGTGTCATGGAAGCTCTCGTGAATGTCGCTACCTTCCGTGCGGGTCTCACTCCATAAGTGAGTGAGTATTTGCGCACTCGTGGTCTGTTGGCCTTCGCTGAATTGCCCTGGCATTCAGTGGAGCGTCATCCATTCCACGCGCAGATTATTTTTGCTATTGCCGCCACACCTACTACAGAGCAGTGTTGGCCAATTACCTGTTTAAACCCTCGTGTAGTCATTACTTTAGCCATGTTCGCTGAAGGTTTTCGACTCCCTCTGGAAGGATTAGAGAATGGTCCGCTTCTTTCCCTGGCCACCGTGAAAGAGTTGTTCCCCCGGCACTCATCTAATGAGTATGCCATTCTTTGCAGACCCGAACCAGAGTGCACTGCTCTACAATTCCTGGTCGCCACACTCAATCTACAGAAATGCACATATGGCATTTCACGCCCTTTTTATTCCATGATAGATATCGCTTCCGGTGAGCCTGTAAATTTCACATCCTTCTTTTTCTAGTGCATTCACCGTGAAGGTGTAGCGGTTATGAAACAAATCGCTAAGAGTGAGCTCCCTCGTTCTCGTTTACCCCATATCCTCACTTTCCTCTTTCCGGTGATCCAAGCCGTGCAACCTCCTCCCACCACTCCCTTCTTGTTACATGAAGAGTCTACCCAAATGCTTGAGGACAAGGATGATGACGATGAAGATCTGCTTCAATTGTTTCATCGCAAAAGAAGATGTGTTAGTCCATCAGAAATTCAGGTGCAGGACACTGATGCAGGTCACGACGTTGAAGTTTTCCATGACACTGCTACTTCTCTTCATGTAGAATCATTCGTTCCCTCTTCTCCGCTCAAGCAGCAGGAACACGGTGCACGCATGGAAGAATCCGATGAAGTCTCGTCTCGGGAGGAATCTCATCAGCAGGATGAGGAAACTGTGCAAGAGATTATAGCCGAAATCATCCAGGAAGTAATTGCTAATGCTGAGGCTGTGATCGAAAGGGTTGAGGCGACAAGTCAAAATGTGACAGGAATAATCTTGGTGCAGAATACTCTTATCCCCCTTCCTCCGCCAATTAACCCTACTGAGCCTGTTGTAGTACGTCCTAGTGCAATCTCCAATGTAATTCGCGAAGCACCCACTCCTCCATCCTCTTCTCCCGATTACTCTCCACCACCCTCCCCTCATCTGTTTTCCGCCCCTTCATCACAACCCCCTCCTGCTCTTCCTCCTCCGACTGTTCTGTTTAATGAACTGGAATCCATGGGTCGCCTCCTTATACAGTTTTCTAAGCAATTACCCCTCCAGATGAAGCTGGCAACTGAGAATATTCGGCAAGAATTGCAAGGCAAAGTGGATTTGCTCGAAGCGGATATTGCACCACTACAGGAAGAAGTAAATGCGGCTAAAGCCGAGAATCACACGTTGAAGCTTCAGGTTCAGCAACTTCAGCAGAAAGGGATGCTCTGATTGTTGAACGGGATACAAAAATTACTAGTTTGAAGCAAGACCTCACTAACAGGACATATGCTATGACTGCTTTAGGAAATGAGCTTCATAGTACAAGAGATGCCCTCAGCGTGTTAGAAGAAGCCTCTCAATCTCTTGCGGCCAATGTGCTTAAAGCTGAAGCCGAGTTACATAAGGTCACTGAAAGACTGTTTCAGCATGATCAAGAGTTCACAAAGGAAATTGCAAAGTATCTCATATTGAAGAAGGAACTTGAAGGTGCGCAGAGAGAGAGAGAGAAGCTTACTACAAGATGACGCAGTTTCAAGCTCAGGAACTGGAATGCAGAGAAAAGCAGCTAGGTGTTCAAGCGGATAGATTGTCCAGAATTGATGCCCAAATTGTTGATATGAGGCTGAGCAGAGATGCTGCGTTAGCCAACAAATTCTATTTACAAGAAGCATTTTTGCAGACACAGACAAATTTACTGATGAGTCAAGTTATTGCGGCTAGTTTGGTGAGAACAGGCGCACAACTGGTTGAGCTAGAAACTTTGAAGATTATACTGGATTCTTTAAAGCAAAAAATCACCAGAACCTTTAAACTAGCCAGAACCCTGTACATACAAGGCATAGTTGATGAGCCTTAGTTCTATTTTTCTTTGTGGGTTCGAATCCACCATGCATGCCAGTGTTAGGTCGCCAGATTGGAATATGTAATTTTATTTTTTCATAAGTTGCACGCACCGAAAAGGCGTAGCGAATAGTTGTAACTTTTTATCCATTAATGAAAGGGCATTACAGTGTTCTTCGGCGAGAGACAAGATCGCCTGACTGTCTGTCTGGGCGACGGTGCTGAGACGTGTGTTGCAGATTTGTAGATAACTTGAGTATTGCTATTCTGTTCTTGTCAAATTGCATTGATTCATTATTAACACAGTAACATTGTCTTAACATTAATAAGTTTGTGCAACACTGTGATTGTTAATTCACGCGCTAATGTACTATGTAGCGATAAGTTGTTGCCTTGAAGGATAGTTACTGCTTAGTCGAATGTTAATTTGGGAAAATTGAATAAAGGGCCTCTACATTGTTAGACCCCTATCCATCCCCAAGAACCTGAAATGAGATTAAAAGCGACTTGTCAGAAGTGCTTTTAACATGTGGAAACCCCTTGCATGGGTGAGGTGGAACGTCCCCTCTACATTCAAGATGTTTTTATAACAGTTAAGGTGTTAGTGTGTCAAGACGAGGATCTCACGGAGCCTCTTGTCTTGGGTCAAGATTGGATCTATGATCATGCAGTCAACCTGAACCTAAAAAGTGGACTTCTTCAGGTCTGGGTAAATCAGAACCGCATTACACTTGAGTTACAAAATGAAGCACTTAAAAAACTAGGAAAGGCACACACTCCTGGTCCTTCCACGAGTGCACATGAAGATGACAATGCTATTCTTGTCCAAAACTATGTGATGTAGAGGAATGATTGTCTCAATAAAGAAGTCAATGACATGATGGAACTCCCTTCTTTTCCAAAAGTCATAGGATCGCGGCAAACAAAGGCGGACCAAAGGCAGAAAAAGCAAACAACCTATGGTCGAAGTCAAAAGAAAGTACGCAACAAGGTGTCTCAGCCACTGAAACAAGTGTGGGTGCAGAAAGGCGAGCATCCTGTTGCAGTCAAGCCACAACCACTGGCTCAACTTCATATTAGTGATCAACGACAGGACACTAATAAGAAGTCTTTCAACAATTCTTCTACGAAAGTGAAGACTACTTGGATACCCAAGAAGTCAATGAAGGCTGACCCATAATCAAGAAAAATTTGGATGCCTTAGGCTTGCTTGTGGGCTCTAATAGCCACACATAAACCACACCTACAACATGATTCACTCACTCGAACAACTGATTTTCACTCTTATTCGACACGCAAAACACATATTCGTCCATGAGCACGGGCAGAATCACTTGTAAATGGGTCCCTAAAAAACCTCATTTCCAAGTAGACCTTCTGATAAAGCCCTCCAGAGTCTCCAAAAAATCAAGAACAAAAGCCATCCACTGTGTTTGGCAGCCCAAACCTTGTAATAAACAACCTGATCCCATTGTAAAGTCACCTTCGCTTACTAACTGTATCCACACTGCACCCCACCACCCCAAGTAGCACATAGGAACCCTGCATCGGCTAACCACACTTCACACTCACAACCACACGAGCACTAACTAACTAACTAGCTACCTCACAGTTCATCATGTTAATGTTGTAACGGGGACACATGACCACTTTGTGTCCATTTGCAATGTTAACACTCATTTGTATATTCTCACAGAACAGACGACCAATTTCCTCAATATGGCTGAGGCTGCAGGAACGAACTCCCAGGCAGGCACTAGTCCTCAGATAGTGGACATTGAAAGTCTCCCTATTGAGGAGGAGTTGAAGGAAAGACCATAGGCGTTGAGGGCATTACATGTCATACCTATTCAGAATCCCCCTCAAGGGCACACATCGCCAATAAGAAAGACCTCCCATTGGTTCAATGAAGTTACAGGACCCCTTGGAGAAGGCACCTATTTGTGGGAGGCTGAGATAGAGTTCAATGGATGTTGGGGCCGGTATCACTTCTTTACACGAGAGTTTGAGAGGCTTCAAAACAATGAAGGATTGCAACCAATATGGAAGAAGGTTGGACTATATGATTACTTCAAAGCTCAGTTACCCAAGCCGGACGTCCTAAGGTGTTCGTACTCCCAGTAAAGAGAAGAAAGGATCCAGCACATTTGTACTTCCGTCTCTTACAAGAGGTAATAAATTGAAGTGCTTCAAATTGACGAACAATTTAGTAAGAGAAGCTCTAGAAATGAAAGGTATGCACATCCCCACAGAGAAAGAGACAATGATTCCAAACAACATGAAGAATAGAAACTTGACTAAATTGAAGGATATGGTGGCAATGAGACCAACTATTGCCATTCATCTTTGAATGTGTATGCAACACTTCGCGTTCCCTGCTCAAGAAAGGTTCACGATGCCACCCAAGAAGATTTGGTTCAGTCTATACTTAGCAGACGCCTTCAATTTGACAATTAACATGCCGATTTGGATCATTGACCAGATCCACCTGGCACACCAACATTGGTAAAAGAAACTGAAATCAGTGCTCTATGGATGTTGTGCACTTACAAGAATTGTTTATCGGTGCTTGGCATACGATGTGCCAATTCAAAGGGCACTTGTGTGGACTAGGGTGCAAGAATTTCAACGAAGACTATCAGTCGTAGGGCCTCCATCCAAGAAAATGAGGAGAGCTGTTCAGATGCCCTGTGCACAGGCGTGAGGTGCTACACTGACACCGGACACAACTCCCCAACTCCCCAGGCGATTACAACCCTTCACCATCAGATTACCACAGCACAGTGCAAAAGGACCTAATCTGGTGTTCCCACCGATTTAGGGTTCCCTCATGGCTTCACGTTGGAGGATTTGACTGATGAGGAGGTAGCAAGGACAATTAATGCTACTAATTTGGAAGTTGAAGCAGAGCAAGTAAGTGGGCAACAAACTGTCACGGATCAACCCCATCCAACTCAACCAGAAGTCGTGGAAGGAGATGAGGATGAAGAGGAGATTGCTGAAGAGGAGCAAGAGGACAAGCAAGAAGAACCATCCGATGAAGGAGAGCATGAACAAGAGCAACACATCATCCCAGAACTTGCAAGAGCCCCAGCTTATACGAAGCAACTAAAAAGACTGTACGATACTATCAACCTCGTTCAGGAACAACACAGATTATCTTTGGCAACAGGAAAGGCCTTGATGAACCAGATACTTAAAGAAAAAGGTGTAGTGAGACCGTGCACACTGCCCTTGCACACTCAGGGAGATTTGAGTGACGACACGAGAGACGTCCCCCCAGACCAGTGAAACAGATAAATATTTTGGTAACAGAACCACTGGCACCACCTCCACAACCACTGGCACAACTCACTCCTTTCAACACACTGATGAAGCCCACACCTCAAGCGCAATCCCATCACCACCTTTACCACCCTCCCCTCCAACTCCACCACCATCACCCCCTACCACCACGGTCACCACTATTGTCACAGCCACAGCCTCCACTTCCCTTAATGAAGCACAAACTGCGAGTCAACTGTCACAATCCGCACAACCTGACACCACCCCTATTGTAAATGTCACCACTGACACTGTAATTCTAATTGTCGTCATTGAAAATCTCATTCCCCCTGTCACACTCCTTGGTGGATCATATGCACAACTGCACACACCATTATCCACCACCTTCGAGTCATCATTGGGCAGCTCCGAGTTTCATCACATCAGCTCGAGATTGAGAGGGGTCTGTCCAGGGGAGTCCCCCGTGAGGAGAGGTGGTGCCCAATATGCCAGAGAGAGGTAGAGAGTGAGGAGCATTTTGTTATCAGATGCCCAGCATACTTAGACCTACGAGCACAGTTTCAGATAGAGGGGTCGCTCCAGCTCTGCATGAATATGGGAGACCAGCGGTGCTTGGGGCGCTTCCTCACAACAGCATACGAGAGGCGAGAGCGGTCACTACAGCCCACACATCAGACACGATTGAGTACCCAGCAGACCATTGCTCAGTTCTTTCAACGAGCTGAGCTACATCAAAGCGGTCCATCTATAGGGCTCACGCTCCACCAAGCAGCAGCACAGAGAGCACGATGCCGACCACGCATGGATGGATATCGTCGACCACGACTATATCAGGAGGATATCTTACGCATCAGGACAGCCTACGACCCCATGCAGCAGAGGCGTGCCACCACCCCCTAGGTTGTCTTCCTTCAGGAGGCACTCAGACCACCACCGATATACCACATACTACACCCCATTCCACCCATCACTAGTAGCTAGGGTATTTTACTCACTCACATTATGGATCCCCCATGTATTAGGTGGTCATTATCTGCCAAGTCAGAGCCACGTCTCCCCAGCCTTTTCCACCCCTATATACATTTGTGTAGCGAGTACTTCTTATTTCATTTCATTTTCTACACAGGGTTACTACACTTGTACATGGTTTTGTCTCATAGGCCAAGTTTGGCCTCCAGAAGACGTTAATATGACTTTCTTTCTTTCTTTCCTCTCTCTCTCTCTCTCTCTCTCTCTCTCTCTCTCTCTCCCTCTCCCTCCCTCTCCCTCTCCCTCTCCCTCCCCCCCTCCCCCTCCCCTCTCTCTCTCTCTCTCTCTCTCTCTCTCTCTCTCTCTCTCTCTCTCTCTCTCTCTCTCTCTCTCTCTCTCTCTCCCTCTCTCTCTCCCTCTCTCTCTCCCCCTCTCTCTCTCTCTCTCTCTCTCTCTCTCTCTCTCTCTCCCTCCCTCCCTCCCTCCCTCCCTCCCTCCCTCCCTCTCTCTCTCTCTCTCTCTCTCTCTCTCTCTCTCTCTCTCTCTCTCTCTCTCTCTCTCTCTCTCTCTCTCTCTCTCTCCCTCTTTGTCTCCCTCCCTCTCCCCCTCTCCCCCTCACTCCCTCCCCCCCCCCCCCCCCCCCCCCCCGCGCCCTCCCTCCCTCTCTCTCTCTCTCTCCCGCTCCCTCCCTCCCTCTCTCTCTCTCTCTCTCTCTCTCTCTCTCTCTCTCACCACTCTCTTGCCCTCTACCCCTCTCCCTCTCTCTCCCCCTCTCCCTCGCCCTCTACCCCCCCTTCTATCCCCCTCCCCCGAAGTCGGGACACACTATCATACACCAGCATTAACAACCATGTCTACTGAAGCGAAATCACACACACAAGTCCGTAGTACGGAATCTACGAAGCATACATGTAGCTTCTCGTCAGTGATTAATCGTGGGTCATGAGTCGACTCCACAATCCAACCTCCAGCATGCAACTCAACCAAAAGTCCACCAAGAGGCCGTAACTCGCGGATTAAAAACTTATTCTACAAAATGGGGCTCCATCCTTTGTCAACAGATGTCTTCCTACTCGACGCTCCAGATGCCCTGGGAGACAATCATCCAGTGTGGAAAACAAAATCCACATTAGACAGATAGTTCCACACAAGTGCAGCCTCGTGTTATTTGATGCCTACACAATTGGTCTTTACTCAATATGTTCAAAATGTTCTAAATGATTGGAATATAATTTCCATCTAAAAAGTGCATCGTCAACTTCTATGTCTATCCAAAACAATAAGTATTAGAATAACAAAAATAGAAGAAAAACAAAAAGTGAATATCAGAATTAAACTTTATCGTTCATAGCTTGGACAAACAGCTATCACATCCCTACTCACGTCATGACCTACAGTAGGTGCAGACATTAATAAAGAGTTTTTGTAAATATAGACCTTTTATAAAGTTACATCTTAATTTCAAAGCATTCATTATGACATATGAGCTGACATAAAAAGAAATGACCAATTAATATTATCATATGCCTTTTCAAGGTCCAGTTGTATCATAACTAAGTCTTCTTTAGTCCCCGTTGCAAATCAATTGTACATGCAATGCTACATCAGGGAAAATCTAGCTTCTTTCCTTTCGGTAACATGGCTTTCCATTACACTCGCCATAAAATTAGTAGAATAACCACGAAAAAGGAAAAGAGTCCTGTACAAGACAATGTTTGGTGATAGTTGAGACTGCTTCAAACTCATGTTTGGTGATAGTTGAGACTGCTTCAAACTCACCAGGGTTGCTTCCACAGATTTCAGATTACCAGCTTTCACATCGATTGTGATAAGAATTTTCTATGTGCCTACATATCTTTCAGATCCACTATTCACAGTTTTCTTGAACAATGCTTCAGTGAGACTACCAAAACACGAGAAAAAAAAGGATAGGCAAAACTAGCATGTAAGACAACCACAACATTCACATCATGTCATGAAGGCACGGCTTAAATGGTTTCATCAAGGCACGGCTTAAATGCAAACAGTGGAAACAGCATGCCGTATTGCCTTCTGTGGTCTGGCGCAGAAGATGAGGGTAAAGGAGAGGGAGGCAATTGGGACCAGGTATCTAGCAGAACATCGTAGGCAATGGGACGGAAAAATGATGGAGAAACTACAGCCAGAGTGTCGCGATCGTCTATTGACCACATACAGACTGTAGCGCCTGCAGTGCAGAACATTACATCATAATCATGATGCTGAGCTTTTTTTAAGGACATAGGACCATAATGGAAGTGCCTCCACATCTTGGAAGGCGTTCTGGAGAGGTGGTGCCAGTAGTAACAGGCTTGAGGGTTAGCATGGAAGTTCACATGATGCTTCGGTAGGTGCTTGAGCTCATATACATTGAAGCCTGTGCATGTGGATGGGATTCCAGAGAGGTGAATAGCGTCGTCAGGACTTTGAAGGCCCTCAGTGCATGGCCTGAAGCAGGTGGCCAAGAAAATTCTGCAAGTGGCACCATCTTTCCACACCACAAAATCTTGGGCCCTGATAGGAAAAGAGTGTATGGGCTCTGGTACCATTGCCACCATCCATAGGTTTTGTTGTATGGAGTAGCCAAAGAGCCAGGACATACCGGATATATATGGCATCACATGATCCGCACCATTGGTGCGGACTTCATAGGTCAGAATGTCAGCATCCCTAAGAATATCATATTGGTTGCCATCTGCTGAGTGGATGATCGCTGTATCGAATTTAAGATCTACATCGAACTCGAACCTTCCCAAACATTTGTAAGGCCGAAAACCAAGAGTAGCAATGTTCTGTTTCCAGGACCGTCGGTGGAGGTCGTAGATCCACATGCCCGCTCTGGCGTCGATGAAGCCAAATACAGTGGGTATTGGACATAAGACAACGTAGTACCTAGAATTCCTGTCAGACGTTGCAGAATTGTGGTGTTCGTCTTCGTATGCTTGCACAATGGAGAGGGCCTTTCCAGTAAGAGAATTGGGTTCGTCTTCGTATGCTTGCACAATGGAGAGGGCCTTTCCAAGGGTACCCTAGACAGAATTGGGTCTGGTGGCAACGGCTCCACGAGTGCCTTTCCAGTAAGAGGGTTAAACAGGAGGAGGCTGGCCCAGTGGAAAGCCGATGCCTTGTCGGTAAATGGTCCGAACTCGTTTAGATAAAAAAGGCGAGGGAAGGCCCAAGAACGTGGGCTTGGAAGGGGTAATCTTTGGGCGTCGACAAAGACGTTTTTGTTATAGACCAGAGTGCAGACAAGGCCTCTGGCGGAGGCCATCAAGGGATGCGTAGAAGCAGTTGTTCGCTTTTGGTAGCAAGGATGGGTGTTCTGCAAACAAGGGCCGAGCAAAGATGAAATATCGTAATGGGTGCTGCTGTTGTGGAGACGAGCTTCTGAAACCCATCCTTCAGAAGAAGAAGATGATGATGGAGGCGAACTTTGGAAGGGCAGAGGAAAGGAGAACCAGCGGCCGGAAGCAGGAATGTAGGCCAACAACTCCCTCGTGAAATCCTTTGGTTCATAATGGGATCGTATGACCCTGGCAAATACTAGCCATGGCGCTTCTTTTGCATCCGCAAAATCGACCTTGGAGCCGAACAACACTCTGGGAAGTAGGGCATACCAGGACCGGCAAACGCAACGGAGCTTAAAGATTTGGAGCAGGGGTAACAGAGGCAGTATCTTGAAAACAAACACATCCTCTGGAATAACAGAAACCAAAGCTGTCCGTTGCGAGGTCGACGTCGACCCACTGCCATAAATCCTTGCCGACTCATTCTTGTCGGATCCACTACAACCGTAAGTTTGACATCCAGGGCTGCTGCTGCTTCTCCACCTACCGTTTCCCTCTTCGTCACCATCCTCCGCAGACCTCTGCTGCTTCCTCGATTCGTCGGAGCCATCCGCCCAAAATCCCTTCTTGCTGCCGCTCAACATTAGATCCTTCAACGTTAGCTTCGCAGGAATCTAATACAGACGGATGATTATATATCATATCATACGGGCGCTTCCGCAACTCACGTCGAACACGCATCTGTTCCACCCGGAATTATTAAAGAAAAACATGTGTTGTCGGTGATGTATTCAGATTACAATTTACGAGTGACGCCAGGATGTATAAATTATATTTTTTTTAAGAACACTGAGTTATTCCGGGATGTATAAATTATATTTTTTGTAGAAACACGGTCCTTGTGCGACTCCAATCAAGCTAGTGATAGGACATCTGAGTTCAAATCTTGCTTGGAAATAAAATGGGTGCCTCTACCTAACGTTGGGTGCAGTGTTGCATTTTGCCCTGTATTTGACAGATCTTTTATGAATTTCACCTTCATGCATAACGTGCAAGGTTCCACATCGCCTGTCGATTTTCCAAGGAGAGTTTTTTCAGTTCATGCATTTGCCCGTCACTTATAACTTATAATCTGAAATTTTCTTGGATTTTCACCTTTATGCTTTAGGGTTCTAACTCTTGCAACCTACGGGTGAGTCGCGAGCGGCGAGATTGACAATGGGCCATGGCCATTGGCCCGTCGCCCATCCATAATCCATTCATGATTCAACATTTGCTGCTGCTCACTGGCCTGCAGACTCAGAGTCCGTTATGTGCGCCCTGCAGGCTGCATGTTGTGAGTCTACCATCTAAATCCATTTCAACTTTCCTGAATGGACCATGGTCCATGCCACATGGCATTCAATTTTTAGTGTTCGTTGTAGTCTGTAGACTATAGCCTATTAGGAATCGTGGTCTGACAGTTCTCTGCATAGAGTATGGGCAACAGGCATGGCCGCATCATCAGAGTATGGGCAATGGGCATGGTCGCATGTAGCTAAAGCCTATCAACATCTACTTAGGTTAGTACTTAAGTTAATACTCCGTGGACGAGTCTATATAAGCCCTTTCAGAGTACAAGTTCTTAACGTCTCATTGTCCAATGTCGTTGTTGTCATGAACACAAAGAAAACCATCTTAAACCTTAGATTCCATGTGAATTTCCTATATCTCATGTTTGGTTAAGAGTTTGGACAAACTAATGCTTCCATTGCGTCTGGAACGTGCCAAAACCCCAAGATCGACTGTCTACTTGCTAAATTCTGACATTCTAAGGTCTTGATCGATTTGCTGACATCATGATGACATCATCAACTCAGAACCGCCCTTGAGAACCGCCCTTGAAAACCTATATAAGGAGGGGTTGGCCACATTCATATCCTTGGGAGCTCAAGGAGTCCTGATCGCCAAGTAAGTACTTTCAAGTTCCTGTTCAAGTTCTAGTCTTATTCCTTGCTCTAGTCTTGTATTGTGGGCATCGTTTCTTGTCCTCTTGTAATCTTGTAGTACAAGATCCTATCGAGTTCTTTCTTGTATCTAGTTCATCTCCGAGAAGGGAGTTCTTGCAATCCAAATATCTTGTTCCATACTTATGATCCCGGGTTGTGGGATCTCTTGTATCATCTCTAGTCCAGTTTTCCATACCTATCAGTCTCGGGTTGTGGGACGTATTGTATCAATCACGTATTCTTGTATCGTTTTCCCTACGTGGGTGTTCTTGTAATCAGAAGTGTATTTCCGAAATCTTGTCTAGTGTAGTCAAAGAGCACAATCTAGTGCTCCCTGACATTTTGGCAAGACTATCTTCATCAAGGCTAGGCACCATGGATTCCCTATGCAAGGAGATTCAATCTACCATAAAGGACTTGATCAAACATGTCCAAGAGATGAAAAGATTGCTACAACAAGATGATCGATCTGTTTCAAGCTATGCCTTGAATATCAAGATGTTGTTTTGTGGAACTACATATCAAGAAGACTACATGATTAATCAATTTCAAAGTTCAACTATTTTTTTCAATCAAGAAGAGAACGTGTTCTGTGCATGAAAACATTCTTTAATAAGGAGAAATGCACCAACATTCTTTCATAGATGCATGACTTTACTTGATAAGTGTTTCCATACTTCAATGCTCTCCAATTATGCTTTCATTAAATTCAATATAATGCTTTAAAAATTGAAGATTCCTTCCCTACTTCAATGATAATAGCAATGCATTCTATATGAAAGCATAGAGCAAAGCAAAATATGAAAACATCAACTTATAAAGTACATAGCTTTCAATTAAGCTACGTCCTTCGCTCTTATACCAATGCAAGATTATAACCACCACGTGCTAGAGAGATGACTCTCCTCCCAACCAAATGCCTCTATATATAGCTCTCTCTAGGGGACTACCTGCTTGGGAGGTGGATACTAACCATCCAAGTGTCAGCCACTGTAACTGGATGTGCGCCAAGTGTCCCACTTAACCAGATTTAACTCAAGTGGATGCTTCTAGAAGGTTCTAGAGCTCTTTGGGCAAAACACTCTCCCCATGTATCCCATGGGGTTGAACCCAAGACCTCCTCCTTCACATCCTTGAGTCTTAACCACTAGGCTAAGTGGATCACTTGTTCACAAGACTAAATGAACTTTTAGTAAGTCTAGACTGGAGATCTTTGGTCATACATACGAGTGACCAAACGGTGTCCGATTTCAGATCCGTTTAAACCGGCCGGACCCTTAGATCATAGACTTACTTTATTACATCAGGCAGTGTCATCGATGGCAGACCAACTTTATTCATATGCAACAGGTATGATTCATGAAACATGATAGTACTTTCTTGATGGCATTCAAAGTTTGAATATTCCATCAAAATTGCTAGCGTAAATTGAATTCATGTCCATTGTCATGTACATGCAGAAACTTATGTGTAAGAATATGAGCATGCTCACAAGTCACAACGTAACTCTACCTAAATTTCTCATAGAGTTGGATTAACATTATAGTATCTACTTAGGTTGTAGAACAACATGAACTATAAGTTGGATTAGCATCTACTTAGGTTAGAACTATGAGTTGTATGAAGGGAGAACTCATGTAGCATCCAGAGGAATCATGAAGTAGAAAATATTTCATATTGAAGTCAGAAATCCAAAAGAACCTGGTGGTTGTTAGTTCATGCAAAGATTACTTAGGGGTTATCAAGATTACTTAGGGGTTATCTGCCACAAGCAAGAGAGGCTTGCAAGTCATTATGGATTCCTCTACTTCCCCCACTCCCATCAACAACACTCTTTAGAAAGTAGCTTAATTGGACCCATTACATCACATGATGGATATAATCCAGTTAGTCCTCCAATTTTTTATCTAGAATAACTATAACATACTCAATTCTTTTTTTATGTCTTTTGACTATATCTATTGTTCTACACGTCTATATATATGTTGCTATGAATACATCAATAAACTTACAAACATTGCAATATGATTCTTAAAGCATGTGGGTTCATGTAGGTTCGGATGATGTATCGATCATTATATGCATCTAAGTTCTCACTAGAAGCATTTACACATGTTCATCTCTATAGTGGGCTATAGTGGTCAAATTACCAGCCATATCCTTGTTGATATAGAACATATTAGAATAACCATTAAAGTTGTTTCTAAAAATTACATTTATAATGCATTTATGGGGAGGGGGAGAGTTTTTGCTTGATTCCTATTAGGATAGTGCAAGTCAAAATAGACATGCATATGGACTTATAGGGCATACTACTCATAAGCGCATGTAGACTTCTAGTTCTATCTTATGTTTTCTATTTCCTCATTCTTTTATTCTTCTTGTCCATCGTGTCTAGATTTACTCATGTACTTGGAAGTTGGAAGGCGGATTACTCATGTACTTGCTCCTATGAGTGAGACTCCCAAGTCCCACATACTCCGAATATACATATATTAGTGCATGTGCATACATGCATGGTTGGGAATATATTTCAAGGATCGTTGCATTGACCAGCTTGAGCTACATGCCATCTTTATGACTTGAAGTGTTGATGTTTCTCCATTTATTGTTGTTGTTCTAATTCAACCATAATGTTTATCAAGTTGAACCCAATTTGTAGACAATATGTAGGCTCAAGTGAAAGTTTCTACTTTGACTGAAGTTTCTACTTCATTCTTAAAGATAAATGGGGAAGGGATGATAAAATAATATGTGTTAAGTTGATCACTTGTGTACACAAATTGTTGGCTCCACTGAATTTTTGTTGCTTTTTATGTTCATTTTTCTTATTTCACTTGTGTACACAAATTGTTGGCTCCACTGAATTTTTGTTGCTTTTTATGTTCATTTTTCTTATTTCATTTGTTTTTTCATGACAAATGCTGATTGTCACATGATATTAATATGGGTATTAAACCATATTATGTACAAGGGTAGAGGGAAAAAAAAAGAGAGTCTCTATTTTTGAGAAGGGTCTCATTAGATATATCATCTCGGACGATGGCTGGGGGGAGAATGAACTCTGTGTCTTCAATTCTTGAGCATGAGCAGATGGTGATGGAAAAAGAAGGAATCACACGCTCGTTATATTGGTATCAGAGTGGCCGAAAAAGGGATCTACAAAGCTGCGCAAGGTGGGAATTGAAATCGCGTCATGTAATAAAGTAAGTTTATGATTTACTTAGGGATCGAGCCGGCTCAGACGGATCTAAAATCGGACATCATTTGGTCATCTGTGTGTATGACCAAAGACCTTGAGTTTATACTTACTAAGAGGTCTTGTGCTCTTGTGAACAAGAGATCCACTTAGCTTAGTGGTTAAGTCTCAAGGATGTGAAGGAGGAGCTCTTGGGTTCAATCCCCATGGGGGACATGGGGAGAGTATTTTGCCCAAAGAGATCTAGAGCCTTCTAGAAGCATCCACTTGAGTCAACTCGAGTTGATTGGGACACTTGGCACACATGCAATGACATGGCCGACACATGGCTGGCTAGTATCCACCTTCCCAAGAAGGCAGTCCCCTAGAGAGAGGTATATATAGAGGCATTTGGTTGGGAGGAGAGTCATCTCTCTAATAGGTGGTGGTTGTAATCCTTGTTCTCTTGCATTGATATCAGAGCTTCCATGGTGACCTTGGAGTGAGCTTCATCATGCTTCTCTCCATTAGATTCGTCACCATTTTCGTCACTAGTTTCATTATCATCTTCGTGGATTCTTGCTCGCGAGTGCGCTGAAGAAGTACCATCCTGAATTCATCTTGGCAGGCATAGTTTTGTGGGCATAGTTGAGGAGATTATCAAAAGTGAAATCATCTTGCTGTGATCGAAAGCAGGATTCGAACCTGCAACCTTTGTTAGAGGAAGCGCTCTCTAAGCCACGAATCCACGCCACTTGCGTGCCTTCTTTTCCATCGAAAATTTTCTCAATTCTGATTCTGCGCTGTTATAAGAGAGCAAAAGAGAAGCGCACCATGCGGGTCTTGATCTCGCACCATAGAGGAGGGATTTTGTCCTTCTATCCATAAGGCTACTTGTCGACTACTGCTTTGAAGCAAGGATATGCTGAGACCTATTCCATTTTCAGTGGTGAAAGCTTTCATATAAGCCAAAAGAGAAAAATATCTCCGAAGCGTTCATCATTTGAACCCGTGACCTGTAGACTGCGCTGTCAGTCCATTAGCCATAATTGCAAGCTTCGTTTGTGATTCATTTCAGTTAGTCAAGTTTGCTAGGAACTTCATCATGGTGAGCAAAAGAAGGTCACTCACCGACAGGGCTTGAACCCAGGAGGCAAAAATGGAATGGTTCTCCACTCCAAAAGTTAGCTAGGATCGAACCCATAACCTGCTGATAATGAAGGCTATCTTCTATCCAGAGCATCAAGACACCTTCACGACCATCACCACACCTATCATTCCCATGTACACAATAACTCCTACAACTGCATCCACATATGACTTCATGGATATATCACCCACTTATGCACCTCTCCCTCCCCCCATCTTCCAACAATCTCCCATTCCCCCACCACCCACTTCACCATTTTCAAGCACAACATACACACTCCCTTTCCCTTTTCCCTACCCTCCTGCATTCAACACCTTATCCACTCCTGTCAATAATGTATTCAATACTTTGTACTAATGTATGTCTCAATTACAACATTCAGCATTTAGATGCTCAACATACGAATCTATTCTGAACCCCTGAAACCTTGCAAGAAAGATTCATAAACTTAGAGAAGGAAAAGAGGCTACGACAATAGTAGTATGATACCTTGCAGGCACAACATGATAAATTAGTGGCCAATCCCCCCCAACCAGATACCGAGGAAAAACAACAACTTGACGAAATGTTAGACGCCCAAATAACGGACAATCTCAATCTTCGATGTAATCTCGCATTACTACGAAAACACATGTCTGTAGCACTTGAAGAAAATAAAATACCCCAATGATAGAATGAAGAAAACCTAGAAGCAGCAATGGAAGGATCACCACAGGAGATCGACCCGAAACGCTTCAAGGCTATCCCATCAGCAAACATGCAAATCGTGTTGGACACACATGTCGACCTCCTAGAGGCACATGCTGCCTTAGAAAAAGAGCGAGATAACCTACGAAAGAAATTGGCCACTCAGCGAGAGTCACCCAAAGAAGTAGCAGCCACAGCTGACACATCCAAAGAGGTCGTGGAACTGAGACCACAACTGGCAAGACTGCAAAATAGAATTCTCCAATATGAGCGTCAAACCTCTCCCCTCGTGGAGCCGAAGCCTGAGGACTTAGTTCAAATTGAAGTTGAAGAGACTTTCAAGGACCCTTATGTAACCATGCTTGTACTAGGGGGTAAGCAAACAGAGGATGGAATGGACACATTTGAGATTGAAGCTCCTGAATGGATGCAAAAATTAGAAAAAGTTGGCCCAACCCATGATGATAGAGTGGCAGTGCAGATTCAGTCCATGTCACGACTGGAGGAGGTGGTCATCAAATCAGATTATTTCAAGAACCTATCCCATCATTGATGGATTGGCACTTCAGATGATTTGTATGTCCCGTTTTGTGTGTTAATGGCAGATTATAATGCTGAGATAAAGCAGCGCACCACAAAAGAACCGACCTCAGCAACACAATTTGCACCCGATGACATTCTTGAGAGCGCAACACACGGCAACATATTTCAACCTACATGGAGGATACGCCTACTTGAAACATACCCCAAGATGGTGTGCACGTGGAATAATATGCCCTTATATATAAAGTATAACCCTTGCTACTACCCTGTCTTTCGACGAAGATCTTGGCCCTACTACAACAAAACAGTTTTGACAGTCAAAGGATGTGACAAATGGCTGAATTATGTATACTTGGCACCCCCTCGTGGCCAACCCACGGTCCCATATATGATTTCAACCATTCAACATTGGGGAATCAGATTCAAGAATGTACCAGACATCATGGCACAGATGTGCCCCAAAATATTTGAACTAATGCTGGTTACATTCCAGACCTTTAGAAATGTCAAAGAACCTCACCTTTCGGCTCTCAAATTCAGTGAAGGCAACCAAGACCTCCTCTACGATATGAGAACCACACCATCCATCAACATTGTATATGCATGGCATGCTCATATCAAATACCTTCCAGCCTGCTTCAAACAAATGTTTGAAGAAATGTTTATCACAGGGTTTTGGGAATATCATTCAGAGATATTCATACCCAGACCTTCCCATCTGCTACATTTATTTGCTGCGGAACATGCTCTACACTCAGAGAAGCTACGCATGCCACATCTAGAGGTTCTTGGGCTAGTAGACTAGGAAGCCTTACTCACATATTTGACCAAAGGACTGAGGTTAGTAGAGCATCATTTGGCCACAGACGTCGTGGAAAACTACATCCAACGGGCTGCTCAAAAAGGGTGTGTCAGAGACGAAAGACGCAAGAGAGGGGGGAGTGTTGGTAGTGGTCAGGGCAGTCAAGGACTTACGAGACAAGGAAGCCAACGAGAAGGGCCAAGTAGTCAAAACAGTCAACGGAGATCTGGCAAATAGGCCTATCATTTTTCATGAATTAATATTTCCCAAATACTGATTTTAGTCACTCCACACCATTGTAAATATCATTTTTTATTATTCGTACTCCATTTTGTAAAATCCAAGGAGTCCTCGAGCTTGAGGAGTATTAGTAGAATTTATGCACCAATTTTCATAATTTTCAGAGCTTGTTTGAGCCTCCAAAATAGCCTTAGAACCTAATTTTTAACTAGGCCGGACACTAGGTCTCAAGAGGACCAAAGCTAGTCAAAAACTATAAATAGAGCTAGAGAGCTCATTTTTGAGGTTAGCTTGTTGTAGATTTGAACTTGTATGAGACTTTTTGAGTAATCTAAAGAACTCCATTGTTTCTCTCTTTGTCTTCCCTTGTGTGCGCATGTGTGTGTGCATGTTTGTGTGCTTCTCACTCACACACTTGTGCCATCACTTGTTCGAGGTCTTCATACCATCCTCATGTCTTCCTGGATTGACATTAAAGGAGGTGCTACTCATCACTAAGCTACACTCTTTTGAATGCATGTAATAACATTTTGCATAAAAACATTCTTTGTGTATGAGAAATTTATGCACACAATGCATGAACCATTAATCCAATCATGCATGTTATGGAAACCAAGAAAGAATATAGGTGGAAGAATACCTCACTTTCAAAATCTGTTATTCCTTGCATCATTTTAAAAAGGCTTTCATACCTTTATTCTCAGTCCATGAAGTTCTAGTGTGAATGGCCTTCTTCTCATAGGACCTTCAAGACTTCTAGAATTCTCCAAAAAACATTTGGGATAATAATATTTTAATGCGGTTATTTATGCAAGAAATAAAAGAAACTACCAATTATTTGTTCTCTCTTTATGCATATCTTCACAATTCAAATGATATGAAAGGTAAGTAGCTATAAAAGAAAGTGAGAGAAGAGGACATGTGTATTTTTGACTTTCTACAAAATACTAGACAGAACCACAACAAATAGTGAAAGACTATGCAATGAATTTTTAAAATTCATGTAAGGCAAATCACCAAGGATACCAATCTACTAGATGTAACCAATCAGTGGTTCATCAATGGATTCTACCTCGATTGCATTCGATTATGATCATATATTGCTTTGGAGGAATGACCTTGAATGACGTAATTGATACTGCCCGACAATAAAAAATTAAAGCGAGAGGTTTTACACAGAATATGGAGTGGTCATATTTTTTTAAAAAAATCTAAACATGGGTAGAGAAGCCATCAACGGAACTCTATTGTACTAAATGTAGAAACCTAGGGAATACAACAAAAAATTGTGCACTTAATCAATATATTGTGCCATATGTAATAATAATGGCCATTCTCTTCCTCCCTATATGTATAATACAAAAGTTTAGTAGAATAATACAATTGTAGATCTTGTAATTCAAGAAGTTGGTGAGCCGACTCCTAGTTATAAGTCCTTCCCAACAATGCTCACATGCATACCCTCATTTTCCAAATCAGCAATATAATAAAAATCTCGAATACCACAATTTTGGGTATCAACAATGGAATAATACTAATAATAATAATAATAATAATAATAGTGTGGCTACTAATGTTGTGGTAGTAGAACACCACTTTTGTGGTGAGGATGGCCATATTATATGGAATTGTAAGGGTACCTAGGGATATGATAGAAAAAAGAAAGAGAAACATGGTCCAATGACTAATATGGTGATAATCACCCAAGATGACTTGTAGAATGTGGTTGTGTAGACCACATTAGGATAGACATTACAACCACCTACCACCGTGTTTGAATGAGGTTTCAAGGAACACCAGCAAGTTGCTGCCAAAGGAGCTACATGGATTAAGGAAGTTCCTCTAAGTTTTGCAACACCCTCACCAATCATTGAGCAAAAAATAAAGCAACAAACTTCTGAAGACCCACTAGAGAACAAACTAGGTAGTAACATAAATATTCAAAGAATCAACTAGCATAATCACAAGAAAGAAGTAGGGATATATGATTGAACACATATGTAAAAACAATTTTGAGATTTGCTTGAATTAAAATGTAAAAGGAAGGGTGGTTCTTTAGAGTTGTAAAACTAATAAAGAGATGCAATTTGTGTTAAATACAAGAAAAGAGAACTAGAGTGACAACACAAAGAGATAGTGTTGTGGTAAAACACTTTTGTTGTGAGAGTGAGGTTGTGGGTTCAAAACCTTGCTCCTTGTTGAATATAAAACTCCTTATTGACACTGATTAATTAAAAGGGGTTCATGCATATCCAACCATCGTGAATGAAGCCAAAGTTATGCTTAAAGTCTATGCCTTAGTGGATGCCTTGGAGTAAGTCAAAGGTGTAAATGGATTAAACATAGGTGTAAACATAGGTTAAGGTTCAGGAAGTGGAACTGAAACAGAAACAAAAATCGAAACCAAAATTAAAATTGAAATTGAGAAAGAAATTGAGACAAAGACAGGGAGAGGGGTCGGAATAGGAATCAGAATCCAAAAGCAAAAGCGAATAGTGAATAACAAAACAAAGATCAAACACCAAAATGAATGGAAACAAACCCCTCCATAGTGACACACATAGAGCTCTGATACCACTATTATTAGGATCTTAATTCACACTCACACAAAGGATATGGGTGTTGAAAACACACTAAAAAAATAGATATGCAAAGTGACGAGATAAAACATAGGATTGGATGTAATCTCCCCCCACACACTTTGTTTTGATAGTCTACAAAGTGCATGTATTTATAGGATTTTTCATTATGTCAAAAATAGCGGTTACAGTGAGGAAGCTTTGAAAAGCATGCATGAAAGTAAAACTCTCTTTTGTGGAGAGCCTTTGCTTTTATTAACAGAAATCACAATCTACAACAATCCTTATCCTAACCACTACTTTTACTAATTGTTTCTAAAAATAGAACCCACTACATGGGTTTATTTACAAATTATATAAAATATAAATATGATTATTGATGTCTAGACATATTCATAATATCCATGCCCTTTCACACCTTTCACACCCTCACAAACCTTTAGCTGCTATATCAAAACAACAAATAACTTAATAAATTAACACTCCAACAATTCCTTGGTCAAGACATTCCATAATTCATAACAGAAGTCTCCTGTTTTGTGAACAAGGATTGAATGAAACCCAAGTTGCCATCTTCTTATGTTTTGGCTCTTTGTGGGTTGTGTCCTTAAGTTTTTGGCCACAAGATGGTTTTCTAGAGGGATTCTTAGTGGATGTATTAGTTGATCCTTCCATCTATCTCTATAACATGATCATTTTGTGAGAGTCTGATTTCTCTTTATATGGGTCTGAATGTATAGGTAAAAATCCTAGAATTGGTGCAACGTCTAACTCAAAATCAATTAAAAGTGGTGCATCCACATGGATCTACATCCTCTTCTAGAGGTGGATCTAAGAAGTGAAGTTTTGAGAAGGGTGGTGGCTGATTTTGCATGTCTTTCCATCTCTTATTTTGCAACTCTTCCTAGAGTTTTCATTGCTTTTGGCTTCAAGTTCTAAGTTAGGCATGCTATCCTCATTTTTTATGTTTACATTAGAAGATTCTATGGGTGTGCTAAGGTATTTATGGTTGTGCTATGTGGGTCGACTCTTCTTGAATCTTTTCTTGTGTAATCAGATTCATAAATTTTTCCTTGACAATGTGCATGTAATGGAAGAATGGAGGGGCCCTTTCTAGCATTTCATGATCTACTTTGATCAAATTTTTGTGAATTTCTAACTGTTGTCTTTCTAAGATTGGGCTATGGCAACATTCATTGATGGTTGGATTATCACTGAACAATTTTTCCCATACCTTGGATTCATGTAACTACATGCGATTTGGATATCACTCTTGTTAATGTCCTATGGGTTTCAAGAAGAACTGTTGTTGGTATGATGTTATCATCCATTTGCCTAGACATAGTAACAAATTTTCTCTACAAATTATGAACATGTTTTCCATCATCTTTGTGTATGAACTATCTTTTTGTAATGGTTTTTCTAGTCCTATTTCTTGTACTAAAACTTTTTGATGGTATGTGTATGTGTGTGTATGTATGCATGTGTATTATTATGATAAAAGGTTCTTCCTTCACAATAATATGTGTATGTGCATGTGTATGTGTATGTGTATGTGTATGTATATGTGTATGTGTATGTGTATGTGTATGTGTATGTGTATGTATGTGTATGTGTATGTGTATGTGTATGTGTATGTATGTGTATGTGTATGTGTATGTGTATGTGTATGTGTATGTGTATGTGTATGTGTATGTGTATGTGTATGTGTATGTGTATGTGTATGTGTATGTGTATGTGTATGTGCATGTGTATGTGTATGTGTATGTGTGTGCATGTATGATTGTGAGTTAAAAACTATTGTGATTGTTTGAGTCTATTGATATATTTTGGTATTTAGGTAGTTATGTGTGTGAACATGCTAGGACCATCGGGGCACTTTTTCCCCTCTTTAGGAGGTTTTTTCCCTTGGCTTATGTATACGCCTATAACCCTAACAGGTTACTTATCTTTGTACATTCTCTTGGTAATTTATTCAGTATTGTGTGTTGTGCTCCAAGATTCTTCTTTTTCCTTGTGTTGTTTGGATTCTTTCATAGACCTCAAACTCCAACAATCGGTATCAAACCAAGTCGCTGCTTCATCTAGGGCATCGTTTTGGCCTCTGAACATACTATTGTAGTGCCTAAGCATGCAATTTCATCTTTTTGTGCCAAAGATATATATAGGTTTCGGCTTGCCAATATAAGCACCTCGAAGTCTGCTACAAGATTAGCAGAACTCGATAGGGTAGTTCATCAGTGGCCATGGTTGAAAGCAATAATTTATTTCGTGCATTGGTTGTTGAGGATAAGTTGGATGGTTCTAATTACCAATTATGGGCTTATATGATGCATCATGTATTAGTTGCAAAAGGACTATGGAATATTGTGGAAGGTGTTGAAAGACTTCCTATCATACTTGCAAATACAATTACTAAAGGTGAAACAGATGGCATTGAAGATGGTGATA
Source organism: Ceratopteris richardii (assembly GCA_020310875.1). NCBI lineage: Eukaryota > Viridiplantae > Streptophyta > Polypodiopsida > Polypodiales > Pteridaceae > Ceratopteris > Ceratopteris richardii. The sequence goes on from CM035433.1 coordinate 75,994,990, forward strand.
TTCTTTAGGTTCCTTTTCATGTTGCGGTTGCCACTACACCTACTATAGAGCAACTTCATTGGGATGGCAAAGATGCTCAAGCACATGCATTGATAGCTTGTCTATCAAATGTGCCATTATTCCTCACATTCCCTCTTGTAGAACAACAAAAGATGCTTGGGATACACTTACCACTTTATACTTGGCAAGGAATGAGCAGTCTAGACAGAATAGTTCCATTATGCATATTGCAAATCAAGCTTTCCTCGCTAGTTAGAAGGGCAAAGGTAAATGGAGCTCTTCTACTAGTAAGCAAAAATCTTCTAATTCTGCACAATTGTCCAAAACTGGCTCCAAAAGAGGAAAATAACAAAGAGGTTGGAATGGTTGTTGTAGAGGCCTCTACACCCAATATAGAGTCTGCTAATCTTGTGCAAAATGAAGAATGGGCATTTACTACTGTTTGCAGTTATGACCCATCTTCTCATGAACAGTGTATGTCTATAGTAGACTTAGATGTTTGGTACTTTGATAGTGGGGCAACCAAACATATTACCTTGCAACATAGTTTCTTCACTTCACTTGAGTTTGCCCCTACAGGGAACACTATCACATGCACCAACAACTCCTCTTATCCTATTATGGGAGTTGATAAGATTATTCTAAAAACTACTGATGGTAGTTCTTTTACATTGTCAAATTCTTTATTTTTGCCAGGGATCAAGAATGATTAAATTGGTTTCCCTATGTTACTATTTCAATTGATAAGTCATACCTAGTGAAAATTTCTTCAAAAATAAATTTACCTATGGTTTGAGCATTGCAGCTTTTTGTCACTCTAACTTCAACCTATTTGTTTAGGTAATTAGTTGCCACTATAACATATTTTGCATGAGAGCCTTTTATTAGGGGGTTCATGGGTCCAACAAAATCAATTCCTCATTTATCAAATGCTCTACCACTCATCATAGTTGTAAGTGGCATTTGGTCTCTATGGAAAGGATATTTCCTTCTTTGACATTTACCACACCTTTCTAGGTAACTCCTTGAATCCATTGTGACATTGGAAACCATATGACATCAAAAAGTATGCGCTTGGATCTTCATTCAGAGCAAAAATGACCTCTTGAAGCACTCGGGTCAAAAATTTCATGGATTGGTAAATATTCAGTTTTGTGTATGCACAAGTAAAAGAACTGGTCTTTTCCTCTTTTCGATAGTTGACTCCCATTAATTGAATAGTATTTTTCCTCTTCTTATAGCAACTTCATTCTTGTAGGAGTAATGCACTCTAGTGGTACTCTATCACAAAGATCATCTACAATAGGATTACCCCCCTATGGTAATACTATCGTTTGGTAGAGAGCTGAATGCTCACTTGGTTTGTTGATGCAAAACCGGAAATTGATGAAATAATTGTGATCATCTTTAGCCATGTGTGGCAAATATACTCCTAATTGCCAAGTTTTGTAGATTTTAAGTTTGGCAAAAATGCCATCCCAAATAGCAATGTGAGATTTCATCATAAGATCCCACTTTTCATCATCTTTTTCACAAAAAGGAAATATGTCTTTTTCATATTTCATATATATAGATCTAGCTATGATTTGCAAATCTTTTGATTCTCCAATTTCCCTCTTCTGTGTAGGAGATACTTGGCACACCTAGTGGGACCAAAAGAACCATTCTATGTATTCTTTACGCCCAAGAATTGCTCAAGAAGTTATTCTTTGACCCTATACACACTCCTCAATCCTGGTAACATCATCAAAATCTCAAGTATCCTACTCCATCATATGTGCATTTGTTGCCCTGTAGTATAGGGTGCACTCTTACATGTTCAAGTCATCAAGGCACAAAGAGTAGACCTCAAGCTAGTGGCAATTAGAGGCCATAACCAGATGGAGTGGATGGACATCAAACCAAGTAGCCCATATACTATCTCACGTTAGCTTCCAAGGAGATCCTCAAAAATGTTAGAGTTCACCACATTCCACAATTCATCAAATATGTGGCTTCCACGATCACTCCCATTATAGGTAATCAAGAAGGCCACTGAAAAATTATCAAGTCCACATGGACAACAAACAATATGGTAGTCAAGTTGCACCCCTAGATGGTTGTCAATGGCATATTCGGAAGTGAAAGATCACTTGAGAGAACTCCTCCAAGACATGTGTAGCAAGCCCTTCCATGATAGAGTCAAGAAAAGGCTTCCTCCACAAGGTAGAGAGCACCCTTCTCTAATAAAGTAGAGAGCACCCTTCCTCAATAGAGTAGAGAGCACCCTTCTATAATAAAGTAGAGAGCACCCTTCCTCAATACAATAGAATCACCCTTCCTAGATAGGGTTGGTACCTCATCCGATAGGTTAATAGGAGTGGATCACCAAAATGTGTGTATCTCTCTCGTTATCTATCCATCTCATGCATATTGTTGATCATTTTGAAGGATATGATTTATACAATTTTGAATATGACAAAATAGAAAAGACATGGCTTAAGAGCACTATACAAGGCTCAAAAGCCTCTATAAAATTCTCCTTCAATTGTTGTGATCACCTAAACAAATGTTTAGTCATGCAAAAGTTTATCAAAATGATGCAAATGACCTCTTGAAGCACTCGGGTCAAAAATTTCATGGATTGGTAAATATTCAGTTTTGTGTATGCACAAGTAAAAGAACTGGTCTTTTCCTCTCTTCAATAGTTGATTCCCATTACGTTAATAGTATTTTTCCTCTTCTTATAGCAACTTCATTCTTGTAGAAGTAATACATTCTAGTGATATTCTATGACAAAGATCATCTACAATAGGATTACCCCACTATAGTAATACTATTATTTGGTAGAGAGCTGAATGCTCACTTGGTCCATTGACGCAAAACCAGAAACTGATGAAATAATTGTGATCATCTTTAGCCATGTGTGGCAAATATACTCCTAATTTCCAAGTTTTGTAGATTTTGAGTTTGGCAAAAGTGTCATCCCAAATAACAATGTGAGATTGCATCATAAGCCACTTTTCATCATCCTTTTCACAAAAACACAATATGTCTTTTTCATATTTCATATATACAGATCTAGCTATGATTTGCAAATCTTTGGATTCTCCAATTTCCCTCTTCTGTGTAGGGAGATACTTGGCACACCTAGTGGGACCAAAAGAACCATTCTATGTATTTTTTATGCCCAAGAATCGCTCAAGAACTTATTCTTTGATCCCTATACACACTCCTCAATCTTGATAACATCATCAAAATCTCAAGTATCCTACTCCATCATATGTGCATTTGTTTCCCTGTAGTATAGGGTGCACTCTTACATGTTCAAGTCATCAATGCATAGAGAGTAGACCTTAGGCTAGTGGCAATTAGAGGCCATAAGCAGATGGAATGGATGGGCATCAAGCCAAGTAGCCCACGTACTATCTCACGTTAGCTTCCAAGGAGATCCTCACAAATGTTATAGTTGATCACATTCAACAATTCGTCAAATATGTGGCTTCCATGATCACTCCCATTATAGGTAATCAAGAAGGCCGTTGAAAACTTATCAATTCCACATGGACAACAAACAATATGGTAATCAAGTCGCACACCTAGATGGTTGTCAATGGCAGATTAGGAAGTGAAAGATCACTTAAGACAACCCCTCCAAGACATGTGTAGCAAGTCCTTCCATGATAGAGTCAAGAAAAGGATTCCTCCACAAGGTAGAGAGCACCCTTCTCTAATAATTTAGAGAGCACCCTTCCTCTTTGAGTAGAGAGTACCCTTCCATAATAAAGTAGAGAGCATTGTTCCTCAATACAGTAGAATCACCCTTCTTGGATAGGGTTGGTACCTCATCCGATAGGTTAATAGCATTGGATCACCAAAATGTGTGTATCTCTCTAGTTATCGATCCATTTCATGCATATTGTTGATAATTTTGAAGGACATGATGATTTATACAATTTTGAATATGACAAATTAGAAAAGACATGGCTTAAGAGACTATACAAGGCTCAAAAGCCTATAGAAAACTGTCCTTCAATTGTTGTGATCACCTAAACAAATGTTTAGTCATGCAAAAGTTCATCAAAATGATGGAAGTGAGCTCTTGAAGCACTCGGGTCAAAATTTTCATGGATTGGTAAATATTCAGTTTTGTGTATGCACAAGTAAAAGAACTGGTCTTTTCCTCTTTTTGATAGTTGACTCCCATTAAGTGAATAGTATTTTTCCTCTTCTTATAGCAACTTCATTCTTGTAGGAGTAATGCATTCTAGTGGTATTCTATCACAAGATCATCTACAATAGGATTACCCCACTATGGTAATACTATCATTTGGTAGAGAGTTGAAAGCTCACTTGGTCCGTTGATGCAAAACCGGAAATTGATGAAATAATTGTGATCATTTTTAGCCATGTGTGGCAAATATACTCCTGATTTCCAAGTTTTGTAAATTTTAAGTTTGGCAAAAGTGCCATCCCAAATAGCAATGTGAGATTGCATCATAAGATCCCACTTTTCATCATCTTTTTCACAAAAAGACAATATGTCTTTTTCATATTTCATATATATAGATCTAGCTATGATTTGCAAATCTTTGGATTCTCCAATTTCCCTCTGCTGTGTAGGGAGATACTTGCCACACCTAGTGAGACCAAAAGAACCATTCTATGTATTTTTTATGCCCAAGAATTGCTCAAGTTTTGACCCTATACACACTACTTAATCCTGGTAACATCATCAAAATCTCAATTATCCTACTTCACCATATGTGCATTTGTTGCCCTATAGTATAGGGTGCACTCTTACATGTTCAAGTCATCAATGCACAGAGAGTAGACCTCAAGCTAGTGGCAATTAAGGGCCATAAGCAGATGGAATGGATGGGCATCAAGCCAACTAGCCCATGTACTATCTCACGTTAGCTTCCAAGGAGATCCTCACAAATGTTATAGTTCACCACATTCCACAATTCATCAAATATGTGGCTTCCACGATCACTCCCATTATAGGTAATCAAGAAGGCCGCTGAAAAAGTATCAAGTCCACATGGACAACAAACAATATGGTAGTTAACTCGCACACCTAGATGGTTGTCAATGGCAGATTAGGAAGTGAAAGATCACTTAAGACAACTCCTCCAAGACATTTGTAGCAAGTCCTTCCATGACAGAGTCAAGAAAAGGCTTCCTCATGAGAGCACCCTTCTCTAATAAAGTAGAGAGCACCCTTCCTCAATAGAGTAGAGAGCACCCTTCCATAATAAATTAGAGAGCACCGTTCCTCAATACAATAGAATCACCCTTCCTCGATACGGTTGGTACCTCGTCCAATAGGTTAATAGGATTGGATCACCAAAATGTGTGTATCTCTCTCGTTATCGATCAACTTCCTTTGCAGGGATAGGTGAGGTTTGTGCATCTTCTGCATTCTGTGAGTTGTCAATTTGATTCACAGATTGTCAATCTCATCCCTATATAATGCCATTGTGTGCCTTTGCTTGTTTATCATTTTCCTTGAAGATATGAGAGCTTAAGTGCACTTTGTCGAGCTTCTTGATATAACAATGGATCATGGATAGCCTTGCCTTCTTGTAATAATCTCTTGAATTCTTTTCTTTACCTTAAAAATCTTCATCTTGTAAAAGAAATTGCTCCTCAAAATGTGAGCACGTTAGAAAATTTTGAGGTTGTATCATGGCCCATCTTTTGTTGTTTATCTACAAATGCTAGTGTATGGCCATTGAGGAATTTTTATAGCATGTACTTTTGGTCTATTCTATTCTTTGCATATTCATCTATCTTCATGTGAAGTTGAACTTTAAACAAAGCTTGGCTATCCATAAGTGTGCTTACCATGTGTGTGGCCCTTGCAAGGTCCCCCATTTATCGTGAACTTTGTTGGGGTCTCAAAATGCCATATCCTTTCCTCTTATAAATATTTTCGTAGTGTTGATATCTCTTGTGTATTTCATGTCATCCCTTCTGATTTCTCTATTGTTTCCTTATTCATGGCATATTATAATTCATACTCATGAAATAAGGTCAAAATCATTTGCATCGATTCATCGGTTGAAGAGGATGGAGGTGTGGCAATGTGATATATGGGTGGTACTATATCATGAGGTGGTGAGGGGACACAGATGCATGTTGATGGGGATGGTATACCAAAGATGTTGAACGTGCGGTCAGTAAAGAAAGCATCAAGTTATGATTCTACTATGGGTGATGGGATATATAAATGTGCCTCTTTTAATGGGTTCTAGGCCATGCCACTATATAAGGTTTTGAAATGGTTATATATGGTGTAGCCCAAGATGATGATGATGGGTGTGAATTAGAAGATTTAGCGGAGGAAGAAGTGGTACTTATAGATGTCATAGAAGTGAAGCTCTTATCCTTCTCTGCTTTAGGTTGATCTTTATGCTTTGTTTCGGACTTTGAATTCTTCTTGGGAGGAATCGATACAATGTTTGTAGCAATTGTCTTGTGGTGCGTACTCATTGTCTCTAATGGTGCTTTTGGAAAACCTTGGTCATTTCCTCCTCCCATCTTGCACTAAGTGAATTTGATGGTTCCACTAGTTGGATTGGCTACTTTGATGAGAAATAATGGTCAATTGACTTCGCAATTAGATGCTTGCAAAGTAGTTTGGATAAATTTAAAATAGCTTGAGATAAATGTGCATTGGGAGGTATAAAAACATCCCAAAATAGGATGTATTTTTTTCATTATTCATAAGTGCAAATCATCTATTTTGGTGCCAAATTTTGAAGAATATACAAAAAGTAACATAGTGCTTTAGGTACTCCATTTGCAAGTTATATAAGTCCATCACAACTTTTAAGATTAAATTGAACATCCCGAGCAGGTTTTAAGTGAAAGACCTATTCCATTATCACCTACCATCAGCTCTCAATAGTAAGGATATTCCAGCAAGAAATCATGTCCTCAACATTCTTGGAACGCATTTGATGCAAGAATTCAACTTTCAAGGAAGTTTAAAGTCTACTTTTATATGTTGAGAATGGGTGAGGAGAACAAACATGACAACTCAAACATATGTGGATAGCTAGGAATGAGGAGAATGATAAGGTTATGTAAGAAGGTGAACATTTCCTAGATTCTACGAGAAGTTTACTAATTAAAAACATGCATCTCTTTCTAGGAAGGATATTGAATATTAAATATCTCTTACACACTCTCATTTCTTCTTAAATCAAATTGAAAATCAGATTACCATCCTTGAAAGTACTTTAACTCTCAATGTACATATAAATGAACCATAATCTCATTTTAAAACTCTATCTTTACTCCCAAAAGATTGGAAAATACAATAAAGATTCATCAGATGGATTTTGATAATAAAAGGGAAGCACATATTTTCAAAGACACCATAGTTTCTGGAGTTTTTTTGATATTGCGGCAATGACACTTCTTTTTTTGTTTAAAAAAATAGTAAGGCGTGAAAGGATGCTACAAAAATGTAAGTTCTGAGAAGAAAATTCCTTATTTAGACAAAGGGTGTATAAGAAACGGAACAATCCAAAGAAGATGGGGAGCTTGCCTTTGAATTGGGGTCATTTTGAAGTTTCTTTTGCTAAGATAACAATGATTCATGATAACTAAACTAGAGTTTAAATGATCCAAAATAGGTAAATTTGTTTCGGATGCTTATCATGCAATCAAAGACAACAAAAGCACATCAAGGAAAGTGGGTGAGTTTTATTTAAGGATCAAGACCATGTACCTCAACCTATATGGTGCCCACCTTGGGAAATTATCATTAATGGTAGTAAATACAATAGATCAATGTATGTTTTGCACAAGAATGGCTCATAAATATGCTCTTTGAGGAAATCAATTTGGTCTCCTATAATTGGACTTGATGAGTTAGCAAAATTGCACACACACACACACACACACACACACACACACACACATATATATATATATATATATATATATATATATATATATATATATATATATATATATATATATATATATATATATATATATACATATATATATATATATATATATATATATACATATATATATATATATATATATATATATATATATATATATATATATATATATATATATATATATGTGTGTGTGTGTGTGTGTGTATGTATGTATGTATGTGTGTGTGTGTATACACACATACATACATATATATCCATACATACATACACACACGTACACACACACACACATATATATATATATACACATATATATATATATATATATATATATATATATATATATATATATATATATATATATATATATATATATATAGAGAGAGAGAGAGAGAGAGAGAGAGAGAGAGAGAGAGAGAGAGAGAGAGAGAGAGAGAGACCTAAGTGCAATTCAAGATTCATGTCTCTTTGTCAATTACATCAAG